>JAVSCE010004779.1:0-243749 GCA_032199065.1 Smutsia gigantea
GTAAACAGTAAAAATACATGTTAAAAATCCAGTATTATTTAATTACTGATCTGAAAAAATTTTTTTTAATATATTTTTTTACAAAAAAGGCCTGATGTAATACATCACAATGCTAACAGGGTTTGGGTGATAAGTCTATGTCCCTCTCCCTTTTTCTGTTTTTTTTTCCCCCAAGAATTTTTAAAAATTGGAACATTGACAGTGTAAGTTTACTAACGGAAGAAAATAAAACAAACTTGAAACTGTAGGCAACTGAATTTTAAAAACCTATTTCTTTTGGGCTAATTTACAGTGTGTGGTGGGGCAGGGCCAAAAGCCACATGCTAATTCATCTCAGCCGCAGAGACTGGAAGAGAGCGCAGGAAATGAGGGCGAGTGTGGACAGACCCAGACACCAGAAAATCATGTTTAAACACTTCAATTTAGTATCCCTCCCCCAAGCAAAGTTGAGTCTTCAGGTCAGGGCTGTTACCCTCAGTACCCCAAAGAGAATAGGTTTAGGGGAGACACTTCCTGTACAGCCAATCATTGGCTCTGTGGGTTTGGAGGAGGGAGGGTGGGTGAGTGAATGGTGGAGGCTAGATCCCTGAACTCATCATCCCGGCTGCCCTGATTTTATCCCTGTGGACTCCTGCACCATTGCCCCTGGCAAGTGTGTGCATGAGGTGGGGTAGAGGAGGAAGAACAGAACCTGCATCTCTCTCTCTCTATGTTTCTATGTCTTTATCTCTAATGAAATTAGTTTTGACCTAGTGGCCCCTTTGAAAGGGTCTTGGGACCCTTATGAGAACTGGTTTTAGATGTCCCATTTCTCTCACAAGCTGCTGGGGGACCTGTGTGATTCCTCCCTGAATAGGGGAACAGGTGGATGGAAGGCTATTGTCCTGTAGTCTGAATCCCTGTTTTAGTTTCCTAAGGCTGCTGTAACAAATCACCACAAATATAGTGACTCAAGGCCATACAAATATATTACCACACAGTTCTGGATATCAGAAGTCCAGAATGGGTCTCAGTGGGCTAAAGTCAAGGCATCAGCTGGACTGCATTCCTTTCTGGAGGGCCTAAGGGAGATCTGGTTTTAGGGAGATTCTCTAAGGGAGAATCCAGCTTCTAGAAGCTGCTGGAGCCCCTGGTCTGTGGCCCCCTTCCATCTTCAAATCCAGCAATGGCTGGTCAGGTCTTTGTCACAGCACACCCCTCTGACACTCACTCTCTTGCCTCCTTCTTCCATACCTCACTCCCTTCTTCCCTTGTGATTACAGTGAGCCTGCTCAGATATTCCAGGATAATCTTATTTTAAGGTCAGCTGATTAACAACCTTAATTTTCTCTGCAGTCTTCATTCCCCCTGCCATGTCACATCACCGCTTTATAAATTCTGGAGACTAGGAGGCGGACATCTTTAGGAGGCCATTATTTCGCCTACCACACTGGATCTGAGGGAGGGCACAGAGAGAAAACACTGAGTCATACATACTTTCACTTTCGTACACCTGCAAAAGCGAATGGAGGATCCGGCTCACACCAGCCAGGCTCCTTCAGAAGAAGCATGATCACCCACTGGGACAGAAACATCACGGTGCTCTGGGATCTCAGTGTGGGTGCTGGGAGGGCCCGAGAGCTGAGATTCTCCCCACCATCCATCCTCTCTGATGTGTGTGATTTGCATACACATTTGTAAAGGATGCCTCATTGACGTCCTCCAAGTAAATTTGTTTCAGTGAGGTTTTCATTCCGTTTTATTAAATGGTAAACACTCTTCTTAAGAAATATCATAAACATATTTATGTAAAATTTATTTTTAAAACTTGTAATCAGAAAAGTAAAAATGAAGAAAATGGAAAATATGTTTTTGCCTGAAGAGAGAATATTACAAGCAAGTTGCTTGGGTTTAAAAGAAAAACTGTGAAAGCACTGATAAGGCTGTGTGCTAAAACTCTCAGTCACCTGGCGATAGGTGTAGCACCACAGCTGGTGTCACTGAACATGGGGTCCCAGCGTCAGTCTCCCTGTGTCTTTCATGGAGAACGCTGACTCGGGTTTTCTATGGAAGAATAACGACAGACCATGACACACAGTCTCCAGCCCTACTGTGACCTTCGCCACAAGCACTGGTACAGGTCACAGACACATGGCTGGCCTAGGCAGTGCTTCTCTTTAGTACAGTGATTGTCTTCCCAGGAGGGACTGCCTGCCTGGACCTTGTAAGGCGACATGACCCTTTCACATACCTCCTGTCTCATCAGCTTGCTCCCTGATTAGCTTGAGAAGGAAAAAAAAATGTAAATGTCTCATCCTGTGTGTCTGTGTGTGACCATAGTGGCTTTTGGTATTTCTTACTCTTGGACAGAGCAAACCTAGGAGTTTTACGTTTATTCTCAAGCAAATACTAAGAATAAATCACTCCTCTCCTACCCCAAAACAAACGCACATGCATACAACTGGAGGGGCAACATTTCACCAAAGCGCCCCCTTTCTCCGGACCCTCCGGAAGCTTAAGGCCCGAAAGAAGGCCTGGGAGAGCAGCATGGGGACAGTTATGACCCCAAAGCCCGTGGGAGCTGAGGTCTCTTGCAGGAAAAGTTGAAGAGACCTGGATAGTTTGGGGACTAAGGGGATGGAAGGAAGGGTGAGCAGGAAGGACCCAGCTCCTACAGTAGTGAAATGAATGATCTAGATATATGGATAGACCTTTAAAACAAAATGTTAAGGAGTTGGATACAATATACTATTTACATATGGCTTAAGAGCATATAAATGTGTGAGACAAAGGTCATGTATGAGTGACTTACACACATGTAATAAAAGTATACAGAATTGCGTGGAAATAGCAACTTCAAATTCAGAGTACTGTACTGGTATCAGGTGAGTAGGGGATGGGTAGAGGGTATGAGACCGTTTTGGAAGTAGGGTTATACAAAAGTACTGCTAATGTTTTATCATTTAAGCTGGGTGGTGAATACATGGGTCCTCTATGTATTATTATTTTGGGACTTTCCATACACCTTAGCTATCTGACAATTCTTTAAAAATTGAAGAGCCAGCCCCTAGCCCCAGCCCTCAGAGATGATCACAGGTGGGGTCCTCCAGAAGTTCATTTCCCTTTTCTTTGATTATCTGGTAACTGGCTAGCATCCTTTTCTCCATGGGCAGCCCCAGCTGTGAAGGGTCCCCTGCTAGGGGTGACAACGTCTCTTCTGGGCAGGGACTTGAATGCACTTGGGCAACGACAAGGTAGACTCACCAGAGACATGTACTGTTCTACAATGAACTGTTTCCAGTCCTTTCCCATTAGCTCGAAGCTTGAGATTCTCCCCATGCCCAAGGGGTCTGGCTGGGTCTGACCCAGTCTTGAGAAGTGAAACAGAGAGAGAGAGCCTCCTCACCAGACAGCTGGGGCCAAGTCCCCGTTTGCCCCAGGCTCTACAGGTGGCCTCAGGTTCTTCAGCCCTGTCCACTGAGACCTCGAGCTTTTGGAGATGGGAAAGAGTTTGCTGGGAGGGCTCCAGCAGTCCTGCGGGCTGTGGGCACGGGGGTTGGAAGTGATGAGATGGAGAAAAATCTACCAAAATTTTAAGAGGGCCGAGGAAGACAGACGGAAGTCGCCGCCAGAGAGGAGCAGTCAGAACCGGACTGAATGCTGAGAGGGTCCCCAAGTGCCATCTGCGCCCCTGGGGGCGCGAGCTCGGATCAGTGCCCAGGCGTCGTCCCTCTCCTGGCCCCCTTCGCCCTGCTGCGCCGCCTCTTGGGTCCACCCCCCCGGACACCGCGGGGCAGCGACACGCGCCACCAGAGCGGGCAGGTCGGCAGAGTTCGGCACGGGGATCCTTCCTGAGCGCCCACGGTATGTTTGGTATTAACTTCAGGAAGAGCAAGCGGGAAGCTGACGGTCTTGCACAAGCCCTGGAAATCGGCAGTGGGCAGATGAATCAAAAGGATGTCCCTTTTTTTCACCAAAACGCCTTGGCCGCAGCCTGCCCAGGGTCTTCCAAGCGGCGACCCTCTCCTGGAATTTTCAGAAGCAGTTATCACACCTTACAAATTAAGTCACCCGTAAAAGGAAGCAGAATCAATTTTCTGGAATTACTGGGGGGTGGGGAGGCAAGAAAGCGGAGGCTTAATTTTCTACCTCGCCCAGCGCTGATGGGACAATTAGAGCGGAATCAGCCGGCTGGGGGCGTTGGGGGCAGAGACCTGCTGAGCGCGCCCGAGCCTGGGGAGTAAAGGAGGGATGGCAGGAGTGGGGCTGCACCCAGATCTCCCTCCTTGGGTGGGGGTGAGAAATGCAAACCTCCAGAAATTAATCAGAAAACAGAGATACAACAGACAGTGACTGTAATGGGGTTGGTGGGGGGACTTGATGAAGGGGGTAGTTGAATAATCATAATATTGCACATGTAATTGTAGATTAATGATCCAAAATAAATTATTTAAAAAAAAAGAAAATAGAGATGCAACAGAGAAGACGCCCCCTCCCCCACCCCCAAACCGCGCGTCCCACCCGTACCCGTTGAAGGTGACTGAGGCTGGAGTCCTTGCCGGAGTGGGCTTCCCGGGCCACGGAGGCCACACTGTTGGTTTCCTGCCCCGTGCCCCGCCCCTGCCCTGTCACCGACGGCAGCTGATATAAGGACTGGCCCCTGCAGAGTCAGTCTCCGCTCCGGACTCGGCAGGCGCCGTCGCTCTCTCAGGCCAAGGAGGCGCGCTGCAGAGGGGCCACCCTGTTAGGTAAGCAGTCCCCTGCGCTCCTTTGCACAGGTTCCTCGAAAGCTGGGCTTCTTTCCCTCCCAGGTCCGCGCCGGTTCCCTGACCCCGCTGTGGCGAAGGCAGGATGCGGCGACCGCAGCCCCAGGGGCCTGGCGCAGCCTGCCAAGCTCCTTTCCCGCTCGGGACACCGGTTGGTTGTGATCTCGGTAGCACCTTCCAGCGGCCAGGGCAGTGGAGGACCGGGGAGCGGGAAGGCCTGGCTCACTTGGGGGGGGGGGCTGGCGAGGAGGGAGAGGCGCGCAGCAGGACAGCCTCTAGCTTACCCCACCGAGCCTGGTAAAATTTCCCCACGGTTCAGGAGCACGAAGAACTTCAGAGGAAACAGCAAAGGTAGGGCCTGAGGCTCCTGAAGACCGAGCCAGTGAGGTTGTGGCCTGAGGACCAGTAGGGTCAGTGTCCAGTTCATTACAGGAGGCTGTGGTCCGAGGACTGCCACTCCTCAAACCGTCACAGCATCGCACGGGCTGGGGAGGCCCCCAGGGTAGCCCACAAGCCCCGGATGCCCCCAAGAGGCCAAGGAGACCTCGCGTGGGTTCTGCCCACAGAGGCTGGGCTGCGATGAGTGATTCCGCTCCCCCTTTGCACACGACTGCTGTGGGAGCCAGAAGGGTTTCCTTGAGGACTAGGGAGGTGAGCGGGGACGCTTGAGGGTGGGACTTTTGCTGCGGCTTCTCCCGGTTTCCCCGCCTACGCGGATCTCAGGGCTGAGTCTCTAGGAGGAGATGGGGGCGTGGCCCATGGTGCCTGGCTCGGCGCCATCCTGGAGCAAGCGAGGAAATGCCCGCCTTGAAGGGGAAAGAGAAACTCACGTCTCTTCCATCTGTCAGGGGCACAAGGGAGTGTTCCTCTAGCCAGACCGTGTCGGAAGCGTTCGTTTAAATGTCACAGGACTCTTCAACTGTTGTTTAAATAAGAAAATGAGCCATCACACACTTTAGTATTACTGCATGTGGAAGAAGACTGAAATGTGATGATCTGCTCCTGACTTGATTATGAAAACTCACAGTTGTTTGCCGGGAGCCGACCTACTCCGCCTGCCTGATGGCAAAGCCCAGGAGGCCATGGATCGATGCCTCCAAAGCGGAAGCTACTGATATCTCTTCTATTGCTTAATTTGACTATTCCCCTAGATTCGAACAGCCCTCATGAATCATAAAAAGCCCCTAGAGAAAGGACTATTAGGAACGGTAGAGCAATCATAAAAACCCAGCTTGTGAAACTCGCTGACGCCATGTCTCCTTCAGGGACTCCTGGACCCTCTGGAGCTGAACTCCGGCAGCTGTTGAATCCCATCAGAAAACAAATCAATTTTAATACTGCCATGGCCATGGGACAGGAAATAAACAACCATTCATAGTTACAGTGTCTCTCAAGGCTCATGGACACGCTGGAGGGCCAGAGTAGCAGTCTCTGAAGACCAGGTATCAGAGGGTTCCTTGAAGAAAAAAATCTACAAGGGCAGTTTTATGAAATGAATACTTCCTGCTTTTATGTGCCTGTAAGGGAAGAGAGCTTCCTTTTCCAAACAAGTTTTCTCTTATTTAGCTGAGCTAATTTTCTCTGGCAGTTAAGGGTGGCCTGGCTGTTTTCCACACCAAGTACTAGACTCCCAGTGAGAGGGGACTGGGTAGGTCTGAGAGGTGTACGTTTACAGCATGCAAAGGAAAGGGCAGGGTGTGGTGGTGATTATCATCAACTGTATATGGGGCCATACAAAGGTCTCCATCTGGAGTGTGCAGAATTCAGAACTCTATAACACTAATCCTATCAAAGGTTTAGTTGCTATGGAAAAAAGTAAATCTACTAGTTTTTGATATCATAAAAAATGTTTTACTTATTTTTCACAATCATTCACATATGTACTTTTAAAAAGCTTTTAAGAAGTATTGTTGACAAACAATAAACTGCACATATTTAAAGTGTACAATTTGATACATTTGACACATGAAACCAAAATTGCAATCAAGATAGTGACTGTGTATAGCACCCCCAGAAGTGCCCTTTTGTAAACCCCACCTCCCATTCTTTTGTCCCTACCTCCCCCCACCATCTCTAAGCAGTGACTGGTTGGCTTTCTGTCACTATAGATAACTTTGCTCTTTCTAGAATTCTATACACATGGAATCATATGTGCTCTTTTTTGTCTGGCTTCTTTCACTCAGAATAATTGTTTTGAGATTCATTCATGTTGTGCGTACCAAAAGCTTTTTCCTTTTTATTGCTAAGTAGTATTCATTATAAAGATAAACAAACTTTGTTTGTGTTAATGGGCATTTGAATTGTTTTCAGTATATGGCTTTTACAAGTAAAAATGTTATGAACATTTATGCAAAAGTCTTTGATGGACGTATGTTTTCATTTTTCTTGGCTAAATACATAGGAGTGGAGTAGCTGGGTCATATGATAAGTGTATGAAACTACCAAACTCTTTTCTGAAATAGAAAAATGAATGTTATGTTCGTACCAGGAGTGTATGACAGTTCCCTTTTCTCCACATCCTTGCCAACATCTGGTATGACTTGTCATTTTAGCCGTTCTAATAGAGATAGAGTGGTATCTCATTGTAGTTTTAATTGGCATTTCCCTAGTGTGTCATGATGCTGAACACCATTTCATGTACATCAGGTATATCTATATATCTTCTTTGGTGAAGTATCTGTTAAAATCTTTTACCCATTTTTAAATCAGGTTGTTTGTTTTCTTATTATTGCCTTTCAAGAATCCTGTATGTAATCTAGGTACACATTCTTTATCACCTCAATTATTTGAAAAAGTTTCTTCTGGTCAGGGGCTTATATTTTCATTCTCTTAACAGTGGCTTCCAAAAAGGAGACATTCTTAAAAGCCCAATATATCGAGAGAGATTCAAGATGGTGGCATGAAAGGTGACACAGAGAGCTCCTCCCAAAACCACAAATAGTACAAAAATATAGTTAATTAATACAACTAACCCTAAAACAGCAAGAAAGAAGGCTGAGCCAGACTGCATACAGACCTCACGAACAGAGCAGACCTCACAAAACAGGGTAATGTACGAAAGCCTTAATCCAGTGGGATCCAGGCCCTTCCGCCACCCCAGCTTATGGGCGGGAGGAAGAAAAACGGAGCGGGGAGGGGATGGAAGCTTGGGACTGCTGAAAACTTAGCCCTGGAGATCTGTTTTGTGAGTGGAAGCCTATATTGTGTGGTGCCCTGGACGTTGAGGAGCTTGGATGGGCAGAGTGATCAGGAGACTGACATTCTGGCCGTTTGTGGAGGGGAGGACCCACATCCAACCGCTCTGCATCAGAAGAAAGGCAGGCAGTCTGAGAGGCTTCCAAGCAGCAAGAGGGCTGCTGAAGGGGTGGGGTTTGCATGGAGCTTGCTGTGTGGGAGAAGGGAGTGCTGGACAAGGTTGTCTGGGCGCTCTCTGCCCACCTGGTTGGGAACTTTGAGGAGCTTCAGGTGCTCCATCCCCCTGGCAGCCTACTCAGCTCCGTGGGCCCCCCACTGTGACACTCAGCCCGCTGCACCTTTCTACTAGCCTGTCGGCACCAGTTCACAAACTGGCAGTCACTGTGCTTGTATCAGGCCAGCCAGAGAGAGGCCCCACCTACAACAGCTAGACACACAAGCCACAGAGGTTTACATGTGTGTGCTTGGCCCACTGGCTCAGACAATGGAGAGGCACCGCAGACAGGAGTCAGGAAACAGGTCTTCCCTCCCCCCAGGCCCCAGCTCTGCTCCCCTGTGACACCCAACCTCACGCCAGGGGCTGAGCAGCCCCAGAGACTGGAGTTTCTGCGCACTAGTGGGCACCACACAGAAATATGAAATGTCAAAAAACATGGTTCAGACTAAAATCTCACAACCCCCAGAAAAAGGGCCAAATGAAACTGAACTCACCAATCTTCCTGAAAGAGAGTTCAAAATAAAAATTATAAACATGCTAATGGAGGTAGAGAAAAATATTCAAGAACTCAGGAACAAATTTAAGTCGGAGATTCAATCATTAAGAAATTCCATATATGAAATGAGACATACAATGGAGGGATTTAAAAGCAGATCAGATGTAGTAGAAGAGATGGTAAATGGAATAGAAGTTAGTGAAGAGGAATACAAAGAAGCTGAGGCACAGAGAGAAAAAAGAATCTCTAAGAATGAAAGAGTATTGAGAGAACTGTGTGACCAATCCAAACGGAACAATATTTGCATTATATGCGTACCATAAGAAGAAGAAGAGAGAAAAAGGGATAGAAAGTGTTATTGAGGAGTTAATTGCTAAAAACATCCAGAATCTGGGGAAGGAGATAGTCTCTCAAGCCATGGAGCTAGCTGCACAGATCTCCCAATACAAGGAAACCAAGGAAGACAACATCAAGCCATATAATAATGAAAATGGCAAAGAACAAGGATAAAGACAGACTTAAAAGCAGCTAGAGAGAGAAAAAAGATCACATACAAAGGAAAACCCATCAGGTTATCATCAGACTTCTCAACAGAAACCTTACAGGCTAGAAGGGAGTGGCATGATATACTTAATGCAATGAAGCAGAAGGGCCTTGAACCAAGAATACTTGACCCGGCAAGGTTATCATTTAAATTTGAGGGATTAAACAATTTACAGATAAGCAAAAGCTGAGAGAATTTACCTCCCACAAACCACCTCTACAGTGGATTTTGGAGGGACTCCTATAGATGGAAGTATTGTTAAGGCTAAATAGATGTCACCCAAGGGCTAGACAGAGTACAGAATATGATTCATAACATACAAAGAATGGAGGAGGAAGAAAAAGGGGAAAAAATAAAGAACCTTTAGGTTGTGTTTGTAATAGTATACGAAGTGAGTTAAATTAGATTGTTAGATAGTAAGGGAATTACCCTTGAACCTTAGGTAATCACAAATCTAAAGCCTGCAATGCCAATGAGTACATACCTATTGATAACCACCCTAAATGTAAATGGTCTGAATGCACCAATCAAAAGACATAGAGTCACTGAATGGATAAAAAAAACATGACCTACCTATATACTGCCTACAAGAGACTCACTTCAAACTCAAAGACATACACAGACTGAAAGTAAAGGGCTGGAAAAAGATATTTCATGCAATTAATAGTGAGAAAAAGCAGGAGTTTCAATACTTGCATCAGACAAAATAGACTTCAAAACAAACTCACAAGAGACAAAGAAGGACATTACATAATGATAAAAGGGTCAATTCAACAAGAGGATATAACTATTATAAATATCTATGCACTCAACACAGGGTCACCTACATATGTGAAACAAATACTAACAGAATTAAAGGGGGAAATAGACTTCCGGGAAGATGGCGGTGTGAGCAGGGTGGCAGAAATCTCCTCCCAACAATATATTTATCTACAAAAACACAGCAAATACATCTATTCCTGAAAGAGAGACGAGAATACACAGGAAAGCGCACAGCATGCAGCTACACCCGAGAGCACTCGGCACCCCAAGAGGCGGGTAAGATACGGAGCCTCGACCCAGCGGGACCCAAGCACTCCCCCACCCCAGCACACTGGTGGGAGGAGAGGATTCAGAGCCGGGAGGGAGTGGAAGTACACCCCGCGAAGTAGCCAGCCCCGGTGATCTGCGCGGGGAGTGCTGACCCACATTGCGCAGTGCAGCGGAGATTGGAGAGACAGAGGGGCAGGATCTGAGCGGGGAACGCGCCAGGGTGCTTGCAGCTGGCTCCCGGGAAGGAAAAAAAAAAACGCGCGCTTTCTTCAGCGGTCTTAAAGAGACAGGAGCCCAGCGGAGGAGCCGGATCGCCCCAGCACACTCAGCCCAGCAGGCTGGGAGTCCTGGGGAGTTTCAGACGCCTTAGCTGGCGACTGAGGAAGCGTAGTCATACTTACACTTCTCACTGAGATCAACAGCCTCCTATTAGTTCCCACCCCTGCCAGAGCAATAAAGGGCCCTGCGGAGCGGCGCAGTCACAGCTGTGGAATAGTGGGGCAACAGCACCACCTACAGCACTCCCACAGAATCTACGTCCAGTGGGCATTTTTTTTTGTTTTTTCTGTTTGGTTTGTTTTTGTTTTTTCTTTTTTTTCTTTTTTTCTTTCTTTCTTTCTTTCTTCTTTTTTTCTTTTTTTTTCTTCTCTTTTTAAAGTCTTAAAGAGCCCAGCTGACATACGTGGCAACTATCGGTGACCAATTCTATAGCCATGAAAAGACAGAGGAATACGGTTCAGACCAAAATCAACCAGAAAACCCCAGAGAGGGAGTCTGAAGGGATGGAAATGGACAGTCTTCCTGAAAAAGAATTCAGAATAAAAGTCATAACCATGCTGATGGACCTACAGAGAAATGTGCAAGAGCTGAGGGAGGAAGTGAGGGAACTGAGGAAAGACAATGCAGAAATCAGACAAGAAATCGACGGGCTTAACAGCAGAATGGATGAGATGCAAGAGACTGTTAATGGAATAGAAAACAGAGAACAGGAGTACAGAGCAGCTGAGGTAGAGAGAGATAAAAGGATTTCTAGGAATGAAAGAATATTAAGAGAACTGTGTGACCAATCCAAACGTAACAATATTCGCATTATAGGAGTACCAGAGGAAGAAGAGAGAGAAAAAGGGATAGAAAGTGTCTTTGAAGAAATAATTGCTGAAAACTTTCCCTCGCTGGGGAAGGAAGTAGTCTCGCAGTCCACCGAAGCTCATAGATCTCCCAACACAAGGGACCCAAGGAAGACAACACCAAGACACATAATAATTAAGATGGCAAAGATCAAAGATAAAGACAGGGTATTAAAGGCAGCTAGAGAGAGAGAAAAGATCACCTACAAAGGAAAACCCATCAGACTATCATCAGAATTCTCAACATAAACCTTACAGGCCAGAAGATAATGGCATGATATATTTAACGTAATGAAACAGAAGGGCCTCGAACCAAGAATATTGTATCCAGCACGATTATCATTTAAATATGATGGAGGGATTAAACAATTTCCAGACAAACGAAAGTTGAGAGAGTTTGCCTCTCATAAACCACCACTACAGAATATCTTAAATGGACTGCTCTAGATGGAAGCACACCTAAGGCTAAAAAGATGTCACCAGAGAAAATAAAATCATAGCAAAGAAAGCAGACCATCCAAATACTAACTAAAGGCAAAGAATAAAACACCTATTATAGAAAGAATGGAGGAGGAGGAATAAGAAGGGAGAGAAATAAAGAAACATCAGACTGTGTTTACAATAACTTAACAAGAAAGTTAAGTTAGATTGTTAGATTGTAAAGAAGCAACCCTTGAACCCTTGGTAACCATGAATCTAAAGCCAGCAATGGCAATAAGTACATATCTATCAATAATCACCCTAAATGTAAATGGAATGAATGCACCAATCAAAAGACACAGAGTAACAGAATGGATAAAAAAGCAAGACCCATCTATATGCTGCATACAAGAAACTCACCTCAAATCCAAAGATATACACAGACTAAAAGTGAAGGGATGGAAAAAGATATTTCATGCAAACAACAAAGAGAAAAAAGCAGGTGTGGCAGTACTTGTATCAGACAAAATAGACTTCAAAACGAAGAAAGTAGCAAAAGATAAAGAAGGACATTACATAATGATAAAGGGGTCAGTCCAACAGAAGATATAACCATTATAAATATATATGCACCCAACACAGGAGCGCCAGCATATATGAGACAAATACTAACAGAATTAAAGGAGGAAATAGACAGCAATGCATTCATCATAGGAGACTTCAACACACCACTCACTCCAGAGGACAGATCAACCAGACAGAAAATAAGTAAAGACACAGAGGCACTGAACAACACACTAGAACAGATGGACCTAACAGACATCCACAGAACTCTACACCCAAAAGCAACAGGATACACATTCTTCTCAAGTGCACATGGAATATTTTCCAGAATAGACCACATACTAGGCCACAAAAAGAACCTCAGTAATTTCAAAAATATTGAAATCCTACCAACCAACTTCTCAGATCACCAAGGTATAAAACTAGAAATAAATTTTAGAAAGAAATCAAAAGGCTCACAAATACATGGAGACTTAACAACACTCTCCTAATTAATCAATGGGTTAACGACCAAATCAAAACAGAAATCAAAGACTATATGGAGACTAATGACAACAACAGCACAAAGCCACAACTTCTGTGGGATGCAGCAAAGGCAGTTCTAAGAGGAAAGTATATTGCAATCCAGGCCTATTTAAAGAAGGAGGAACATTCCCAAATGAATAGTCTAAAGACACAATTACTGAAATTGGAAAAAGAAGAACAAATGAGGCCCAAAGTCACCAGAAGGAGGGACATAATAAAGATTAGAGAAGAAATAAATAAAACTGAGAAGAATAAAACAATAGAAAAAAATCAATGAAACCAAGAGCTGGTTCTTTGAAAAATAAACAAAATAGATAAACCCCTAGCCAGACTCATTAAGAAAAAGAGAATCTACACACATAAACACAATCAGAAATGAGAAAGGAAAAATCACGACAGACCCCACAGAAATACAAAGAATCATAAGAGAATATTATGAGAATCTATATGCTAACAAGCTGGAAAACATAGAAGAAATGGACAACTTCTTAGAAAATACAACCTTCCAAGACTGACCAAGCAAGAAACAGAAAAACTAAACAGACCAATCACCAGCGACAAAATCAAATTGGTAATCAAAAAACTACCCAAGAACAAAACCCCTGGGCCTGATGGATTCACCTCTGAATTCTACCAGACATATAGAGAAGAAATAACACCGATTCTCCTTAAAGTTTTCCAAAAAATAGAAGAGGAGGGAATACTTCCAAACTCATTCTATGAAGCCAGCATCACTCTAATACTAAAACCGGGCAAAGACCTCACCAAAAGAGAAAATTACAAACCAATATCCCTGATGAACGTAGATGCAAAAATACTCAACAAAATATTAGCAAACCGAATTCAAAAATACATCAAGAGGATCATACACCATGATCAAGTGGGATTCATCCCAGGGATGCAAGGATGGTACAACATTCGAAAATCCATCAACATCATCCACCACATCAACAAAAAGAAGAACAAACCCACATGATCATCTCCATAGATGCTGAAAAAGCATTTGACAAAATTCAGCATCCATTCCTGATTAAAACTCTCAACAAAATGGGTATAGACGGCAAGTACCTCAACATCATAAAGGCTATATATGACAAACCCACAGTTAACATACTTAACGGCGAGAAGCTGAAAGCTTTTCATCTAAGATCGGGAACAAGATAGGGATGCCCACTCTCTCCACTGTTATTCAACATAGTACTGGAGTTCCTAGCCACAGCAATCAGACAAAACAAAGACATACAAGGCATCAAGATTGGTAAAGAAGAAGTCAAATTGTCACTATTTGCAGATGACATGATACTGTACATAAAAAACTCTAAAGATTCCATTCCAAAACTACTAGAACTAATATCTGAATTCAGCAAAGTTGCAGGATACAAAATTAACACACAGAAATCTGTTGCTTTCCTATACACTAATGATGAACTAACAGAAAGAGAAAGCAGAAAAACAATTCAATTCACAATTGCATCAAAAAGAATAAAATACCAAGAATAAACCTAACGAAGGAAGTGAAAGACCTGTACTCTGAAAACTACAAGACACTCCTAAGAAATTAAAGAGGACACTAACAAATGGAAATTCATCCCATGCTCTTGGCTAGGAAGAATAAATATTGTCAAAATGGCTATACTACCTAAAGCAATCTACAGATTCAATGCAATCCCTATCAAACTACCAACAGCTTTCTTCAATGAACTGGAACAAATAATTCTAAAATTCATATGGAACCACAAAGACCCCGAATAGCCAAAGCAATCCTGAGAAGGAGGAATAAAACAGGGGGAATTACGCTCCCTAACTTCAAGCTCTACTACAAAGCCACAGTAATCAAGACAATTTGGTATTGGCACAAAAACGGACCCACAGACCAGTGGAACAGAATAGAAAATCCAAAATTAACCCAAACATATACAGTCAAGTAATATTTGATAAAGGTGCCTTGGATATACAATGGGGAGATGACAGCCTCTTCAGCAGCTGGTGTTGGAAAAACTGGACAGCTACATGTAAGAGAATGAAACTGGACTACTGTCTAGCCCCATACACAAAGGTAAATTCAAGGTGGATCAAAGACCTGAATGTAAGTCATGAAACCATAAAACTCTTTGAAAAAAACATAGGCAAAAATCTCTTGGACATAAACATGAGCAACTTCTTCATGAATATATCTCCCTGGGCAAGGGAAACAAAAGCAAAAATGAACAAGTGGGACTATATCAAGCGGAAAAGCTTCTGTACAGCAAAGGACACCATCAGTAGAACAAAAAGACATCCTACAGTATGGGATGATATATTCATAAAAAACGTATCTGATAAAGGGTTGACATTCAAAATATATAAAGAACTCATGCACCTTAACAAACAGAAAGCAAATAATCCAATTAAGAAACGGGCAGAGGACATGAATAGACACTTCTCCAAAGAAGAAATTCAGATGGCCAACAGGCACATGAAAAGATGCTCCACATCGCTAATCATCAGAGAAATGCAGATTAAAACCACAATGAGATATCACCTCACACCAGTGAGGATGGCCAACATCAAAAACACAAACAACAACAAATGTTGGCGAGGATGTGGAGAAAAGGGAACCCTCCTACACTGCTGGTGGGAATGCAAATTAGTTCAACCATTGTGGAAAGCAGTATGGAGGTTCCTCAAAAAACTCAAAATAGAAATACCATTTGACCCAGGAATTCCACTCCTAGGAATTTACCCTAAGAATGCAGCAGCCCAATTTGAAAAGGACAGATGCACCCCTATGTTTATTGCAGCACTATTTACAATAGCCAAGAAATGGAAGCAACCTAAGTGTCCATCAGTAGATGAATGGATAAAGAAGATGTGGTACATATACACAATGGAATATTATTCAGCCATAAGAAGAAAACAAATCCTACCATTTGCAACAACATGGATGGAGCTAGAGGGTATTATGCTCAGTGAAATAAGCCAAGCCGAAAAAGACAAGTATCAAATGATTTCACTCATATGTGGAGTATAAGAACAAAGAAAAAATACTGAAGGAACAAAACAGCAGCAGACTCACAGAACCCAAGAACGGACTAATAGTTACCAAAGGGAAAGGGACTGGGGAAAATGGGCGGGAAGGGAGGGATAAGAGGGAAAAGGGGGCATTACGATTAGCAGATATAATGTTGGGGGGGTACGGGGAGGGCAGTACAACTCAGAGAAGACAAGTAGTGATTCTATAGCATCTCACTACGCTGATGGACAGTGATTGTAATGGATTTGGTGGGGGGGACCTGATGAAGGGGTAGTTTAATAACCGTAATATTGCACATGAAATTGTAGATTAATGATAACAAAATAAATTATATTAAAAAAATAAATAAATAAATAAAATTATTTAGATTTAAAAAAAAGGTGGGGGGGGGTGGGAAATAGAATGCAATGCATTCATTTTAGGAGACTTCAGCACACCACTCACTGCAAAGGACAGATCAACCAGACAGAAAATAAATAAAGAGACCGAGTCACTAAACAACATATTAGAACCGATGGACCTAACAGACATCTACAGAACACTCCATCCAAAAGCAACAGGATACACATTCTTCTGAAGTGAACATGGAACATTTTCAAGAATAGATCATATCCTAGTCCACAAAAAGAACCTCAGTAAATTCAAAAAGACTGAAATTGTACCAATCACAGATTCTCAGATCACAAAGGTATGTATCTATAAATAAATTACACAAAGAAGATGAAAAAGCCCACAAACACATGTAGGCTTAATAACATGCTCCTACATAATCAGTGGATCAATGATCAAGAATAGATCATATCCTAGTCCACAAAAAGAACCTCAGTAAATTCAAAAAGACTGAAATTGTACCAATCACAGATTCTCAGATCACAAAGGTATGTATCTATAAATAAATTACACAAAGAAGATGAAAAAGCCCACAAACACATGTAGGCTTAATAACATGCTCCTAAATAATCAGTGGATCAATGACCAAATAACAACAGAGATCAAGCAATATATGGAGACAAATGACAACAATAATTCAACACCGCAAAATCTGTGGGACGCAGCGAATACCGTATTAAGAGGGAAATATATTGCAATACATGCCTACCTCAGGAAAGAAGAACAGTCCCAAGTGAACAGTCTAAACTCACAATTAATGAAACTATAAAAGGAACAAAAAATGAGGCCTAAAGTGAGTAGAAGGAGGGACATAATAAAGATTAAAGCAGAAATAAATACAATTGAGAAGAGTAAAACAGTAGAAATAATTAATAAAAGCAGGAGCTGGTTCTATGAGAAAATAAACAAATAGATAAACCTTTAGCCAGACTTATCAAGAAAAAAAGAGAGTCTACACACATAAACAGAATCAGAAATGAGAAAGGAAAAATCACTATGGACACCACAGAAATACAAAGAATTATGAGAGAATACTATGAAAAATTATATGGTAACAAACTGGGTAACCTAGAAGAAACAGACAACTTTCTAGAAAAATACAACCTTCCAAGGCTGACCCAGGAAGAAACAGAAAATCTGAATAGACCAATTACCAGCAAAGAAATTGAATTGGTAATCAAAAAACTATCTAAGAACAAAAGCCTGTACCAGATGGTTTCACTGCTGAATTTTATCAAACATTTAGTGAAAACCTAATACCCATCCTCCTTAAAGTTTCCCAAAAAGTAGAAGAGGAAGGAATACTCCGAAACTCATAATATCACTCTAATACCAAAATCAGGCAAATACAACACAAAAAAAGAAAATTACGAACCAATATCCCTGATGAACATAGACATAAAAATACTCAAAAAAATATTAGCAAACTGAATTCAAAAATACATGAAAAAGATCATCCATCATGATCAAGTGGGATTCATCCCAGGGATGCAAGGATGGTACAACATTCGAAAATCCATCAACATCATCCACTACATCAACAAAAAGGACAAAAACCACATCATCATCTCCATAGATGCTGAAAAAGCATTCGACAAAATTCAACACCCATCATAATAAAAGCTCTCAACAAAATGGGTACAGAGGGCAAGTACCTCAACATAATAAAGGCCATATATGACAAACCCACAGCCAACATTATACTTATCAGCGAGAAGCTGAAAGATTTTCCTCCAAGATTGGGAACAAAACAAGGATGCCCACTCTCCCCACTTTGATGCAACATAGTTCTGGAGGTCCTACCCACGGCAATCAAACAACACAAAGAAATAAAAGGCATCCAGATTGGCAAGGAAGAAGTCAAACCGTCCCTGATTGCAGATGACATGATATTGTACATAAAAAACCCTAAAGAATCCACTCCAAAACTACTAGATCTAATATCCGAATTCAGCAAAGTTGAGGGATACAAAATTAATACACAGAAATATGTTGAATTCCTATACACTAACGGTGAACTAGCAGCAAGAGAACTCAGGATAACAATTCCATTCACAATAGCATCCAAACAAATAAAATAACTAGGAATAAACCTAACCAAGGAAGTGAAAGAGCTATACCCTTAAAACTACAAGACACTCTTAAGAGAAATTAAAGAGGATACTAATAAATGGATATTCATCCCATGCTCTTGGCTAGGAAGAATTAATATTGTCAAAATGGCCATCGTGCCTAAAACAATCTACAGATTCAATGCAATCCCTATCAAAATACCAACAGCATTCTTCAATGAAATAGAGCAAATAGTTCTAAAATTCATATGGAACCACAAAAGACCCTGAATAGCCATATCCTGAGAAGGAAGAATAAAGCAGGGGGAATTATGCTCCCTGACTTCAAGGTCTACTACAGAGCCACAGTGATCAAGACAATTTGGTACTGGCACAAGAACAGACCCATAGACCAATGGAACAGACTAGATAGCCCAGATATAAACCCAAACATATGTGGTCAATTAATATATGATAAAGGAGCCATGGATATACAACACGGAAATGACAGCCTCTTCAACAGCTGGTGTTGGCAAAACTGGACAGCTACATGTAAAAGAATGAAACTGGATTACTGTCTAACCCCATACACAAAAGTAAACTCAAAATGTATCAAAGACCCGAATGTAAGTCATGAAACGATAGAACTCTTAGAAAAAAATATAGGCAAAAATCTCTTGGACACAAACATGAGCCACTTCTTCACGAACTTATCTCCCCAGGCAAGGGAAACAAAAGCAAAAACGAACAAATGGGACTATATCAAGGTGAAAAGCTTCTGTACAGCAAAGGACACCATCAGTAGAACAAAACGACATCCTACAGTATGGGAGAATATATTCATAAATTACATATCTGATAAGGGGTTGACATAAAAAATATATAAAGAGCTCATGTACCTCAACAAACAAAAAGCAAATAAGTCAAAAAATGGGCAGAGGAGCTGAACAGACAGTTCTCCAAAGAAGAAATTCAGATGGCCAACAGACACATGAAAAGATGCTCCACATCTCTAATCATCAGAGAAATGCAAATTAAAACCACAATGAGGTATCACCTCACACCAGTTATGATGGCCAACATCCAAAAGACAAACAACAACAAATGTTGGCGAGGATGTGGAGAAAAGGGAACCCTCCTACACTGCTGGTGGGAATGTAAACTAGTTCAACCATTGTAGAAAGGAGTATGGAGGTTCCTCATAAAACTAAAAATAGAAATACCATTTGATGCAGGAATTCCACTCCTAGGAATTTACCCTAAGAATGCTGCAGCCGTTTGAAAAAGACATATGCACCCCTATGTTTATTGCAGCACTATTTACAATAGCCAAGAAATGGAAGCAACCTAAGTGTCCATCAGTAGATGAATGGATAAAGAAGAGGTGGTACATATACAGAATGGAATATTATTCAGCCATAAGAAGAAAAGAAATCCTACCATTTGTAACAACATGGATGGAGCTAGAGGGTATTATGCTCAGTGAAATAAGCCAGGCAGAGAAAGACAAGTATCAAATCACATCACTCATCTGTGGAGTATAAGAACAAAGAAAAAAACTGAGGGAACAAAACAGCAGCAGACTCACAGAATCCAAGAATGGACTAACAGTTACCATAGGAAAGGGACTGGGGAGGATGGGTGGGGAGGGAGAAGGGGAATAATGGGCATTACGACTAGCACACGTAATGCAGTGGGGGGAGACACGGGGAAGGCAGTGTTTATAAAGAAGACAATGATTGTATAGCATCTTACTATGCTGATGGACAGTGACTGTAGTGGGGTATGTGGGAGGGGACTTGATAATAGGGGGTCTAGTAACCATAATGTTACCAAAATTAAAAAAAAAACAGCATTCTGGCTGAACCTATATTATACTAAGAGCTCCCACGGCAACATTCCCGGGGCCTGACTCTCCTTCACCCTTGTAGTGAATGTATACCAGGCAGGGCCCCGCTGCGCTCCGGCTCAGCCTTTGGATGGAATCCGCTGAGTCAGTGCCCGCACTGATGAACTACTTCTAGCCGAACGTCTCCGTGTCCCAACTCCTTGTTCGTAGTTCCCACAGTTAGTGCAACAAAATGGTACCTCATTGTGGTTTTGAGATTTACATTTTCTTAATGACTAATGATGTTGAGCATTTTTCATGTGCTTTCTAGCCATTTGTATATCTTCTCTGGAGAAATGTCATCTCAAGTTCTTTGTCCATTTAAAAAATTGGATTGTTTTTCTTTTTGTTCTTGAATTAAGTTTTGAAAGATGTTTTTCACTGGGTACAGAACTCTAGGCTGACATTTTTCTCTTTCAATGGTTTAAAGATGTTGACCCACTATCTTCTTGCTTGCTTTGTTTCTGACAAAAAAATCTACTGTCACCCTTTGTTCTACTATATAGAATATGTCTTTTTCATCTGGTTCCTTTTATGATTTTCTCTTTATCATTGGCTTTGAGCAATTTAATTAAGATGTGCTTTGGTGTAATTTTCTTCATATTTCTTATGTGTGGGCCTTGTTGAATGTCTTGGATCTTGATCTTAATTTTTTTATGTTACATCAAATGTCAAAATTTTCCAGGTATTACATCTTCAAAAATGTTTTTGTTATTTCAGACAGGAGAGTAATGTAGCCCCTGGTACTGTATTCTGACTGGGAGTGGAAATCTTCTGTATGTAGTTCTGAAAGTCATAGTTCCATTAAGATAAAATAAGGAAGTTTAGTACACATGGTGTGGGGGATCATGGAGAAAACAGTTTAGCACAGAAAAGGCAAACAGTGAATCTGTGGCATCTTACTACACTGATGGACAGTGACTGCATTGGGGTATGGGTGGGGACTTGATAATATGGTAAATGTAGTAACCACATTGTTTTTTCATGTGAATTTCATAAGAGTGTATATCAATAATACCTTAATAAAAAATATATATATATATATAAGATATAATAAGGAAATCAGCGGCCCCTTAACTCACCCCATTTGCCTGCTTTCTAGGCAACATCTTGTCTCCTGGCTTTTTCTTTTGGCATTGATTTATTTCTAAACAACATGCTTATATTCTCTTTACACCCCAAGCTACCTCCCCCTCCACCCCTGCCCCAGTTTTAGCTACTATTTCTGGAGATAATGGTATCACCCTCTCACACTTCCAACCCTACCCTTTCTCTCCCCACATCCTGCCAGTACAATATTCAGAGTTTATATTATGACTGCCATTTTGCTCACAGCAGTGCCATATAATGGCTTATAGTTATGTTTTATTTATTATACCACTTTTTATTTTAATCTTAGAGTACTGTCTTATATTTGCATTTGCATTACCTAAGTCACTATTACTAATTCATCCCCAAACTCTCTACCTCCTCTGTTGACTAATTTATTAAGTATCCTATCAACTGTATAGTCTCACACACCAACCACTGAAACCTGCTGCCATCTTGCTCCAGTTTTGGCTGGGGATCCTCTAGGCCTGTCCTACAGTATCTTTCTGGGGTCTCCCTTCACGTTCTTCCAGGGGATTGCATTTTCTTCTTCCTCAGTTTGCATCTTTTGTTTCCTACCTCCAGGTTTTTTAGGAAGGAAGTTGGGGGCAGAGCCAGGACCCTGTCCAGATAGCATGATATCTTCTTGGTTCATAGTGAAGTCTCTCATGATGGAGGGCTTCTACATTTATGTGTGAGTTGGTTCATTTGCTCCATCTTTTTCCTCAACTGACTGAAGAAAAAGATTGGCTACAGATTGGTCAACAATTGGCAGCTGCAGAATGTTTATCATTCACATCTGCCCTGCAGTATGATTGTGAAGATGGCATGTCTGCACATTCTCATTCAGCTTTTCCTCTTCTGAGATTCCTTGTTTAGGAAATGTTGAAAGCCCACTCAACCTGCCAGCCTGGTTATTCCAGACCAAGAACTAAAAAAAACCAAATTGTGTGTGTGTGTGTATATATATATATATATATATACATATATATATACACACACACACACATACACATAACACACACACACATTTCACATATATTATATATGTATATTATACAAAAACATATTAAATGTTTATATATATTTAAATGGCATATATCAATATTTAAAAAAATATTTTTAATACATAAAATTGGGGTTTTTAATAACCCAAGAATTTCCCAGGTCTCAGTGAGAGGAGAAAGACAAACCACAAAGAAAAACAATAAGAGCGAGCTCACCCTAGAGAGACCTCTGACCATGAAAGCTTTCCAGCTGCATCCATCTTCAGTCCATGTGTATCTTTGTAAAATTTCCTGTTTTCTGCACGTGACCTAAGAGACCTTGCCACTCAGAGAACTTGGCAGAAAGAGTTAGAAAAATCACAGCATAAAAATAACCTCTTTATCATTTCTCAGGGAGCAGTGGGCTTCCAGCAGTTAGCTCCTTGACCTGTCCTACATACTTAATCCATGCATGAATCTGGCCTCCAGCTCTGTGGGAATGGACTTCAGAACAGTGGCCTCAAACTCTCCATTTCCCACCTCCCCTGTTCTTGTCCTATTTTGGGGGGGGGATTCTTGTCCTATTGTAATGGTTCTATCTTCCTGTTTTTTTAGGAGAACATTTCAAAGGAAGAATAGGACAAGTGCTGAGAAGATGAGTATCAAGACTGATTTGGAAACGAACTTTGCTGAGTATGTTTTAAATGCAGGAAAAGTCATCCTTGGAAATAAGCAAAGGAATGAAATGGACCCTCAGCTAGAGAAGAAACAGAACGACATCATCTTGCATGCAGTATGTGCTCTGCTGAATTCTGGTGGGGGAGTGGTCAAGGCTGAGATTGAGAACAAGGATTACAGTTATGAAATTCATGGAGTAGGACTGAATCTGCCTTCAATTTTCAAACGCTATTTAGATGAGATGCAAAAGGGAGACCTCTTTTTTATTTTTGTGAAATCATGGAATGCAAAGGCCTCCAGTGTGCGACTGGCTACCTTATGCTCCAATTTGTACCACAGACAAAGAACATCTACTGATGTCATGAATTCTCAGGAAGCACTGGTATTCCTCAAAGAGAAGCCTCGGACTCTTATGAATATCAATTGTTCCAATTCATTAAGTCCACAGAAAGTTCAGGTTGATGTACAAAATGAAGATAACATAAAGGCTTCAGCTGCTTCTTTATTTGATAGGGATCACCTTCAGTACCTGGAAAAGGTCAACTTTACTAAGTCCACACATGTTGAATTTAAAATGTTCTCAACAAGGGTGTCACAATGCTTTGAGGAGAGTCTCCCCACTTGTGTTTCTGCATTTGCAAACACTGAAGGAGGGTATATATTTTTTGGTGTGGATGATGAGACCTGTCAAGTCATTGGATGTAAAATACAGAAAACAGATCTTAACTCTGTGAAGATTTCTATTGATTGTTGTATTCGGAAGTTACCTGTCCATCATTTCTGTACACAGAGGAGTGAGATAAAATATGCCATCAAATTCCTTGAAGTACGCAGTCAAGGAGCCCTCCATGGATATATCTGTGCAGTCAAGGTGGAGCCATTCTGCTGTGCAGTGTTTGCTGACATGCCCAGTTCCTGGCAGGTGAAGGACAATCGCGTGAGACAGCTGGCCACAAAGGAATGGGTAGCTTGGATGATGGAAGCAGACCCAGGTCAGAGAGCAGAATCAACAATGACTGTAATGTTTGCTGGGGGGAAGAGGGATGGTGGGGAGGGAGGAAAGAGAGGTATTATTTCAGGATTTGGGGAAAGATACTGAACTGCAGGTGCCTGATGTATTAATTCTACAGTTGGTTGTTCACTGCCCTGCTTCCCTCTGCCCATCTTGAATATCGTGCATTTAACCAACACAGGCCCTGGGCCAGTAGACCGACCCACTGCAGGTTGTGCAGGAGGCTGTTTGATCTAGTAATTTTTATTTTCACATCCTTTCCTGTGTTCATATTCAGGTCTCTTCCTTTCTGAACCTAAACATGAACTCATGTTTAATTATTTAGGAAATTCCATTTTCACATGTGCATGTGCATCTTTAACTTTCTGCCACTTTCTTTTGCCTTCCCATTCTTATGATTCCCTGGATTAAATATACGCCTTTTCTCATTGCTCCACTTCCATTTTTGGACCAAAACATGACCAAATCATGGCTGTTCCTCTCCTATCCTACTTTCCCTGTTGAGAGCTAGCCCTGACTCATAAGCCAAAGAGTAGTGTTGGTGATATGCATCTGCCTTGGAAAAGGAGAGCCCAGGATGAAATTAGACAAAAGAAAATCAGTGGTAACGTCTTTAAAAGTCCAGAAAAGCAAAGTCCATTTCAGAATCTTGTCAGAAATCCATACCATTAAACTTCCTGTCTTCTAATCATATTTTTTTAATGTACGCATTCTAGAAATATAAGAAGCTTGTCTCAATATAATACAATTAAAATTAAAAACGGTTGCTCCACACCAGTTTTTTCCTCCCCCAAATATCAATAAGCTTTCCTGAGCTAAGGGTATAAATACATATTTCTCTGGGCCAAGGCTTTGAGTTCTAAGACTAAGTGAAAGACTTTGCAGCATAGATCAGCTCTAAGTTGGGGACTGCCTTTTTGCATATGGAATCCTTGGTTCTTGTTTCCTAAGATCTTTCTAGACTTTCTGAGATGGTCCTTGCACTGAGTTTGTCATCCACTACACCCTGCAGCAGGACTGTATGCACTCCCAAGAATTTTGAATGTCTGGAAGAACAGCAAAAACGTTACTTTCCAGGTAATTCATCATCTCTGGTTGCTTTGGAACATGTTGGTTGCTCAGCCATATAGAAAAAACAAAATCGAACTCCTATTTTACATTGTATAAAAAACTCAACTCCGTAGAGTTTAAGGATTTAAATGTCAGAAACAAGCTTTTCAAACTTTTAGTAGAAAATGTACATGAATAATTTTGTGTCACTGGGGTAGGAAAGAAATTCTTAGACCAGATACAAAAGAATCAGAAGAAAAAAGATTGATAAACCTCAGCATGTTAAAATTAGGAACTTCATTGCCTCCAAAGATAGTTTAAAGAGAGTGAAAAGATTATAAGCTAGAAGATATTTGCAATCCATGTAGCTGACAAAGGATTGGTATCAAGAATATAAAAAGAACTTACACAACTTTTTAAAAGGATAAACAACCCAGTAGAAAAATTGGCAATAGTCATAAAGATGTACTTCTCAGAAAAGAAACACATACGTCCAATAAACTTATAAAGAGATGCCCAACCCATCAGTGATGAGCGAAATGCAAATCAAAACCAAAACCACAAGTAGATACCATCTTATATCATTTAATCGGCAAATCAGGTGTTGAAGTGGTGGGGAATCAGAATCTTTTGTGTAGTGCTGCTGGGAATTAAGCCAGCCTAATCCCTTTGGAAAACAAATGTGGATTGCCTTGTATAGTTGGTCATTTGTGTACTCTACCATTCAGTAATTCTTTCTAGTTTCTAGAAAAAAATCTGTACACATGCACGAGATATATATAATTGGCAATATGCCCACAAGTGCTTCTAGATTCACTAGCTGTTCTAGTCCCAAAAGGGAAACAACCAAATCACCAATTGTAACATGGATAAGTATACTGCAGTGTATTCACATAATGGAAGATTATTCTACAGTGAAAATGAACGCACTACAACTATATGCAAGTGTATGGCTGAATCTGAGTAGTGCGTATGGACATCTTGTCATGACCTTACTCCTAGATTTACCCAATTCTTTTATTGATTGTATGGTATTTCATAGTATTCCTAAACAATATCAATTTTAGCTGTTTTTATTATTAAATATACTATAAATACAGGAAGTGCATACAACAAAGGTATCATTTAATAGATAATTATGCACTGAAACCACTCTAACCACCACCCAGGTAAAAAAAATGCAACTTTGCAAGCACACTTCTATCACTTCTTTAACCAGTTCCTTTTTTGATAGGATTCTAGATGATGTCTAATTTTTTCTATTCTGAGCAGTGCTCCAATATACATTTTTCTACAAATGCCCCGAGGTACTCCTTAAGGATAAATTCCAAGTAATAACAATAGCTTATACATTTAGGTGAACATTGCTAAATTGTAATTCAAAACATATACCAAAATACACTTTCTCCAAATGGTATCATGGCTTTTTTCTTCTAGAAGAAGCTTAGAATCAGTCTGTTCCACCAAAAAAAAGAGAACAATATGAGATTATTTTGATGGCAATCACATGAAAATGATAAATTAATTTGGAAAGAATTGTCACTTTTACAGCAGTGAATTTTCTCATAGGTGAACACAGCCATTTGTTCAAGTCTTATTTTATCATATTTTATGACACTTAAGAAAACAATATTGCACTATTATTTTATTTGCCATTCAAAAAGAAAATATTGCCAATTAAACTAGAAGATGCATCATGATTTCAGAGATATCAAAGTACATGTATAATCAGTGAAATATGGTATATCTCCCAATTCTTTTAAGTTTTATCCATATTGCTACTATATGTTAAATTTTAGTTCTACAATGGGGATCTTTATATAATAATTTCTGATTGCGAATTGCTGCCATGTAGGAAATCTCTTAAGTTTTAGAATACACATTATGCCATTTCTAAACATTTCATTTAACAATCCTATTACTGTAAAAGCAAAGGTAATTTTGAGCTAACATTTCCTATATTTATACATTTTATTTCCCTCACTTGCTTCATTTATTGGCCAATAATTCCACAATGATGTTAAATCATACTAGTAGTAGGAGTTGCCCTTAGGTGTTCTTTAACCTTATAAAAGTTTAGCCCACTTTTACAGAAACTAGGTCGAGTATTTCTCTGATCTCAGACAAGCTTTATTGGTGTGTCCAGTTGCTTGCTGGACAGCTAGATGTACCATAGGGATAAAAAAAACTGAGCATTTCCAAAATTGATCTTCTACTCTGACAATCTTCTTTTGTATCTTCCGCATATTATTCTGTATTCAATATTGTTTTTCTGCTATGTCTTCCACGCTGTCTATATCAATTGCACAGTCCATCCTCCATCCAGCCAAGCACAGAAATCTGAATTTAATCTTGTTTCTTCCCTCTATCCTGAACTCAAAATTCAAATTTTGTGTGTATTTGATTTTCTTCTGGGGAGAGAGTTCATAGATTTTGGGATTCCAAATTTGGGTTTGTGACCCCAAAAAGTTTAAGAAACTTTTGTATACAACAGGAAAAGCCCAAACTCTTAAAAAGTACTTTTAAACATTCATTTTTATTATAATTATTAATATCTTTATTAATTTTAAACTTATTTTTAAAAATCTACACAGATAAAATGGACTTTCTTGTTACACAGTTATAAGGATTTTTAAACATGAACATAGTGTAACTACCACCACAGTCAAGGTACAGAACAGTTCCATCATCCAAAAAAGACTCTATGCTGCCTCTGTGTAGTCAAAACTCTCCTCCAATCCCTAATCCGTAGCAGCCATTGATCTGCTCTCCATCCCTATAGTTTTGCCTTTCACAGAATCACATGGTATACAAACTTTGCCAGGTGTTTGTATCTCCCAGCTTTATGGAGATGTAATTGACATATAATATCATGTATGTGATGAGTTCATACACCTGTATTGTGAAATAATCACCACAGTGAGGTTATAACATACCCATCACCTCACATAATTATCACTTTGTGTGTGTGTGTGTGTGTGTGTGTGTGTGTGTGTGTGTGTGATGAGAACATTTAGGATCTCTCTTAGCAACTTTCAAGTACATAACACAGTATTGTTAACTAGAGTCAGCATTGCCTGCAACATAGAGTCAGGTGTTGTAATGGCACTATGCCTTCCTCCCCACTGTCAGCCCTACGTCTTCGCCTCTCACTTTAGAAGTCAACAACATAATGTGCTTGGAGTTGCCTGAATAAACCCTGCTGTTTCTCGTCTCTGTGTTGACTCATGAGCTCCCTTTTGCCTACCTCTCTATTCTCCCAAACTTCAACTGGCTAATTTGCAGTCATCTTTTAGATGTAGCTCAGGGGTCTCCTTCTTCATAAAGACTTTCATATTTTCTTCTTTCCTAAGCTGTACCTTTCCTTGGGGTTCACATAATACTTTGTGCACTTCTTTCCCATTGTAATACCACTTTGGAACATAACTATTGTTTGTCTCTGTTTATACCAGTCAATTATTTGGCTCTATTGGACTTGGAAATGTTTTATCATTTTGTTACTAATGCATAACCTACTGTGTAGGGCCCAAATGTGGGCTGAATCTACTACTTACGATGACGATTACTAGCTTGTCTGGGGATTCTCTAATTTATTCCAATTCTTACCCTGTCTAGTATTATCAGGCAGAGTGGTGTATACTCCAGAAAGCCTCTATAAGGAACTGTTCTCACAAAATAAAGGACTCAGAGACCTAATAAGTAAGGAAATGTGCCCCGCCTCTCAAGGAATATTGATTTTTTCTCGAAGCTGGGCTGTGGACTTGGGTCTGCAAGAGAAGCAAGGAGTAATCTGTGATGCTCTTCTACTCTCTCAGAACAACACCCCACTCCTCTACACCATCCTCTCGGAGGGGAATGTGGACTGGAAGGACTATTCAATGAGAGTTGCCCACTTCTTAAAGCAGAAGCTGGTGAACACAGGTGGCTACACCGGGAGATTGTGCATCGTTCCTCTGGTCTTCCTGCTAAATCCCGATAAAACAGCAAAGGCCCTTCATGGTTCAGATTTGCCAATTTATCCCACGTCCTACAAACTTTTGACCACCCGGGACATGGAAGTTCTGTTACAGTCCCTTGTCATAGTCGTGCTTGGGTTCAGATCTTTCTTAAGTGAAGAGCTGGGCACTGAGGTTTTGAACCTACTCACAGATAAACAGTATGAGTTGATTTCAAAGAACCTTCACACGACCAGAAAGCTATTTGTCCATGGCTTACCTGGATCAGGGAAGACCATCCTGGCTCTCAGGATCATGGAGAAGATCAGATATGTGTTTAACTGTCGACCAGGTGACATTCTTTACATCTGTGAGAACCAGCCCCTGAGGGAGTTTGTAAGGTATGCCACTGACTATATCCATTTTCTTTTCTTAACTTTCTTTTCTTAGAGCAACTTAAAGTCTTTATATTCACTCTCTTTTCTTTGAGTAAGTTAAAGTGTGAATTTAAGTTCACATGGTAAGCTTCGTGTTGTATTTATTGGGTCCAGAAGAATTTAAGAATTAGTTGGTTTCCATTGTCTGATTGAGGAAACCTGACTGTGTTTCTTTCATTTTCAGCAAGAAAGGTATCTGCCAGGCAGTGACCCGGAAAACCTTCATGAAAAAAGACTTTGAAGATACTCGACACATCATCATTGATGAAGCTCAGAATTTCCGCAGTGAAGATGGGGACTGGTATATCAAGGCAGAAAACATCACTCAGAGAGAAAAGGATTGCCCAGGATTTCTCTGGATCTTTCTGGACTACTTTCAGACCAGCCACTTGAGTTTCACAGGCCTCCCCACTCTCTCAGCCCAGTACCCAAGAGAAGAGCTCACCAGAGTGATGCGCAATGCAGATCCAATAGCCAACTACCTACAAGAAGTAATGCAGGCAGTCAGAGAAAATCCTCCACCTAACATCCCCCCTGGGTCCCTGGAGATAGTCCATGAAGCTAAATGGGCTCAGGGTGTTCCAGGCAATTTTAAGATTACGGAGTACTTGGACATGGAGGAGGTGGTGGTCCAGCTAGCTGAGAAATGCTGGTGTCTCTTGAGGAATGGTTATTCCCCTCAGGATATTGCTGTGCTTTTCAGCAAAGCAAGTGAAGTGGAGAAATACAAAAAGGAGCTTCTAAGAGCAATGAGAAAGAGAAAAATACATCAGCTCAGTGAGGATTCTGATCTGTTAGTACAATTCAGAGATGCATTGGATATCACGAGCAATCACATTGTGTTGGACAGTGTCCGCCGATTTTCAGGCCTGGAAAGAAACATTGTGTTTGGGGTCAATCTAACAGCAGGTGAACCAGCTGTTTTCCACAATCTTATGCTCTGTCTGGCTTCCAGGGCAAAGAAACATCTGTATATTCTGAAAGTTTCTGGCAAAAAATCCTAATCTAAAACAATTAGGAATTTCATCTATAGTTAACTACGAAATTATCTGATCTAAAAATTTAATCATCAAATGAATACTTAATGAGGATTCACTGTGAGCCATACACTCTTCTAGGTACTAGGGGCTAAGGATTGGGTAGAAAACAAGATGGACAAGATTCCTTCTTTGGGATAGACAGAAATCACAGATAAGTAAACAAACATAAGAAATTTCTAATAGAATAAAGGTCACCAGAGAGATGCAAAGATTGTGTGTGTGTGTGTGTGTGTGTGTGTAGATAGGTAGATGGAGGTTTGGTTGTTCAGGGTGGTCAGGGTGGTCAGGGAAGAAGTCATGACAAGATGTACGAGCTGTATGTGCCAGGTAGACTCAGATATTTTCATTTTTATTAACACAACCAAGATACAGAAATGCTTGCATGTAATTTGTGGGGAGAGTATGAAGGATAGAGAGGGGTAGCATGACTGGTCCTCTATGGCCCAGGAATGAATGTAGCATGCTTCAAAATATAAGATAGGAAGGTACAAATCACAATTTTCTGTAAGAACACATTACACCGTTTTATTATTTTCCATTTATTTAAATGGTGTTCATAGTTTTGATCGCTGTCTTTTAAAATTCTTTATGTGTGCCTTTTAGTTATTTGGGATCTTGGCTCTTTGGCTCTGTTTTAATATTCCTGTGGAGAATCATAGGTTAGTATATGAAGGTAAGATTGCCCCAGTTCCCCTGGAGATAATACTGTGTTTTATTACTTATTAATTTTAAAATGAAAGGGTTTCTGAAAGGATGAATGTACTGGACTCAAAGGTTACATTTTGTTTTTAATTTAATAACCAATGAAATGAAAAAGTAATTCCAGTATTTTTGTCCTGCCGAGTCTTCAGGATTTCAGCTAGTCTCTCAAAGGCTATTGCTACGAAGTTGCAAATTCCTTGTGTGCCAAAGTTCTCTCAGAAATTCTCCCAATCTCTGAAGCTAAACAAATCCTTTTTTTTTCTGAGAGACATAAACTAAAAAACTAAAAAACTGAATTCTCTGTTAAACATAGAAAGACCCTACTATTTCCTAACAATCCAAGCAAAAATATCCAATTATCTGTGAATGATCATTCTGGCTTCTGATTTCTCTGGAGCAATATTCAAGAAGACAGTGGGTATATTTTTATTTTCAGTTTCCGTTTCCTTTTAATCCAATCTGGCAACCCCTACCTTTTAATTCAGGTGTTTAAACTATTTGCTTTTTAACTTTTTATTTTGCAATACTTAGAAATTCATAGGAAGTTGGAAAGGTAATGCAGAGTGCTACCCTGTATCCTTCACCCAATTTTAATGTGATTATTGTTATGTTTGGGTTTCAATATACCCTATTGCTATTTTTTTTCTATTTTTCCATCTATTCTTTGTTGCCCTTTTCCCTCTTTTTCTGCATCCTTTTGACTTGATTGTGCATTTATAAACAATTACGTCCTATGTCCTTTATTGGCTTTTTAGTTATAACTCTTTGCTTTGTTATTTTAGTGGTACCTCTAGGGTCTACAATATATCTTTAAGTTATCACAGCCTATCTTCAAGTGATAAAATACTAGTAAGAATATTACAACAGAACACTTGCATTTCTCCTTTCCAAGCTTTGTGCTACTGTGTATTATTGGTTTAAGCAATTTAATTATGATGATCTTTGGTAACTAAAAAAGTTTCTTGTGCTTGAGGTTTGTAGAGAGCTCCTTGGATCCATGGATTGATAAATTTCATCAAAGTTGGAAAATTTTCAGCCATTATTTCTTCCAATATATTTTCTATACCCCTTCCTCTCCCCTCAGGCACTCCAATTATATGTATATTAGGCATATGACTTTGTTCCACAGCTCACTGATACTGTGCTTTAAAATTTTTCTGTGTTTTATATCAGGTGGTTTCTGTTGCTATGTCCTCAAGTCCACTAATATTTTCTTCTCCATGCAATGTCTAAGATGCCACTAATCCCATTCAGTGCATTTTTCATCTCAGACATTGTTGCATCTTCTAGTATTTTTCTAGAAGCTTGATTTGGATCCTTTTGTAATACTTTCCATGTTTCTATTTAACACATTCAATCTTCTAGCTTCTTGAATATAGAGAATACAGTTATAACATCTAATTTAATGTTGTGGTCTAATAATGATATTATCTGTGCCAATTCTGAGTCAATGACAAACATGTAACACATTATAGTAAAGAGTCAAGACATTAAAGATTTCTTTAATCCAAGAGAGAAAAGTATAGATAATATACAAAGAGAATGAATGAATTTTATAAAACCATTTCATTAGCAAGATTGGATGGACAGTGACTGTAATGGGGTTGGTGGGGGGGACCTGATGAAGGGGTAGTTTAATAACCGTAATATTGCACATGTAATTGTAGATTAATGATAATAAAATAAATTATATTTAAAAAAGATTGGATGCATGAAGAATACAGGCAATATGTTCAAATGCTGTGGACAAATAAGTTTGAATCTAGACATCTCTTCCAAATCAAACTCTTGTTCAAGGTTGAGGGCAAAATAAAATTTCAGGATTGCAATGACTTGGAATTTTTTTAAAACTCAAGGATAGACCATTCCTGAAATAATCACTGAACAATGTACTCCAGCAAGAGAAAAATGAACTGAAAAGTTGTGATTTCAAGAAAGAAGTATGAACAAATAAATCAGTAAAACATAGGTTCACCTATATGTATTATTTTCTAATTGCCAAGTAATGCAATTGCCTTCATATGTGCAAACTATCTAGTGAGAAGATAAAATGAAAAAAAAAACCCTACTGTAATTCTAACAAGAAAGACAAAATAACGAAGAATAACTATAACAAGAAATGTACAAGCTCTATATGAATAAAACTATAAAATGAAGCTGAAGAATACAAAAGAGAATTTGAACAGATAAAAAGAAAACTATGGGACTTGTAAGATGGCGGCGTGAGAGGTTAGACGGAGAGCTCCTCCCAAAACCACAAATTGTACAAAAATATAGTTAATACAACTAATCTTAAAACAGCAACAAGAAAGAAGGCTGAACCAGACTGCAAACAGACCTCAAGAACAGAGAAGACCTCATGAAACAGGGTAACATAGGGAATCCTTAATCTGGCGGGACCCAAGCCCTTCCCCCACCCCAGCTCACCGGTGGGAGGAAGAGAATGGAGTGGGGGAGGGGGTGGAAGACTGAGACTGCTGAACACCTAGCTCTGGAGATCGGCATTGTGAGCAGAATCCTATAGTGTGCTCTGGACATTGGGGAGCTCAGACAGGCAGACTGCTTGAGAGGTTGACATTCCGGCCGTTTGTGGAGGAGGGGATCCATACCCGGCCGCTCTGTGACAGAGGAAAGGCAGGCAGTCTGAGAGACTTCCTAGCAGCCAGAGGGCTGCTGAGGGGCGGGGTTTGCACGGAACTTGCTGTGCGGGAGAAGAGAGAGCTGGACAAGCTTCTCTGGACGTGCTCTGCCCAGCTGGTTAGGAACTTTGGGGAGCTTCAGGTGCTCCATCCCCATGGCTGCCTACTCAGCTCCGAGGCCCCCCACTATGACACACAGCCTGCCAAACCTTCCTACTGGCCTGCAGGCACCTGCTCGCAAACCAGCAGTCACTGCACAGGTGTCAGGCGAGCCAGAGGGAGGCCCCGCCTACAACAGCTAGAGATGCAAAGCACAGAGGTTTACACGTGTGTGCTTGGCCCACTGGCTCTGACATTGGAGACAGGGACCGCAGACAGGAATCAGGGAACAGATCTTCCCTCCCGCCAGGCACCAGCTCGACCCCCCAACCTCATTCTAGAGGCTGAGCAGCTTGAGAGACTGGAGTGGCTGTGCACTAGTGGGCACCACACAGAAATATGAAATGACAAAAGAACATGGTTCAAACCAAAACCCCAGAATGAGGGCCAAATGAAACTGAACTCACCAATCTTCCTGAAAGAGAGTTCAAAATAAAAATTTTAAACATGCTTATGGAGGTACAGAAAAATATTCAAGATCTCAGGAATGAATTTAAGTCGGAGATTCAATCATTAAGAAAATCTGTATCTGAAATGCAACATACAATGGCGGGATTTAAAAGCAGATTAGATGTAGTAGAAGAGAGGGAAATGGAATAGAAATTAGAGAAGAGGAATACAAAGAATCTGAGGCACAGAAAGAAAAAAGAATCTCTAAGAATGAAAGAATATTGAAAGAACTGTGTGACCAATCCAAACGGAACAATATTCGCATTATACAGGTACCAGAAGAAGAAGAGAGAGAAAAAGGGATAGAAAGTGTCATTGAGGAGGTAACTGCTGAAAACATCCCCAATATGGGAAAGGAGATAGTATCTCAAGCCATGGAGCTGCACAGATCTCCCAACACAAGGGACCCAAGGAAGACAACATCAAGACATATAATAATTAAAATGGCAAAGATCAAGGATGAAGACAGACACTTAAAAGAGCTAGAGAGAGAAAAAAGATCACATACAAAGGAAAACCCATCAGACTATCATCAGACTTCTCAACAGAAACCTTACAGGCTAGAAGGGAGTGGCATGATATATTTAATGCAATGAAGCAGAAGGGCCTTGAACCAAGAATACTTTACCCGGCAAGGTTATCATTTAAATTTGAAGGAGGGATTAAACAATTTACAGATAAGCAAAAGCTGAGAGAATTTACCTCCCACAAACCACCTCTACAGTGGATTTTGGAGGGACTGCTATAGATGGAAGTATTGTTAAGGCTAAAAGATGTCACCCAAGGGAAGACAAAGAGTACAGAATATGATTCATAACATACAAAGAATGGAGGAGGAAGAAAAAGGGGAAAAAATAAAGAACCTTTAGGTTGTGTTTGTAATAGTATACGAAGTGAGTTAAATTAGATTGTTAGATAGTAAGGGAATTGCCCTTGAACCTTTAGTAACCACGAATCTAAAGCCTGCAATGGCAATAAGTACGTAGCTATCGATAATCACCCTAAATGTAAATGGTCTGAATGCACCAATCAAAGACATATAGAGTTACTGAATGGATAAAAAAACAAGACCCATCAATATGCTGCCCACAAAAGACTCACTTCAACCCCAAAGACATACACAGACTGAAAGTGAAGGGACGGAAAAAGATATCTCATGCAATTAATAGTGAGAAAAAAGCAGGAGTTGCAGTACTTGTATCAGACAAAATAAACTTCAAAACAAAGAAAGTCACAAAAGACAAAGAAGGACATTACATAATGATAAACGGGTCAGTCCAACAAGAGGATATAACTATTATAAATATCTATGCACCCAACACAGGATCACCTACATATGTGAAACAAATACTAACAGAATTAAAGGGGGAAATAGAATGCAATGCATTCATTTTAGGAGACTTCAACACACCACTCACTCCAAAGTACAGATCATCCAGACAGAAAATAGAGACAGAGGCACTAAACAACATATTAGAACAGATGGACCTAAAGGACATCTACAGAACACTCCATCCAAAAGCAACAGGATACACATTCTTTCCAAGTGTACATGGAACATTTTCAAGAATTGATCATATATTAGGCTACAAAAAGAACCTCAGTAAATTCAAAAAGATTGAAATTGTACCAACCAGCTTCTCAGATCACAAAGGTATGAAACTAGAAATAAATTACACAAAGAAGATGAAAAAGTCCACAAACACATATAGGCTTAATAACATGCTCCTAAATAATCAATGGATCAATGACCAAATAAAAACAGAGATCAAGCAATATATGTAGACAAATGTGAACAATAATTCAACACCACAAAACCTGTGGGATGCAGCGAAAGCTGAGCTAAGAGGGAAATATATTGCAATGCAGGCCAACCTCAGGAAATAAGAACAATCCCAAATAAACAGTCTAAACTCACAATTAATGAAATTAGAAAAGGAAGAGAAAATGAGGCCTAAAGTGAGTAGAAGGAGGGACATAATAAAGATTAAAGCAGAGATAAATAAATTTGAGAAGAATAAAACAATAGAAAGAATCAGTGAAAGCAGAAGCTGGTTCTTTGAGAAAATAAACAAAATAGATAAACCCCTAGCAGGACTTATAAAGAAAAAAAGAGTCTACACACATAAACAGAATCAGAAATGAGAAAGGAAAAATCACTATGGACACCACAGAAATACAAAGAATTACGAGAGAATACTATGAAAAATTATATGGTGACAAACTAGATAACCTAGAAGAAATGGACAACTTTCTAGAAAAATACAACCTTTCAAGGCTGACCCAGGAAGAAACAGAAAATCTGAATAGACCAATTACCAGCAAAGAAACTGAATCGGTCATCAAAAAACTACCTAAGAACAAAACTCTGAACCAGATGGTTTCTCTGCTGAATTTTATCAAACATTTAGTGAAGACCTAATACCCATCCTCATTAAAATTTTCCAAAAAGTAGAACAGGAGAGAATACTCCCAAACTCATTCTACAAGACCAACATCACTCTAATACCAAAACCAGGCAAAGACATCACAAAAAAAGAAAATTACGGACCAATATCCCTGATGAACATAGACATAAAAATACTCAAAAAAATATTAGCAAACCGAATTCAAAAATACATAAAAAATATCATCCATCATGATCAAGGGGAATTCATCCCAGGGATGCAAGGATGGTACAACATTCAAAAATCCATCAACATCACCCACTACAACAAAAAGAAGGAGAAAAACCACATGATCATCCCCACTGATGCTGAAAAAGCATCTGACAAAATTCAACATTCATTCATGATAAAAACTCTCAAGAAAATGGGTATAGAGGGCAAGTACCTCAACATAATAAAGGCCATATATGACAAACCCACAGCCAACATTATACTTAACAAAGAGAAGCTGAAATCTTTTCCTTTAAGATCGGGAACAAGACAAGGATTCCCACTCTTCCCACTTCTATTCAACATAGTTCTGGAGGTCCTAGCCACGGCAATCAGACAACATGAAGAAATAAAAGGCATCCAGATTGGCAAGGAAGAACTCAAACTATCCCTGTTTGCAGATGACATGATACTGTACATAAAAACCCTAACAACTCCACCCCAAAACCACTAGATCTAATATCTGAATTCAGCAAAGTTGTGAGATACAAAACTAATACACAGAAATCTGTTGCTTTCCTATACACTAATGAAGAACTAGCAGAAAGAGAAATCAGGAAAACAATTCCATTCACAATCGTATCCAAACAAATAAAATACCTAGGAATAAACCTATCCAAGGAAGTGAAAGACCTATACCCTGAAAAATACAAAGCACTCTTAAGAGAAATTAAAGAGGACACTAATAAATGGAAATTCATCCCATGCTCTTGGCTAGGAAGAATTAATATTGTCAAAATGGCCATCCTGCCTAAAGCAATCTATAGATTCAATGCAATCCCTATCAAAATACCAACAGCATTCCTCATGAACTAGAGCATATAGTTCTAAAATTCATTTGGAATGACAAAAGACCCCGAATAGCCAAAGTAATTCTGAGAAGGAAGAATAAAGCAGGGGGAATTATGCTCCCTGACTTCAAGCTCTACTACAAAGCGACAGTAATCAAGACAATTTGGTACTGGCACAAGAACAGACCCATACACCAGTGGAACAGAACAGAGAGCCCAGATGTAAACCCAAGCATATGCGGTCAGTTAATATATGATAAAGGAGCCATGGATATACAATAGGGAAACGACAGTCTCTTCAACAGCGGGTGTTGGCAAAACTGGACAGCTACGTGTAAGAAAATGAAACTGGATTACTGTTTAACCCGATACACAAAAGTAAACTCAAAATGGATCAAAGACCTGAATGTAAGTCAAGAAACCATAAAACTCTTAGAAAAAAATATAGGCGAAAATCTCTTGGACATAAACATGAGCAACTTCTTCATGAACATATCTCCCCAGGCAAGGGAAACAAAAGCAAAAATGATCAAGTGGGACTATATCAAGGTGAAAAGCTTCTGTACAGCAAAGGATACCATCGGTAGAACAAAAAGATCCCCTACAGTATGGGAGAATATATTCATAAATGACATATCCGATAAGGGGTTGACATCAAAAATATATAAAGAGCTCATGTACCTCAACAAACAAAAAGCAAATAAGTCAATTAAAAAATGGGCAGAGGAGCTGAACAGACAGTTCTCCAAAGAAGAAATTCAGATGGCCAACAGCACATGAAAAGATGCTCCACATCACTAGTCATCAGAGAAATGCAAATTAAAACCACAAAGAGATATCACTTCACACCAGTTAGGATGGCAGCCATCCAAAAGACAAGCAACAACAAATGATGACGAGGATGTGGAGAAAGGGGAACCCTCCTACACTGCTGGTGGGAATGTAAACTAGTTCAACCGTTGTGGAAAGCAGTATGGCGGTTCCTCAAAAACTCAAAATAGAAATACCATTTGACCCAGGAATTCCACTCCTAGGAATTTGCCCTAAGAATGCAGCAGCCCAGTTTGAAAAAGACATATGCACCCCTATGTTTATTGCAGCACTATTTACAATAGCCAAGAAATGGAAGCAACCTAGGTGTCCATCAGTAGATGAATGGATAAAGAAGATGTGGTACATATACACAATGGAATATTATTCAGCCATAAGAAGAAAACAAATCCTTCCATTTGCAACAACAAGAATGGAGCTAGAGGGTATTGTGCTCAGTGAAATAAGCCAAGCAGAGAAAAACAAGTGTCAAATGATTTCACTCATCTATGGAGTATAAGAGCAAAGAAAAAACTGAAGGACAAAACAGCAGCAGACTCACAGAACCCAAGAATGGACTAACAGTTACCAAAGGGAAAGGGACTGGGGAAGATGGGTGGGAAGGAAGGGATAAGGGGAAAAAAGGGATATTACAATTAGCACACATAATGTAGCGGGGGTGGGGGTATACTGAGAAGGCAGTATACCAAAGAGAAAACAAGCAGTGATTCTGTAACATCCTACTACACTGATGGACAGTGACTGCAATGGGGTATGTGGTGGGGTCTTGATAATAGGGGGAGTCTAGTAACCATAATATTACTCATGTAATTGTATATTAATAATAGCAAAAAAAGACAAAAAAAGAAAACTATGTGTCAGATAAGACTGAAAATCATAAATATATCCAACTTCACTAAGTTAATCTACAAATTTAATATCATCCCAATAAAAATAGCAATAGATCTTTCCCTAAAGCATCAAAATGATTTTGAGTTCGCTGAAAAATGAAAAACAAGAATACCCAGGAAAAATCTAAAAAGGAAGAAACCTAGGGGAAATTAGCACCACCATATATTAAAACATATCACAAAGCTACAATGGTTAAAACAATGGGGTTCTGCTGAGCAAGTCAATGGACCAAACTAGAATGTCCAAATTCAATTCAAATATGTGTGGGAATGTAGTATATGTTAAAGGTGGCACAGATTAGTTGGGAAAAGATGGATTATGCCATAAATTATGTTGAAGAACTTGGGTACCTATCAAGAAAGAAAAAAAATCATTGGCTGTATATCACACTTGATCCAAAATAAACTGCAGGTGGACCCAATACTTAAATGTAAAAATATGGAATCATGGAAGCATATGGAAGAGAAAAAAATAGGGCATTTATTTTTATAATCTCAGCAAAGGGAGGCCTAAATATGGCCCCCAATTAGAAACCATGAAAGTAAATATTGACTATGCTAAATAAAAGTATCTTTGTAGCAAAAACATAAAAAGGTCAATAAACAGCATTCTGGGAAAATATCTGCAACAAAATTCATAGAGAAATAGTCAACTCCTTATTTTTTTTTAAAAGTTTCTATAAATCAAAGAGGAAAATTCTAAGATCCCAAAAGAAAAATAGGCAAAGGGTGTGAACTTGCAAGAGAATCCAGAAAAGGAATTTAAAATTCCTAAACATATGGAAACTTTAGCAATGATATAGAAGTATCAATTGAAAACTACAAAAAGATACTGCTATCACTTACTTGATTGACAAAAATCATTAAGTTGAAACTTAATGATTTTAATTGTTTGGCAGGGGAAACACACTTTCATACATTGCCATAAAGTAGTACAACTTCTATCAAGAACAATCTGGCAGTAACTCTCAAAATTTTAAATGCATAGATCCCTTTGTCCAGCAATTCCTCTTAGGAATTTATCCTACATATATGCTCAGAACATTTGTGAAATGACTTTTGTAGTTAGTTGAATTTCACTTTATTTCTAATAGCAGAAGACTGCAAAATAGTAAAAGTCTATCAAAAAGGGTTGAGTTGATTGAATTATGACATATCAACACACATGTGTTATGAAACCATTAAAAAAAGAGAGATCTCTATATGAATTGATGTGGAACTGTCTTTAAGGCATGTTATAGGGTGAACAAAGCAACATGTAGAAAAGTGTCTCTCTTTTGCTTATAGAATTGATATAGGTATGTGCTTGTATATGAATGAAATAATGTTGGAAGTATAAGTATTTTTTTCATATTTGCTTCATATTTCTCTTCTAAAATAAAATACCTTAGCAAAACTTGAATTCCCCTTTCTTCTCTTTTCACCCAGTTTCTCCCCCCAATCTCCAGCAGCAAAAGCCATCATGATTTTGGTGGGTATCCTTTCAGACTAACTGTTACACACACAGACACATAGATGCACACACAGTAACATAATTATCCTCAGGAATGGTAAAGGACGAAGTGAAGGTAGAGGGCAAGGCACTGGAAAATTGTGACTGTGGCATTTAGTTTCTCTGACAATAGTAATTAGAAAGATTGCAGAGTAAACTTACTTTTTCTGACAGCTCTAGGAAGTATAAACAATGAGAAAATTGAGATAGAACAAAACCATCCAGCCATGAAGATCTACAGAAAATCCAAAAGCCCTAGCAGGTTTGGAGGAGTTCCTCATGCTCTGTACTTGCAGAGCAGCTATGGCTGAGTAGCAAGCCAAGGGCCTCACTGTCAGGGTTCCTGCATTTAATGCCAGATCTCTTACACTAAGGTAAGGGCACTGGTATGGAAGGGATGAGACGCCAAGACACAATAAGGATGTTTGGGTAGATGCTAAGAACTTGGATCCCAAATTACCTTTAGGCAGGTGGCCACACCTTACCTAAGGGATCCAGCCTTCTCAGGCAAAAAAGCTTTTCAATAACTGAATGGCTGCACTTGGGCCAGCTGCCTCACAACCTGATGCTGATTTTCCTCAGGACCCCAAATCACCCCATAAGAGTTAGATGCCAATGTAGCCCAGGTGCAGAAGTGAAGGCCTATTCCAGGAGGAGGCAGCATGTAAGCAAAAAGTTCCAGCACCTCATCAATGTATATTGGCAAAATATGGGGAGCAAATATGAGAATGTTTAAAGATGTTCAGTGATGGATGGTGAAATAAAACATCTGATCTGGCTGAAAGCATTGTGTGGAGAAGTTGGGGTTCCTATGGCCAGGATCCTCACTGAACTAAAACCACTTGGTGATGTAACTGGCCTGTGCTAGGCTACTGCTTCCACACCTGTAGGCAATAAGCTATTATTGCACTATATAGAGAGCTCGGCCCAGTGCTCTGGGTGGAGGCAGAGATGCTAGTGCTTGACCTACCGCCAGGAGAACAAGCCGGGTAATAAACACTTTAACCCAAAGAAATGTTCTACTGTCATTTCTTTGGTCACACTGAATCCATAGCGTGCTTGCCAAGGGCTGAAATCCATTGGCAAGACAATTGGCAAAGTCATCAGGGTTCATTGTTGACCAAGGAAAAAGACAGGCTGCCCTTATGGGAGGGATGCTTCAGCAGGCTGCCCCTGTGAATGGGGAGACAGTGGACTGTCGCCCAGTGGGTATGTGGTCTAAGGTGGCTTGCCTCCTAGAGGACTGGGCCCCACCCCAGGACTGGAGGCAAGTGGAGGTGATATCTGAGGCGTAGGGGTGGCCCTTGGTATAGTAAGTAGGTCTTTTGAGAGACAGAGTGCCTGTGAGGCAGTGGGGACTGTGGGTTGGCTGCTTCTCACAGTATTTAAAAAGTCTACAGAAGAGAAGGACATGCTTCTGAAAAAGACCCAAGATATGGTGGCACGAGAACAAGAGCCACAAGCTGCTGTGGATTCTCTGAAGAAGGAAATGGCATTGATGTGAGAGAGGGCAGCATGAGAACACCAACAGCGAGGTGCCATTGAAGAGGTAAACGATTCCTGACAGAATGAGACAGCAGCGCTGCCAGGTGCTCTGAAGGAGGAAAAGGCCATCAAAGAAAAAGACGAACTCCCGAGGGAAGCACAGGCAGAGGTGGCACGAGAATGCCTGCTGTGAAGCATTGAGGTGTAGGTAAGAGAGCTGCTGAAGACTGAGCTAGCATTGCTGCAAGTCAAGGTTGTAGCAGAGGAGGCACTCGGGGGAGGGGAAAGAAAGGTGCCATCAGCCCCAGAAATGGAGGAGCTGGGGAAGAATGAAGGGGTGGTGCTGAAGGCACTGACCCCTCCTCTAGTGAAAGCATGCCCAGCAGTTGTAAAGAAAATAAAGACCCAGCAGCTGAGGGTTCCCCAAGGAGAGTCACAGCCCCCTCTCCAGGTCGTGGAGCACTCTATGGTCCGCCCCTGTACTCTGGCTGAGCTGGTGGATTTGGGCTCCCGGTTTAGGCAGAAGCCCTTGGAGTCAATATCAGCTTGGCTCCTGCATCTGTGGGACTTAGGGGTGAATGGAATTGTTCTGTCGGGATCAGAGATGGGAAAGCTGGCTTGCCTGATGGTTCAGCCCGCCTTGAGGCAGCGACTACAAAATGCACATCAGACCCCAGGGAGTTACTCCCTCCTCAATGGCTTATGGCTGCACTTTGTGCTGTGTGGCCCAATCAGGGTGATCTACCATCCTCTCCTGCTAGATGGCAGATGTATGCTGAGCTTAAACAGGTGTTATGGGAGCTAGGCATAAGAAATTGCACTTCAAATGGCTCCCACATCCCTCTTTGGGTCTCTAGTGGCCATTCTTGCCTCTCACTTAGAGCAACCCAAAAGCGAGGTTACATGTACAGTAGCAGACTTAGGAGAGGCTGAAGCAATGAGAATACAGAAAGAAATAAGGTCTGCTGCTCACAAGAAGAATTTAAAGGGCCCCATGAAGGTTACGAGGACCAAGGTGTGGGTTGATGTAATATGGGCAGGAGCAGATGGAAGGAAATTAGATAGGAAGCCAAATAGGATCTTACTGGAGCTATGGCAACAACTGAAACCAGAGCAGCAGTTCAAGCCATTAAGACCAAAGAGGCAGAGGTCAGAGGCAGAGCAACAAAATTGGCCTGGGTGTCTGCAACTTTTTTCTGGAGAAGCTGGAGAAAGGGTATTGTAAGGCCCACCCACGGTTCTTTTGGCTAACTCATTTGAGTAGAACTGGTTTGAACACAGCCAGGATGACTACTTGGAGACAATGGATCTCCTCAGGCTTGAGAGTTATTATAATTTGTTGTAATTTTTGTTATTTATATATTGTATTATGTTGTTGTGGAGCTTGATTACAATGTTCCAGCTTCCTTGCACAGGGACCATTGCAGAGGACTGAGGGCACATAGATTGAGAGGAGAGAATCCTGGACGGGTGGAATGTGGATAAAATGAAAGTTCCTGTGGCCAGGATTCTCACCTGACCCTGGTTGGCTAGCTCACTACACACGTGTGGGTAATACGCTGCTACTGACTCTCTATATATAAATAGCTCTGCCCAGTGGTCTGGGCAACACGGCAGCATGGCTACAGGAGAGCAGAGCAGAGGCTGGAGTGGTGGCAGCGCCGAGGTCAGAGGCCCAGAGGATGGCTTGCTGTGTGGGCTGAGAGGCCCAGAGGCAGAGATCGGCATGCTGCATGCAGCCTCACTCTGAGTGAACAGATTTTAGTGATCGACCTGCCACTGTGGAAATAAAGTTGGCTATAACCCTTTCACTCCAAAGAAACGTTTTACTGTCATTTTCCTTGGTCACATTGAATCCATAGTGAACTTGCCTGGGGCTGAAACCCATTGGAAAGACAACGTTCAATAGGAAGACTACACTAGAGAAATGGAAATACCAGACTTCCAGGTGTTATTAGGTTCTGGCTCTGAACTGGCTGGAATCCAGACAGACCTAAAACATCACACTGGCCCAGCAGTCAGAGTGAGGGCTTAAGGAGTCAACCACTTGTCCTGATATTTTTTCCCCAATCTGGGCAATGTGTAATAGACATAGATAATGGCAACTGACAGAATCTCCACATATGTATCATGATCCATAAGTGACCTTATTATGATAGGGTCAAGTAGAGGCCCCTAGAATTATACTGCACGTCTCCCCCCTGCTATCCCCTGCCATCAAGATAGCCATACTGCATTCTTGTGGAAATTTCAGAAATTAATCCTACCATCAGTAGTTTGAAAGATACAGGGGTAGTGATTCCTATCACATCCTACCTTAACCAACTTGTCTGATGTAAAAGCCAGATGGGCACAGAGAATGCCAGTGATTTTTATGAACATGATGAGGTAACTGTGGATAAAGTGAAGGTTCCTATGGCCAGGATCCTCACCTAAACCTAAACTACTTGGTGATGTGACTGGCCTGCTGCTAGGCTACTGCTTCTACACCCATAGGCAATAAGCTATTATTGACTGAGTCACTATATAAAGAGCTCTGCCCAATGCTCTGGGTGGAGGCAGAGATGGAGGATTACAGACCTGCAGACTGTTGGATGCAGACGTAATTCTAGTGCTCATCCTATTGCCAGGAGAACAAGCAGGTTATAAACCCTTTCACCCCAAGAACATTTCATTGTCATTCGTCAGTCTCACTAAATCCATAGTGAATTTGCCCGGGGCTGAAACCCATTGGCAAGACACATGTATCCACCATTATACTACCACACAGAGTACTTTCACTGCCCTACAAAATCTTCTATGCTCTGCCTACTCATCCTTCTCTAACCTCCAATATCTGGCAACCAATAATCTTTTTACTGTCTCTACAGTTTTGCCTTTTCCAGAATGTCATATAGTTGAAATTATACAGTGTAGCCTTTTCATATTGGCTTCTTTCAGTTAATAATACAAATGTAAGGTTCCTCCTTGTCTTTTCATGGCTCTAGAACTCATCTCCTTTTAGTGCTGAATAATGTTCCATTTGTCTGTATGTACCACAGTTTATTTATCCAGTCACCTACTAGACAAACTGGCACAAATTACAAGTGTGTGGCTCAATACACCTTTGCAAAGTAAACACACCCGTGTAACTGCTGGCAATAAATGGGAAATTGAATATTCCTGTCATCTTAGCAGCCCTCCTCATATGCCGACTAGCCAACACTTCCCCTAGTCATCTCAATAAATTAAAAAAAACCCACAGGTATATTTTAATATAGTGTTTCACCTGGTGTCTGGAGGCTTCATCAATGTTTATATTTTCCTGGCTAATGTTTCAAATCATCCTACAAAACCATGCCACAGGCAAAACTTGTCCATCTTAAGCCACTGTTCATGAGCACATCCTTCCTGCGGTCACATGTTTTGGCCAACAGAACCTCTGAAAGTGGTTTGCCATTAACTCTGAGTCTAAATTATTTTTCCAATTTGTCTGCCTCAAATATTGCTGCCTGCTGATATCAAAGACAATGAACAACTCATAGATTGTAGGTAATAGATCTTTGTCATTTTTTCCAAATCATTCTTGACTGTGATGTCCCAGAGCTGCAGGTGCATCGAGGTCTGCAGGCTCCGTGGCACATCCTGAGTGCAAAGTCTACACTAATGGCAGTTTAGTAGTGTGAGGAATTCTGGTTAATTTAGTGCTTGGTGACACTGGTCTTGTTATGACCAGGTCACGGATCACCAGCAGCTTATGAAGTGCTCCTCTGTGAGGTCTACAACCTGGCAGATGGCCTGCAATGCTGTGCCTGGGGAAGCACAGCGAGGGTTTAGCAGTGAGAGATTTGGGGAGCATAAGCGTGCTCCCATCTTTTTGAATTCTCTATTTCGATTACTGTATTCATTGGCTGGATTCCCTTCCAAAGCAGATTTCCAGGATGGTATTAAGGAACCATGCTCCATAAGTTCTTTGATAAGAATGTCTTTCTGTTCACTTTATAGTCAAATGATATCTTGACTTGGTAAAACATGCCTAGGAAAAACTTATTTTCCTCAGAATCCTATATGCATTGCTCCACTTCCTCTGGCATTGAACACAGCATTGGAGAATTCTGAAGCCTTGCTGGGTTCTACTCTCTGTTCCAAGATCCCAGTGAATTCATCTGAAGCGAATGTCATAGGCAAGGACTCACAACACCCAGCAAAATGTGCATTCCACCTGGGGGAGGTCTAAGCAAGGCAACTCCCAAAAGCCAAAGGGGCTGTGAAACCAAAGAAAGAGGCCAACAAGTCCAGTCTGAATTCAACAGAGGTTTATTCAGGGGATCCTACTTAGGGACGTTGGCCCTGTGCTGCCTCGGGATACCTAGATCACTGTGCCGCTTTGTATTCAGGGGCTTTAATTTATAGTGACAAGAAGGAAGGGTCTTTGTGTAGGACTGCCACTCTGTCTTCAGTGCTGATGTCCAAGCATTATCACTGGAAATAGAGCAAGGAGTCCTGCCCCAGGAAACAATGTTAACTATTCCAAGCTAGATATTATCTAAGGAGTACTTTGTGTCAAAGAGACAGAGGGCAATGGTGGTTCATCAGTGAGCCCGCAGGATTTGACAAGATGGCATCACACTTGCTTGGAAACACCCTTACCCCTCACATCCGGCTCTTACAATCTCACACGCCCACCTCTTCTGAAAGAAAGCCCTGAGCCATCTTAGAGGGGGACTTTTTTAGTGTCTGTGGCAACATGTGCAAACATATAGCAGTAGAGACAGCAACACATGAAGATGCCAAGACAATCCAGAGGTGCTGGAAAAAGGAATCATCTGCAGGTCCAGCGAGAGCCATGCTGTAGGCTATCAGCATGACCTTGGTCCCACGCAAGGAGCGTGCTTCCTCCTCCGGCACTGACCAAGGTTATCATAAGGAGGCAGTTATCGGCAAAAAAATAAGTGTTTAGTGGGTCCCTGTTTGGGGAGGGCTTCCCTTTCTAGTAACACCATACTGACGGCAGGGTCCGTTGTAGTCAGTACTGAGGCAGCTGTGGAGAATGGGCTGGCGATGCACCCTGTACACATTGCCCAGGGGATGAAGGAGAATCTAACACATTAATGTTTTTGGGGTAGCGAACGACCAGTAAGTGTCCCTAGCACAGCACCCGCATGAATGGGTTCGTCTCCCACTTAGGTGTGCTTTGAGCGCACGGGGCTGCTGCTCAGCGGCATCCGTGGGGAGCACTTCAGTTGGCCAGGGCACTGCTCTGTCTCTGGCGAGGAGCATCCTACCCAACTTGAAGCCACTAAAATATATCAATTATACTTCAATAAAATAATGATAAAAATTAAAAGAAAAGATGTATCCTGCCCAACCTGAGGGAAGGTGCCATCCCACCATCTTTCAAGCATCACTTCCCCTGGCCAAATATCTTTGGGTGCACGGAAGTGCAAATGGCATCGCCCTGCCACTGTGTCCAGGCAACACCTCTGGCTTGGTGCACTTCCCAGAAATAAGTCGATGAGGTGGGGTTCAACCCTCAACCCGCAATGAGATGAGGCGATTTTGCGCATCGGTGACACATTTAATATTCGCAGAGTCTTAGAGAAACGTTCATGCACCAGTGCAAGGTTGGTGCTTATAACAGCAATTTAAGTTGTTCTTTCCAAAGCACAATCTTCCATTCTATCAACCCAGCCACCTGGGGGTTATATGCCAGGTGAAACGGCCAGTGGTTTCCTCTATTACGTGCCCAAGCTTGGACATTATATTTTATAAAGTGTGTGCCTCTCTCACTGTCAATTCTGCAAGGTTACCTATACATGATAAAAGCCTTGTAACAATCCTGTAGCAGTATTTACACAAGTAAGGGCATATTTTTTCCCTTTGCTTATAGGTAAGGGGCCAGTATAATCAATCTGCCAGTCTAACACAGGTAGAATAGCTTTATGTATGTGTCCTCCCATTGTGCATGACAGGCCAGGGTTGCATCTGAGACTAGGTTAAGTAATGTGATATGGCTGCTAACAACTCTGAATATTTTATGGGTAAACCCTTAGCAGTGTTCCATCTCACCCGGGCACTATGATGGGCACTAGGTCTGTAGGTTCGGTTTGCTAACTCGGATGCTTGTGATGGTGTTAAGGCTGGGATCTTGGCCAAAGTGTCTGCCTTGTTTCCCAGTGGGGTTGTGACTGTGCTGGCACGTGGTTCACTGTTAAGCTAGCTGCAGTCTTGTAGCCTTTCCCAAATATCCTTCCACATTTGTGCTCCCCGTTAACAGCTTTGTTAAGATCATCCAACCATCTTTTGCCCATTGGCCCATCCAGAAGGTAAAGACCTTGGAATACTGCCCAGCTGTCAGTACAAATTATGGGCCAGGGCTCATGCAAACATACCAGCCAGATGGCATGCAGTTCTGCCCATGGACTGCTCTGCTGTTCTCCACTTTCAAACCAGATTGTATTGGACGGCTGTCCAGCAACCAGGATTTCCCTGCGAGAGTTGTCTATATACCAGACCCCTACAGGGATACAGCGTATGTCTTCCTTTACATGTGTAGTAAGCAACAGAGGTTTGACCAGAGCTAGTGTGGTGGTTTCGTATGGTACTGGCCCCCAAATAGCATGTAATTCCATACCCAAGAGACTAGTATATAACCCTTCATTGCTGAAGGTATGCATGCCACTTAAGTAAAGTAGGAGATTGTGCAACTACTCGGTTAGGGCACGTGAACATCCGGTCTATCATCCCTTCACACAGGAGCCAGTACAAACAGTAACTGGCAAGATTATAGGTAAGGGATCTACCTACCACAGAATGGCTTTTACCACCCACACCTTTAACTGGAATTTGCCCACAGATATTTGCAATGTTCTCCACAAAAGTATTCATTCGATAATGTTTTCAGGTATAGGGGAAATGAATACCTCATAAGGGAGCTGGTGACATACCCAAATGGACCATGGCTTATTTGACTCATTGTTCTCTTCCGTAGCCATGTTAGGCCACGCAAACTCTGGGGTGTCCCTCAGTGTTGCCATATACTAAGGGTACAATCAGCCCCAGTGTCCACAATGGCCATAACGTGTTGCTTACTTCTTGGTGACCAGTAAACAGTGAGCTCCAACTGGGACCTCTGGTCACCTCCCAGAGCCCACACACAGAGGCAACCTTGGCCAGACTGCTAATCCTTAGGAGTCAGGGCTATCCATCCTTGATAGGTACTGGCCCTTGCTTTGACAATATCCTCCTCTTCCATAGGGGGTGCCAATCAATGCCATGGATCTAAATTGTTGTTTAGCAGGAGAGCTCCTCCCACAGAGACACCAAGACAGCATTAGGCTATCGATCCTTTCCTTAGCTATTCCTGCCAACAAAAATCATGCCACATTTGCTTTTGGGTTACCTGGACAGGGCCTTGCCCCCTTCCGCATCATTCTCTACTTTCTGGTTGTGGTTTAACCATTTTTCCTATTCCTTTGTTCACAACTGCATCTGGTCATGTCCCTTTTCAGTTTCTCCCAAATCAGCAATGGCTTTTCCCACATCATACACTTCCTCTCCCACAAGGGGCTAAGGTGGAAGATAAGGGGCTCGTGCCATTCCCGAGGTGCACCTGCAGTGATGTGTTTTCACTCCAGCAGTGAGTACTGCCTTGTCAGGGCCTGCAAGCATATACCACCTGTTTAATTCCTAACTCTCGGAGGAAGCTTTGGGCCTCTCCTAAGGCTCTCCAGGTTAACACTGGGCCTGGAAAATCCTCTTCAATAGGCCATGCGTCCCCCACAGCCATAATCATCCAGTCTGTGAGACTATGATTACCTTGGGTCTGGTGGGCATTATGCAACCTCTGCCAGAGGGCTGGATGAGTGGTTATGTTACATCTTTCTTCTACACTGGCCACTAGGGGAATTTTGTCCCTACATATCCCCTAACCCTATCATCCAAGTCACGAGACTTTCCCTTGGCAACTGTTCAAAAAGCCTTCACTATATCCACAAGTTCAGCTGCCATGTATTCTCACATTGCTAGTGTATAACCCTGCATTGCTGAAGGTATGCATGCCACTTACGTAAAGCAGGAGATCATGCAACTGCTCAGTTAGGGCACGTGAACATCCCACCTATCCCTCCCTTTACGCAGGAGCCAGTACAAACAGTAACCAGCAAGATTATAGGTAAGAGCTCTACCTACCAGAAAATGGCTTTTACCACCCACACCTTGAACTGGAATTTAAAGGTTTCTTGAATAGTTGTCCACTGCTTCCTGGTACCACACACTGTACCTTTGCCATTCTCTGAATTAAAGGTCTAGTTTAAAATGACGGAAACCCTCCTGTCTCTTCCTCATCTGAGAGGACGTCTACACGCTCATCTGATTCACTAGCTGGCTCCCACTGGTTCCAGCTTTTGGCATCCCATTCTTGTCTAGCTATTGCAGCCTGAGCACGTGGGCGTCCCAGGCTCTCCCTTCCCAGGTGTGCAAAGCGGCCACTAAGGTTTCAATCTGTGCCTCTTGGGTTTCAATCTTTTCGGCTAAATTTGTTGCCAAGAGTGCAGCCAGCATTCTCATATCTCTTTCTAATCATAACTCTTGTTGTAGACACCTTACTTTTGCTTAAGCTGCTAACTGGGCAACACAGGCCAACAGCACAGCCATACAGTAATGGCCATCCCACTGCCACTGCAGCTCAGCAGCCATCCCTATCAGTGAGTCACATTGCACTTTGGTAATAGGCGTTCCAGACCTCCTGGTGTATCTTCGGGGCATCCCCACACTCCTGAGGTGGTCCCCACAGGTCACGGAGGGCCACCCGGGATATCCCAACTGCTGCTCATTCCCTTTGCCCATCCTTTGGTCCCCTGGCTCCACCTGGACGGCTCGCCAATTGTCTTACCTGGGGGAGGTGTAAGTGAACCAACCCCCAAAAACAAAAGGGGTTGTGAGAACAAAGAGAGAGGCTGACAAGTCCAGCTTGATTTCAAAAGAGGTGTTTGGAGGGCATGTCTCCTACAGAAGCTTGCCTCGTGGCAGCCACAGGACACACAGATATCCCGTCAATTTGTGTTCAGAAAGGCTAATTTACAGAGGCAGGGAAGAAGGGCTGCTGTGCAAGGCAGCCACGTGTAAGGACCATGGAGTAGGGGCTGACCTCTGACCTCTGCATGTCAAAGAAACAGAATGTAAGAGTGATTCATTGGTCATCATGGCAGATTTGGTAAGATGGTGTTATTCCTGCCCACTGACAAAACTTTTCAAAGGGCTTTCTTCAAGTTTCTTATTTGAGTGCTTGTAAGATTGTAGGGTGCAGGGTAAGATGTCTGGAAACTTAAATAATGATGAGGTCTTGCCTGCCTTCAGTTAATGTAGAAGATTCTTCACTCAAAAAGATCTTTGTTTTGATACACACTTTCCCAGTGTAACCACCAACTTTTACCAGTTTTTGCTTTAAAGTTAAGGCAGTTTGCATAGAATAGCCTTGAAACTCCTCATCCAGCACCCAGAGAAAGGTGTATAGGACTGGTGGACAGTCTTGGGCAATTAGAAGAACATCACAGATGACATTCTGGTTTTCTTGCAAGCCCAGGTACAAAGAACAGCTGCTAAAAAAGATAAACATACCTTGATCAAAAGAGCCCATTTCTTTACATAATAACTGTGTTAATCTTTTGTGTTGTGAGAGCAGTTTCTTGGGGAGGACATCTGGAACACACATCAGCTGGTCCGATGCCACTAAATACAGAAATAATTATAATAAATTTTAAAACACTGGACAAACTCCAAATATTACAAAATAGCTTTACCAGACTAACCATACCACTGAAAACAACTATAAAAGTTGTACAAAATATTTAAAACAGTAATTTAAAGAACTGGAGGGCAAGCAATAGAGAAGGACTTGAAGAACTATAATCTCTGATGGTGAGAAAGCACAGAAAGTAGTTCACATTCACCCCAGCTTTTTGCCTAAGTATATTTTCCTATCCTGTCATGAGTGAATAGAGCCCAAGCAGAAATCAGCAGTTTTACTAGGCTGAGGAAAATGAGGTTTGAATTCAAGGCTAACACAAGAGCTGAAAATTTGAGAGGGTATATCTCAGAGAGCATGAAATTGCACCCAAAATCTACATACAAATTTCCCTCAACTCACTAGTTAATACAGAGTGAGATACCGGAAACCCAGAAAATATCAACTGGGAGACGGAAAGGCTGAGCATAAGTTTCATCAACCTCATGGTGCTGGGAGACTTAGTTTGGAATTCAAGTCCCAGTAAAGCAGAGGGACCTTGGTAAACACCCGACTTGAAGTTGAGATTCCAGAAGAGTCATGACCTCACAGTCAAGGGAAAAATGGAAAAATATTATCCCTAGAAAAGAATAAAGCAAATCTTCAAATGAGCTAAGGTAATCTCTGGTGCTCTATCTACCTGCCAGAGGAAAGTTTAATTCTCTTTGGAGAAATGTAATGTCTTCCAAAGCCTCTATAATTTGTTATACATGTTACAATAAAAAATTCAGAGACACGATAAAAATCGGGAAAAAATACTAAAAAACAAGAAAAAACGGTAAGAGAAAAAGACCAACAAGTGATTCAGATACTGGGGTTATCAAAGAGACACTGAAAAAGCAAGATGTTGGAATAGGAAGCTCCTGATCTCCCTCCATTCGTGGATACAACAAACAACTACACATCGATTAATTTCCTCTGAGAAAAATCTAGAAACCAGTTGAGAGACTACTGCACTCTGGGTGACAGAAAATACCCACACTGAAATGGGTAGGAAAAGCTGAGGAACTCTCTTTCCACATACCCCACCCTCAGCACAGCACCATACAGTCAAGAGGTAACTCTCAACTCCCAGCTTCTTCCTGAGGAGCAAAGGGTCTGGACCACACATCTAGTACCTCATCTTTTATGGCTGCTACCGGAGGTATTGGCTCCTAACTTGCCCTTCTCTGCCAGTTTCAAATGGGCAGGGGACCACTTCCTGTGGGTCTTCCCCCAGCTCAGAGAAGAGGGAGCAGACAACAAATCACAGCTGACAGATTCTCCCTGGAAGGGATTAGACTGTGCATCTAATGTTCCAACTTATCCAGCTGCTGCCCAAGGAACTGGCTGTTTTCTAGCCTGCATGTAGGAGCTGATAGGGCAAGCAATTACTAGTTCCTGGAAGCCTGAGCAAGTGTATTGGCATTTCTCAGGTCTTTCCCCTGGTTTACTTTAGTAATAAAACCAAGCCTTTGATTTATCCCTGGAAGGAGCTGGACCACAGGTCTAGTGCCTCAACTTTTAGAGCTGTTACCCCCAGAGACTGGCTCCTAGCTTGCCTAGCTCTGGAAGCTCATGGGGCCTGGACTTTGCTAGTCTCTTGACACCAGCAAACAAACAGGTGGTTTTAAATGGGTACATGAGCACTTACAGGGGCTCTTCCCTCAAGCTCAGTACAGAGAAAGCAATAAAGCCAATTCCTAGCTTCCCTCTGGAAGAGGTGGGACTGCACATCTAGTGCTCCAACGTTTCTACCTGCTGTATGAGCGTCTTGCATCTTACTTGCCTATCTCTGGGAGCGAATGGGGGCAGTCAGTCACTAGTCCCTTGGGAGTTTGAATGGGCCTGTGGGTACTTCCCAAGGCTCTCCTCCCCAGCCCACGGTAGTGATAAAACCAAGCCTCCAGCCTCTCCTTAGGAGCTGGACTGCACATCCAGCCCCCAGACTTTCCAGCTGCTACCTGAGGGACTGACTTCTAACACACTGGTCTCTAAGAACTGAGGAGGCCTGGCATTCTCTAGGCTCCTGGGGGCAACAGAGAGCAAAGCAACAGTTTAAAAGAACAGGCAGTCTGGATGATTGTACAGGCATTTCTCACAGTTCCTCTCTGTGGCTCAAGGAGCAACTGGGTGATAAACTCCGTCTCCCAACTTCTCCCTGAGAAGAGAAGGAATTGGACCACACACTTACTGCCTCAAATTTTCTGGCTGCACCTCGAGGGACAGGCTTTTATGTTGCCTTTCTTAGGGCACTGACGGGACTTGGCTTCCTCTAGTCTTCCGGGGCTCACTAAGAACAAAGCAGCAGTTTGGATGAGCACAGAGCTTTCAGAAGCACCCAGAATCTCCGGCTGGGTTGATTATGAGTTCATCTCCTACATGAGGTCAGTCTGTAAATACTGGGAGAGGAGGCTGTCTTATCTAAAGGGCAGAAACCAGCACAGAAAGTCTAGGAAAAGAAGAAACAGAGAAATATGTTCCAAATATATGCCAAACATGATTAATCTCTAGAAGCCTTTCCCTGACGAAACTGATATTTGTGATTTACCCAACAAAGAACTCAAAATAATGGACTTACAGATGCTCCCCCAGGTCAGGCGAGCAATGAATGGACAAAGTGAGGATTTCAACAAAAAGAAAGAAAATACTAAGAAGTACCAAAAGGAAATCACAGAATGAAGAATACAATAACTGAACTAAAAACTTCAATAGAGGTGTTCAGCATCAGACCAGATCAAGCAGAAGAAAGGATGAACAAACTGGAGGACAGGTCTTTGGAATCATCCAGTCAGAGGAGCAAAAAGAAAAAACAATGAAACCGTGAAGTTGGCTTAACATGAAATAGGCCACTTTATTCATTATGGGAGCAGTGGAAGGAGGAAAAAAAAAGAAAGGGGCAGAAAGCTTATGCAAATAAGATAGACAATGGAAGACACCAAGAGAGAAGAAAAAGAATAAAAGAACAAATAGAAAAAACAGTTGCAAAAATGGCAACAATAAATTCTTCCCTACAAATAATCACCTTAAATGTAAATGGTGTAATGTCCCCGGTCAAAAAATACAGAATGTACCTCAGAAAAGAAGAACAATCCCAAATGAACAGTCTAAACTCACAATTAATGAAACTAAGAAAGAAGTACAAATGAGGCCCAAAGTCAGTAGAAAGAGGGCCATAATAAAGATTAAAGCAGAAATAAATAAAATTGAGAAGAATAAAACAATAGAAAGAATCAACGAAAGTAGAAGCTGGTTCTTTGAGAAAATAAACAAAATAGATAAATCCCTAGCCAGACTTATCAAGAAAAAAGGAGAATCTACACACATAAACAGAATCAGAAATGAGAAAGGAAAAATCACTATGGACACCACAGAAATACAAAGAATTATGAGAGAATATTATGAAAAATTATATGCTAACAAACTGGATAACCTAGAAGAAATAGACAACTTTCTAGAAAAATACAACCTTCCAAGGCTGACCAAGGATGAAACAGAAAATCTAAATAGACCAATTATCAGCAAGGAAATTGAATTGGTAATCAAAAATCTACCTAACAAAGCCCCTGGACCAGAATAAAATTTCTGCATTGATGACTATGGTTTTTCTTTTTGGTATCATTAACGTACAATTACATGAGCAACATTATGGTTACTAGACTCCCCCCATTATCAGGTCCCCACCATATACCCCATTACAGTCACTGTCCATAAGCTTAGTAAGATGCTATTGAATCACTACTTGTTTTCTCTGTGTTCTACTGCCTTCCCCGTGGCCCCCCTACCTTATGTGTGCTAATCGTAATGCCCCTTTTTCCCCACTTATCCCTCCCTTCCCACCCATCCTCCCCAATCCCTTTCCCTTTGGTAACACTCCTTCCTTCTTGGAGTCTCTGAGTCTGCTGAACAAGTGGGACTATATCTACAACCATTGTGGAAAGCAGTATGCAGGTTCCTCAAAAAACTCAAAATAGAAATACCATTTGATCCAGGAATTCCACTCCTAGAAATTTATGCTTAGAATGCAGCAGCCCAGTTTGTAAAAGACATATGCACCCCTGTGTTTATCACAGCATTATTTACAATAGCCAAGAAATGGAAGCAACCTAAGTGTCCATCAGTAGATGAATGGATAAAGAAGATGTGGTACATATACACAATGGAATTCTATTCAGCCATAAGAAGAAAACAAATCCTACCATTTGCAACAACATGGATGGAGCTAGAGGGTATTATGCTAGGTGAAATAAGCCAGGCAGAGAAAGACAAGTATCAATGATTTCACTCATCTGTGGAGCATAAGAACAAAGGAAAAACTGAAGGAACAAAACAGCAGCGGACTCACAGAACCCAAGAATGGACTAAAAGTTACCAAAGGGAAAGGAACTGGAGAGGATGGGTGGGAAGGGAGGGATAAGGGGGAGAAAGGGGTTTTAGGATTAGCATACATAATGTAGTGGGGAGGGCATATGGGGAAGGCAGTATAACAGAGAAGACAAGTAGTGATTACGCTGATGGACAGTGATTGTAATGAGGTATGTGGTGGGGAGTTGACAATAGGGGGAGTCTAGTAACCATAATATTGCTCATGTTGGGGAACTATACTACAGTACATTAATAATAGCAAAAGAAAAAAAGAATAATTCTTCGTTGATGGGTTTTTTGGGGTTTTTTTTTTTAGCACTTTAAGTACATTGTCCCAGTGCTTCCTGTCCTCCATGTTTTTTGCTGAGAAATTGGCTGTTAATCATTTTACATGATGAGTTGTTTCTCTCTTGTTGCTTTTAAAAGCAAGATTTGCTTTGACTTTGGCAGTTTGATTATAGTGTATCTTGATACACACCTCTTTGGGTTTATCCTATTGGGACTTTATTGAGTCTCTTGACCTGTAGATCCACATATTTCATCAAATTTAGTGAGTTTTCAGCCCTTCTTTCCTCAAATAATCTGTTCCTTTCTCTCTTTTTCTGCACACCTATGTGTATATTGGTCCATTTGTTAGAATTCCACAAATCACCATGGCTTTGCTTTTCTTCATTTTTTTTTCTACCCCTCAGCCTTAATAATATGAATCATCCTGTCTTAAAATTCACCGATTCTTTCTTATGCTTTCTCAAATCTGCTGAACCCCTCTGTTTTTTCAGTCCAGATTTTGTATTTTTCAGCTCCAGAATTTTTCTTTTTATAATTTCTATTATTTTTGTTGATGATCTCATTTTGTTCATATATTGTTTTCCTGGTTTCTTTAGTTCTTTGGCCATTTTTTCATTAGCTCTTTGAGCATACTTGACAGTTATTTTAAAGCCTTTGTCTAATATGTCTAATGTCTGTGCTTCCTCAGGGAGAGGTTCTGCCATTTCACTTTCTTCTGTATGGGTCATGTTTTCCTGTTTCTTTGTATGCCTTATAAGTTTCTGTTGAAAAGCAGGAATCTGAAAAAACAGTTACCTTTCCCAGTCTTTGAAGACTGGCTCCGTACTAGACAGGCCTTCACTGATTAGCTAGGCATGCTCTGAGCACAAGGAAATCAGCCTCACATGAAAGCTAAGGTCTTCTCAGATCTCTTCTGAATATGAATCCTACATGTCCATTACTCAATTCCTCTGCATACACAGCTGTTTTTGAATGTCTTCATTTCCTAGAGAATCTCACTCCAGCTCCTCTTCCAGGTTTTAGATGATTGTTGCATGTCTCCAGCTAAATGTTTTGTCCCAGATATCTGAAAGTATGTAGTCTCCCTGAAGCCTTCATGAGTTGTGGCTGCCACTTCCCCCTACATGAGACTTGAGTTAGGGGATACAGAGACCAATCCTTCTGGCTAGAACATTGCAAATAAAGTCTGTTCTGCCATCTGCAGTTCAAGGGAGGGAACTGGACTGTTATGCCCTCCAAACCAAGACCTTGCCAAGCCAGAGAGGAGTTGAAGCAAGGGCAAGTAAAAATGTCATATATAACCACTTTTGTAAAATAATGATTTTCTATTTTTAAAAACCTTATTATCTGCTGTATAATTTAATGTATGGTATTAGTATGTCATTATTTTCCTACATCGGGGAACTGAAGTTGTTTTCAATTATTCAATATTAACTATATTAAGATCTTGGCTCACTTATAGGGAGACTTGAATGTGCTAATCACATCTCCTAATTTGCATTGAGACCAAGAGGCCCCCTGGCAAAGTACTTCAACTCTGTATACAGATATCGTTCAAACATAAGTAAAAACATTTTGAGATAGAGAATGGGAGGCCAGAACAAGCAGACAGAACAACCAGGAATGGAATCCAATATGGGAAAAGTCATGTAAGTGAAGAAAGAGCCTGGATCTGTGGAAATAAAGGTTGAGGCTAAAATATGAAGTTATGCTTGATCTTAGGTACATAAGTAAGTCAAAATTATTTAAGTATATAAAGCATATATAAGTATATATACACAGGAGGTGTCTAAAAGTTGAATTACATGGTCACATGATGAAATATGTAAATATCTTGATATGTATTGTCAAAAGGTTTCCTGAAAAATTGTATCAGATCTTTCTCTAGCTACTTTATATTGGGGAGGGTTACAGGGCTCTGTCTGCCCTGTACCTTTTGGGGAAAGGAGGCAATGTTTCCAAGTCTACTACAGTGCAGCACCATTTCCTCAGGGTTGCTCAAAAACTCAGAGCTGAGCCAGAAGAAAGCTGCCTAAGAGATTTGGGGATCTAGCCATTCATTCAAATGGGTCCTGAGCCTAGATTCCTAGAAGAAAGTCTTTAAATATGACCCTGAGGGGTCCCCTAAAAAGAAAAACTAACAGAAGAAGTCTTCACTTCTGGTAGATGAAAAATGACTCTTCTGGTAGATGAACAATGAAGCCAGGTAAACACAGTCATTTAAATGTAAAATAATAATAGTCTTAATGTGGCATAATTATGCAAAAAAATCAGAGGGAGATGTGTATTCTTGCCATGGTATGCTTACTCCATAGAATAACATAGTGTTCTTCAGACACAACTTCTTCACGTTTTTACATGAGGGATACCTCAAATGCATGTCCACCTTCCCTGCTGAACTGACAGAAGAGACTCTTCATTTCTATCCCAAAAGGCTGCAAGGGAATCAGTTCCATTTATGCTCTTCAATACAGCCCCTTCAATACCCACCCTACCAAACACCCATTGCTCTCCATTTCTTTTTGCAGCTCTTTAACTACAGTGCTCTCAGCTCTCCTCCCAGCCTACCTCCCAGCACCCTCTGCATTCCTTCAGCACCCTTCTAGTTCACCTACCATGTGCACATCTCAGCCCAAAGAGCTCTGGTATGCCGTCCCATACCACTGAGAAACTTGGAACCCACAGGAGCTATAGTTGAGCCATCTACAAAGGACCCAGAGCTTTTGGGTTAGTATGGATTCCTGACCGTGCCAGCCTAACACTGCAGCTGTGTAAAACTTTCTATGGTTCAAAACCACAACCTTCGGTACACAATCCTTAAAAATCTGGAACACGGTCCTTTAAAAATAGCTGGTTACTGGAGCGTACCAAATTCCTATGGCCTAAAAATCACTGCCCTCACCTTGAACCCTAGATCTAGGTTTACAGATTAGTTTTTCCCTTTAAAATTTTCTATACTTTGAACTGTGAGGAAAATCCTATCAGACCTGGATTTGGAATTTAGGCTGTGTTGTTGGATATTTTTAATGAGAAAGGGAATGGCATTCACATCTCCTTAGTTATGCCAGAATGCAGGTTGGTGGGAATTGCACAGAAAGCCAAGACAAGTGACAGGAACTACCTCCTGGGGAACCACACCATAGTGTATTCTTGGCCCTCCTCCTATGGCACTCTGTATTTAGTTTAGGAGGACACAGGTCTCATCCTCCCTCCCTTCTAGATTATAAACCTCGGCAGGGCACGACAGTGCTTGGTGTCTCTTTCTGGATCTAGGAGACAGTTACTGGTCCGCTGTATTTTACCTACAGAACCTATTCCCCAACTCCCTTCATTTCGGGACCCCAGGGGTGCAGGGCACCCCCACGGATCTCTGGACACCTGCACTTGCCTGACCTGTCCATACAGCTCTCTGATGTCTGGGCCTCAGTAGCCCTGCTTCAGACTGACTCCACAGAACCTGCGGCTGCCTCTCTCCAGGGCTCTCCAAGGTGCTTCCCAGCCCTCGCAGGGGCGACGTCTTGCCCTGACCAGCAAGCTCCCAGGTGCCTGGCTCCCAAGTCTTTACCTGCCTGCAGTTTTTGGTGGAGGCTGCTTCTGGGGACAAAACCGTGGAGCCAAGACTCCCAGATGGGAGAGAAATCAGCGGGCGTGGGGCGGGGGCGGGGTGAGGGCGGCGGGGATGGCGCTGGCTGTGCCCCATCTGCTCTGGAAGCCAGCAAACCAGACTTAAAGGGGTAGAAAGCCAAGGTCAGGGTGATTTTGCAAAGGTGGGAGACAAACACCCTCGCGAGCTGCTCCCACGCGGCACGGTACCTTCCAGGCGCGGAAGTGTCCGCAAGGAGGGGCAGCTGGACGGCGCGCTTGGAAGACGGCGCTCCCAGCCGAGGGCAACGCTGCCCGCCGTCCAACCCGACGAGACGAGAGTTCAAGTCTCACGTGATGGTGGGAGAGTTCTTCCTAGCTGTTTATCTCTATCTTCTATATTCTGTATGATAAGCCTAAAAAAATAAGGGTCATTAAAAAAAAAAACCCAGGAAGTACTGGGCGAGGCGGCGAAGCCGTGCGGATGTGCTCTGCCCCGGGAAAGAGGCCCGGGTCTTCCCGTGTCTTCCCGCGTCCTGCGCGCAGCCGCTCCCGCGCTTTGCGCAGCGTCTGGTGGGCGTTTCCAGGGCCGCGTGGGCCGGGCAGGCGGCGTGGGCGGGGCCTGCGCGCCCCGGGAGCGGCTCTGAGCTTTCTCTTGAGCGTCGTGTGTGCGACTCACACGGCCGAAGGTCTCAGGTCCCGGCCTTGCCAGCTCCACTGCCATCCCCGGAGCAGCACTACTGGCCCCTCGTCTGAAAGAGCGGTTGCCCCTGGAACTTGATGAGAGCTGCTGTCCATGTGCAGAGAGGACGAAGGGACTGAGAGCGAGCTGCCCCGCGGGCAGCAGATTCGGTCACACGCACCCTTCCAGCTCTGAGGAGCCCCTTGGGGCCACAGGGGGTGAGTGTGGATCCAGCTCCCTGGCTTCTCTCAGGGCATAAAGCCCTCCGTCCGCTTGGCATATCTCAGGACCCCTTTTAATGGTAATGATGGTGATGCACGTTTCCCCAGCTCATCCCCTCTGAGACCTGCATCAGAGTTCCAGTTTCTTCCTCTGCCCAGTTCTGCCCCTTTCAACCCAACCAGCAACGTGCTGTGAGAGGATCTAGCGTTCTCTGGAGCCACAGGAAAGATGGTGTGGCAGACCTAAGTTGATAGATGAACAAAGGCGTTTCACTGCTTTGGATTAGTAAGAGAAGCAAGAGAGGACCGTGGTTTACCATGAAAAGAGATGAGGAAAAAGTTGTCAGGTTTGGATGCTGGTTCTTGTGCTTTTACAGAAGTCCCAAACTGACAATGGCTTAAAGAAATTAGAAGGTTATTCTCATTGAGAAGTAGAAAATGATGTGCTAGCTCTCACGTGAGAAGTTATCCAAGTCCAGGGCTCTGTCCAACGTGTTACTCTGCCTCCCTCAACAATCTTTACATTTGAGTCAATATAGGCTAGGTTTCCATGAAGGGACAAACCGTCCCCAAATCTCAATGGTTTAAAACAAACAATTTGTCTCTTTCTTGTACTGCATGTCTGTTGGGTGTTCACATGCTCTGCTCCACATCCTCCTCCTAAGAGGATCCAGGCTACCAGAAGACCCCCTATCAGAGACACTGCCAGTCTCGTGGCACGAGGAAACAAGAGCAAGGACAAACTACATGATGATTCCTAGAACTTATGCTCCGAATAGCACACATCATTTCTATTCAGTTGGCCAAAGCAAAGCACATGGCAAAGCTTAATTTCAATGGGGCAGTAAGTGTAATCCTAACCCAGGGAGGGGCGGAAATTTGTTTGGAAAAGAATACAATAAATTGCAAATATTTGCACACAAATTTCACTTCTCTTCCTTTCACATCAGATAAATATTTACAGTGTTTAACCTGAAGACAAATTATTATCAATCAATGTTAATAATGAATGTGCTGAGGACATTCCCATTCTCAATATCTGGAGTCCAATTACAAAAGGAAAAACAATGTTTTGTTTGCCATTGTTAGTCTATAGAATCTAATAATAATAGCAGTCTCTTAAATGAAAATTGGTTTTAAAAAGAAACTTTATTAGGTAATACATTCCCAATGTCCAACTATCAAAACACTCCTACTCCCATTTGATCCATTTCATGCCTGTCCAAACCAATCCTACTCACCTACCACAGATACTTTATTTTAGTTTTTTGCTTATTCCAAAGTTTCTTTATGCAAATGCAAGCAAATATCCCCCCTTTCTTACACAATGGGTAGCAAACTGTTTGACACTTTTTCTACAAACTGTTTGACACTTTTTCTTACTTAGCAATATATGTTGGAGATCTTTCCATATCAGTACACGAGTAACTTCCTTATCTTTTTTCAAAGTTATCTTACATTCCATTTTATGGATGTGCCACATTTTATTTAACCAGTCCTTAATGATGGGCACACCAGTGTTCCCCCCAATATTTTGTTATTATAATAATACATATTATGATAAACACATTCTTTTAGGAAACCTATCTGGGCATGTATCTTATTTCTGTGGTGTAAATATGGACAACGACAAGCTACCTAAAAGCAGAGATGGGAAGAAATGTATAGTAGCACACAACTTTATAAAATTTCCACAATACACACACAATAGATTAAAATAACTTCACAAGCATAAATAATATTAAATGTAATAAATAGCTAGGAAGTGATGAGTTCATATTGACTACATTTATTTTAATATAATTAATTGTAAATTTATATGACTTAATTTTTAATAATGACTCAATTTTTCTGTAGACCTAGGACTAGTCTGAAAAATAAAGTTTTAATTCTTAAAAATCCAATTAGAAAATGAGCAAGAGACATGAAGAAACATTGCATAAAGAAGATATACATGGTAAGTTAACACATGAAAAGACATCAACGTCACTAGCCCGGGGAATGCAAATTACGACCATGTTGAGATATCAGTATATCTATAACAATGGCCAAAATAAAAAATATCAACACCACATGCTAGTGAAGATGCAGAGAAACTGGATCTCTTAGACATTGCTCATGCGAATGTAAAATGGTACAGCTATTCTGGAGAACACTGCAGAAGCTTCTTAAAAAGCTAAACATACACTCACCATATGAGTCAGCAATTGTACTCCTGTGCAGTTACCCCAGAGAAATGCAAATCTACATCCACTCAAAACCTGTACATGATTATTTTTAGTGGTTTTATTTGTAATAACCCAAAACGGAAACAAATAAAGTGTCCCTTACTAGGGACACACACACACACACACACACACACACACACACACACACACACCTTATGCATGCACACTCCCCACCTCCTGTCTTTTTAAAGTCTTGATTTCTTGGAAAATTAATCTAGATGTGTTCTTACCTTTTAAATTTCAGTTTCCCAGAAAACTACATTTTCTTTTCTCTTAATGCCTACCTTCCTGGTCTCAGGGGGAAAAAAAGCTGTTTTCTGTCTAACAATAGAAATTTGCCTTTTTTATAAGTAGGAGAAAGGCTAGACAGTTCTGCCTCTAAAGGAGCTCTTTTAACTTCTTGGAGAACAGTGCTGCTGAAAAACCTGTTTGGATTCACACTGAGCTATTATTAAGGATTGCTCCCTGAGAGGAGGAGAGAGGAATTGTAATTTCATCCAATAAGCCTGAGTTGCTCAAGAAATATTTAATGCAGTAAGGAAAAGAAAACAATGCTAGATCCAGACAGGGAATTAAGCAGTGCATCTCATGGACTGTCTCAGTTTTTTTTAACCTCTATAATCCTGACAGTTGTAGTTGAAGCTGGGTTGAAATTTCTGCTGGATTTCCTGTAACTGATGTGGCTGCTAATGCTGTTTGGTATTGTTCTGATTACGTTTTTTTCTACTTACCACTTTGATCTACAACTTCCCTCCACAGCCCACACAAGTCCCAGTTACCTTGAGTTCCTGTTTAGTTTCTCTCTCTCTCCTTTTCATTCCCATCCTTACAGATTTCAAGAATACTACAGCATTGAGTTAGAAATTATTTTTAACTATGAGAAAAGGTGTTAGGCACTAGAGGGAATTGAGTTTGAGATGTCATGAACCAGATAATTAGTTCCCAATCTTGGCTGCTCATTGGAAACTTCACAGCCTACATTTTTTTTGCAGATTCTAGGACTCCTCCCCAGACACGTGGAATCAAACTATGAATCTTTATTTTTTAGATCCGCAGGTGATTCTATGGTCAGCTAGATTCGGGAACTACTGGACGCTCATTTCCTATTTCCTATTATCACAATCTCTTGGCTCATTACTGATGGTGGATTGTCATAGAAATCACTAGTATTACAGACTGCCACACAAATCCAATTTGTACCAAATCTTGATCCAATACGGCCAGTTTTATCACTTCATGACGTTGACTACATGTGGCAAACAGAACAGGCAATTATATGATTACAGGCAAGTATTACAACCTACAAATTATCCCAGAGATATAGCATTAAAAAAAAATCGTACTTGAAAAGCACCCAATAAGAAAAACCAGTCAGGGTCCAGGGGATATCTTAATGGCTGCCATTCACAGAGCATTTAGTGTTGCCAAACCTGTGCTAGGCATTTCATAGTACCTCAGTTATCCCTGGGAAGAAACTAAATTTCAGAAAGATCAAGTAACAATGCTGATAAAGTAACTTCTCCCGATCACTGAGTGTTTGACCATATGCCAGGCACTAAGAACTTAGTAGTGGTTTCATAGCCACTGTCTGTTAGCACTTCAGTTTGTGCCAAGCCCATGAAACAAAGCATTTAATCTTTACCACAACCATTTGAGTGCTATAACGTTGTTTCCATTTTATATCAGTTCAGCTGCCCAAATTGCATTTGGGTGCTTGAGACCTTATTTGAATCTTGTCACATCTGACTCCCAAATCCACACAAGTACATGGGTGCCTCAAAGCTCAGTCCAGTGGGAGCTCTCTGGCCATTCCTGGGTAGCACTCTAAGTAGTGAGTGGGTGTTCTTTCTGTAATCCAATGTGATCCACCCATTTCAACATTCAGTACAAGGTTTCCCACATGATCTCCATACTACAGTCTCAGGCACTTGCCCTACAGCTGAGAGGGGCCCAGGAAATGTGGAATTTTAACAACCATACCAGGTGATCCTTACCAGGCAAATTTGAAAACACTGGTTAGGTACCTTTGGACGAGCAGAGGTCTGTTTTGCAGACCTCTGAGTTGTGTGTCTGGCAACTGCCACTCTTCCGGGAGGGCACAGCCACCAGACACAGCTTCTCACAGTGGCCTGGGGGGATATGAGGGAAGAGGAAGGCTCCCTTCCTAATAGTGCTGCTCTGTCGCTGAGTTCTCTGAGATGTCTGCGCTCCACTCCCTCTTCATGTTTTATGCAGTTAGTGAAGAGCTTTGGCGTCTTTTACTTGCCCATCCCGCCTTCCTCTCCGTAGGCATAAGTTCAGGTGGCTGGGCCAGGAAACCACCTGTAAGTAACACAAGAGGCTTCGCTGCGAAGAGTCGCCCCTCCCCAGGTTGCAACGTGGAAAACGTCTCACGTACCGCGTGGGAAACTGCAGAGTGGGAAGGGGCCTCCAGAACAACCAACCCAAACAGGATACAAACTGGAATGCACACTATGATTACAGCTCTGCTAAAATATATCTGCCGATGGACGAACACTGGAAATGAGTAAGCAAAAATGAAAACAACTGTGTGATCCTGGGGTAAGAATGGGGATGAGTTTTCTTTTGTTCTGTTTTTTAATCTTTCTAATGAAAGGTATGTTTTTTAAATTTCTTAGTGTAGAAAACACTTCTCTCTAAACATTTCTGTTATGTAAGTCATTTTAGTTATCATGTTGATTTTGTACAGAATTAGAAGCTAAGAATAACCATGTTGCTTAATATCACAAATATCCTAAGTGTACCCAATCCTAGTCTCCATATCAAATCAAATATATTACTATCAACATGGAAACCCATGCTTTTAACTTGGATGTACAGGCAGGTAGAAGAGCATAGGGCCCTGAAATAGACTTTGGAGTCAGGCAGACGTGGGTTCAGAACTTAACTAGATCTGTGATCTTGGGCAAGGTATTTATTTACCTTTAAGCCACAGCTTCCTCAACTGTAAATTAAAGCTAATTAGAGACAAAATTTATTGAAAGCATTCTACATGCCAGGTTTTACTTAAATGTGTTATTTATTTGAATCCTCATCTTTATCTTATAGATAGTACTTTTATCACTATTTTGGGCTAAGAAAGCTGAGTCTTAAAGGAGAAAATTAACTTGCTGAGGTCATCCAGCCAGTTTCAAGTCACCAAAGGTTTTGGGGTTGTTTTTTTCTTCTATATCATGTTAAGGTTACATAATTTATGTTTCCATCTGTAATCCTGCAAGTTAAGCTCTCCCTCTTAGCTTCTGTGTCAGGGTGACGAGCCTTGGCTTTACTCTCCATGCAGATAGCACAGCGTGGCCGCCTGCTTCTGAGATACCAGTGACTCTTTTGTCATCAGAACATGATGTCAGCATTTTGTTCTCATTTAAGACAACAAGTCTGTATGTTGTCGGGCACAGTGATTGGGGTTTTCCTATGCACTTCTGATCAGAACCAATATGAATAAAAGGAATCTTTTACCTAAGCCATCTTCGAGATCCAATATTCTCATCCCTGGTGATTTATAAATATTTCAAAGAAACATAAGGTTGTACGTCTGAGTATACGATTGGCTTAATTTTAACAGTGTAAAATTGCTAGTGACCTAAATTAATAGGAGGATAATTAAAAAATTGAAATTCTATATAATCTGTTGGTTTATTGTGCAACCATTAAAAATGATAATTTTGAAGACTATGCTACAACACAGGGAAATGCCTGCATTAGTCAGCTACTGCTGCAAAACAAACAACCTTGAAATCTCAGTCATACGATAATAAGCATTAATTTCTCACTTATGCATTTGCAGGTCAGCTGGGTTTTTGCTAATCCAGTTGGGATCAGTAGAACTTGGCTCCAGGCCATGAGCCGAGTTCAAGCCTGCTTCCCATCTCTCATTCCTCAGTGACTGGTGAGCTGCCCAAGGCATAGTCCTCGCGTGGCAGTAGTAGAAGCCCAAGAGAGCAGTCCTAATGCTGAAATGTGTAAAGCCTCTGAGTGCATCACAACTTCTAACATTCTATTGGCCAAATAAAGTCACATGACCAAGCCCACTTCAAAGGGGTAGGCAAAATATACTACAGCTCTAATGTTAGGAACTACAAAGGGTATAGGTATACGGAGTGGTGAATTATTGGGAAAAGAATACAATCTACAACAATGCCTCACAAAAAGATTAAAAAGAAAACATGTGCATGGGATATAGTTGACTGTGCAACTTCATCATAACACAATATTTTTGCATATCAACTAAAAATGGAAATAAACAAAAATGAATAAATATGCCTACATAACAAGATGATAAGAACCCTTTATTTGCCTTTCTCCATTTTTCAAATTTGCACAACAGAATTATATTACTCTTCTTTTTAAAAGTGAGTTTTAGAATCCTCTCACAGCAGGCAAGGTATTTCATCAAACTAATTGTTTTATCCTTTATATGAAGGTTCTATAGAAAAATTAGAATTCTAAGTACAGCCAGGTTAGTCGATTATTCTTAGTCCCCACCCATTCCAAATCTCAAACTCAAATCTAATGAACTTTCATCAGCGTGGACTTTTAACTTTACCTGTTGCCTAAAAATAGTTTAAATTCCTTTATTCTCTTATTCTTCATTATTGCAGTGTTGATTATTCTCCACACTGAACTCTTTGAAGTCTCCAAAATTAGATACTCCTTTCATTGAACAGAGGCATTGTCCCTAGTAGATCCTGATTTTCTGAAAGCAACAGTCCATTCAGCAAATAATTACTGAGCACCTGCCATGTTTGAGGTACTGCACTAGTTGTTTTGGGGGAAATTAAGATGTGTAAGTGACCATCCTTACTCACAAGGAGCTTACAGTCTAATGGGAAAGAAAATGTGCACACGTCTGTTTGAGGACAGAGAGAACAGACTATAAAGGCTCAGTGGTTCTCAACCCTGCTGGCATATAAAAAGAATCATCTAGACAATGTTTAAGTTAAGACCAACCCACATCCAGAGATGCTGATGCTGATTTAATTGGCCTGGTATCTGGCCTGATCGCTGGTATTCTTTAAAGCTCCCCACTGGACAGCCAGGGTTGAGAACTATTGGGTTAGGCCTTCTACTTTAGGTCTGACTGAGCTCTTTGAGTAGACTAAGAACTGGCAAAGACTCTCAAATTCAGTATTTAAAACAATTGGTTCTTTTTAAAATCAATTATTTTACCAAAAATTATATAATGCATGTATGTATTTTAAAAAGTTAGGTACTAAGGATTAAAACTAAAATATAACAGCTCCCTATTCTCTCCATTCCTCCAATCACCCTCCACTTTTGACTCTTTAAATTATTTTTAGAGAATTCACACATCTCCTCTTATCCAAATGTTAACACACTGGTATCTTTTGCTTCATCAAAAACAAATTAATTGCACAGCCTCATTTGCTCCCACCCAAAAGTGCCTCCAAGATCCCCAAGGAAAGGCAAAAAGGAGGAAATGTCAAGTAATTGGAGAAGCAAGCGGCAGGGGAGAGGTTCTTTTGTTCAATGCATGGCCAGGAGACCTGGCTACTGGGTTCAGACTGACCCGTCTGGTGGCTGAGCGATTCAGAAAGGCAGCTAAGAGTGCTTTTCCAAGCTCCAAGCACTGCCTGCTCTCCTAGCCCTTGGAAAGCTGATGGGCTTTATCTGAAATTATAGCCAAAAGAATGTTTCCACACTTTCTCCTGGATTCATGCCTCCCCAGCATCAATAAAGTTGTCTTAAACCTTTCTTGAAATTAAAAACTGTCTGGAAATTGGAACATTTCCAAAACAATTAGAAAATCCTTACAGAAAGAAAGGCAAGATTGCATTGAAGAGCACAGGATTGGCTTAGGTATTTCAGGAGCTGACTAGAGAAAGGGAACTTTGACTTGATTTCTAGTTCACATACATTGGAAAGAAGACATGATAGGAAGGTAGAACATGGATTTTGCTATTCTAACAAGTACTTCTCTAGCACAATTTAGAATGAGTTTGGTGCTATCAACAGAAAACATTTTTTAGGCCATAAAATATCTGCAAAAAGGAGAGACCAAGTTTAATTTAGCGGAACAGTGGAAGTATAATTGAGGAGGTGGGCATTTGAACAATGAGTTGACTGACAAGTATTTCAACAGGTAGAGGCGGCTGGAAAGGGTTTGAAGGTTGAGAAAATGGCACAGGGCCAACCAGGAACCAGGAATGTGTACTGGTGGCAGAGGTGGTAGAGTTGCCATCTAGGCTCCCCATGAACTCTGAGTTGGATTGTAAAATTAACACTAAATCATAATAGAAGAAATCAAGGGTGTGCAAAGGTGCCCACTTCCCAGGCCAGAAGCAGAGTATAAGCCATTTCCAGCCTAGATTAATTTATTAAAATGTAGGGAATTGATTTAAGCAGAAAATGCATGTGGTGGGAGGAGTGAGGGCAAATTTGGGTAGTCAACCTGGAAACTTTAGAAACTAGGAGAAAGAAAAATTTTCATCTGAAGCAAATAATATGGGACAAGTAGTCACTCTTAGCATGCTACATTTGCTTTCTTTTGTAAACCTAACCTGTCTAGTCCTCATGATGGAAGTATCTCTCCTCAAGAGATGATTGCAATAGCCTAACATAGTCTGGAGTTTCCATACATTTGAATCAGAGCTCCTCTTGCTGCAAAGCAATGCTTACATAATTTGGTTTCATATGTTATTATTTAGTGTACAAATCAGCAAAAGCAGCTGGCCCACTTATTACTACAATCCTCAGTATAAATTGACAGAGTGACATTTTCATTCATGCACTGTTTTTAATATGCTTAATTAGCATAAAGCCATCCCTAAGAGACTGATCCAGACTTGGGGCAAAGAGGAAATCAGTTCTGGGCCTGTACAGCTTGAGGCCTGTAGCCAGTAGGACATGCCATCGAAGGTGCTGCCCTTGAGACACCTAGTCAAAGTAAGTAGCCTGGAGGCAACCCTACCTCTCACCCCCAAAATAGGCTAGCGAGGCTGGGATGCATTAGAAACATTGGGAGATGGAGATATAATAAAGGATGCATCAGGAGAGTAAGTCAGGGTAAGTCAAGGAAAGCCTTGAAAATCGGTTTGATCTGAAGACTGCAGGGACTCACTGAACAGGGGACGTCACAAAATCAGTTCTCTGAGGAGAACGTCTATGGTTGACAAGGTGAAAGATGGATTGGACTAGGAAAACTAGCAGCAGGGGAACAGTGTACAAGGTGGAGGTGAAGTGGACTGGGAAAACGACAGTGACAGTGCAAATAGAGTGGAGGGTCAGTCTCAAGAGACATTTGACATTTGAGACATGAAAAGGAGCAGCTGCCACCTGCCTGGGAGAAAGAACCTCTTCCTGGATACCTGTACTGTTTGAAATCATTTTCAGAAAGCTGCCCTCTTTTCATAAAGCAGGTAGAGGTGTTTAATGGCTTTTGAGGCAAAGCAGAGCCTATGAACTTCCTCTGACAGGGCACTTTCTGGACTAAGCCCAAACACAATATTCCTCTCCAGGCCTGAAAATTGCTGAATGCTGTCTAAGATGATGTGACTGCCTGAAACACCAGAGGCCTGGCTGAAAACAACCTTTGTTGCTCCATGGGTCTGAAATTCCATTGCTTTTAGCAGTGCAAGCTCATAGCGTCCTCTGTCTTCCCCTTTCCTGCACAGAATTGCAATATCTTTGGGCAGGTAGCCACATTGAAACAGGTTATGACATCTTTCTGCCACGTGTTTCACGATTTGTTCTGTAGTCAGGTTAGTCTCTGTCTCATACACCCCCGGCAGAGCCTGGGCACCCATTACTTCCTCATAGGCAGCTTCCCTGAACAATGCCAGTGTGTCTGGAGACATGCTGGAGGGAGGATCCTCTTTGATCCTCCTCATTTCTTCTTTCATGACCATTGCTATTTCCAGAGCACAGTGGATCTGGCTGGTGATTATTTTTCGAGGAAACTGAGCAGATGGAGGGGGAAGGCCAGTGATATCTGCATGATGGATTTGGAAAGGATCCAGAAAAATCCAGAGAATCCCACGGTGAAGGTTTTCATTTCTACTCCCCCTCACCTTTGGATGGGTGATGCTCTGAGCCTTCATGTACCAGTCTCCATATGTACTGCAGAAATTCTCAGTCTCATCCATTACTATGTGTTTAATCCTTACGAACTCCCCTTGCATGAAGGTTTTCCGGGTCACAGCCAGGCAGGTGGTTTGTTGACTGCAAGGAGGAAAGGGAGAATGGGATCTCAGGTATATAAACAAAGGAAATACTGTGCATTCATTACTCTCTGGATTGAAATCAGAGGCAGTTCTTACATGGAGGCTCATTCATTGATCAATAGTGTCCTGAATACTACACAACTGCTCTACTTACAAGATACCTGACAGACATAGTTGTACATATTCTTTGGGGTTATGTAGTTAAATCAGCATGTGAAACTTTTTAAATGAACCCAGGTAGGAGATTTTATTATTTCTATTCATAATCCATTTCTGCTGCTTGACAGTCCCTGAAGACAAGCTCCTTACATCTAAAGGAAATCTCAAAACTAATTCACACTTGTTAATACTGTTTCTTTACTTGCTGTCTTAGTTAGAGCTAGAGAACAGTCATCTAGAGGCATATCACAGTTTTTATATGCAAAAGAGGTATAGGCTAACACAAATTCCTCTAAAGCAAATCCCATTTCCCCCACTTACTTGTACAAAACTGGAAGCATCTTTAGATTTTGGTAAGGAAAACATCAAGAGGTTGCGCTGAGTTCATGGCATGTCAAGTAGGGTAACAAAATCAACAGGCTAGGTCTCTCAGGAGCTGCTACTCTGCTTACGTAGTTCAATATCCCTTTATGGTGTGTTTTAGCATATCAGAGGAGGAGGAATAAGTTAGAGGAGGCAAGAAATAACCAAGTTTGTTTTAAAAAAATATGTGCATGAGTGAGAGCATAATATGTGTGTGTGTGTGTTTGTATTTTGCTTTTTTAGATAACAGCTTGGTTATTTCTTGCCTCCTCTAATTTAGATCCAAATAATATCAGTCATTACTACAGATTTCCTGATTTTACGCGTGCAGTTGCTACATCTTGAATCATAACTAGTCATGTTTTTCTCTTCCAGCTTGGAGAGTATAGACTTCTTGAAGAAAAGCACTGATTCTTAGCCATCTCTGTGTCTCCCTCACATTAGGGATTCAATAGGTAACTTGCTGAATTGAATTTACCTTTTGACTAGGATGTTTTAAAACTTACCTATAAAGCATAATAAAGAACATAGCCTTTAGCACAGTTACAAGATGCTCCATAATTGACATCTACCTCCTTTCCAACTTTATAACTTGCCACATACCCACATCGCTCCCTGCTCCATTCAGACCTACTATTCTGATTCTCCGGTGTCTCCATACCTTTCCACTTACTGTACCCTTTGCCTAAAAGCCTTCATTTTACCTACTTCTACTGACTTGTTAAGAGCATGCCTAAGGATCTCCTTCAATGTGAAGTGTTTGCTGACCAACCTCCAGCCTAAGTTAAGAAAAGTGTTTCTTTATTAACATACTAATTACACAACATTGAGTTGCTTAGTTTTTCTTTGTCTCCTTTATTCAGCTTTATGACCAGGTCTTCAATATGTTTTCTGCCTCTAACACTAAATGTATACAGTACCTAGCACATAAATGATGCTCAAATGGATTTGTTAAATAATTAAGTAAACCAAACCAAAAATTAAAATGAATTTGCCCTCATTTTCTAGATTGTATAACAACCTAGAATTATAAAATTGCATAGTTTTGTATACAATTTCAGAAGCAAATTTGCATACTTTCCTGAAATTATTGATTGAGAACAAGTCAAACAAATGAAAATATTTATAAACAAAATCAAATGGTATTAAATTCAAGTTTCTGTTAGGTACAATGTCTAATTAACTGAAATACCCCATGATTTTCAAGCATTAAATATCAAGCAAAAAGTATGTTAAAGCAAGGTACATTTATTTCTACCTTTCCTAAATTTAAGGCCACATGTCGTGGGAAAAAAATGTTTCCAGTTACACACATTTAAAGTCAGGCATGGTTGGCTAATATGTAATGAGAGGGTTAAGCCTGAACAGTCCACGGTGCCCATTTGTAACTCAACTACTTGATCACGTGGAAATGTGTATGTAGTTGGGGCTCTTGCATTTATGCAGCAAAATCTTAAACAGAAAACACAAATTACTTTTGTGATACTAAGGAAAAGACTGACTAAATACATTTATTGTGTTTAGTTAGTGAAATGCTTACGTCACATAATCCTTTAAGGAGTCACTTTCACAAACATAGAGGATCTCTTTTGGTCTGCAGTGAAACAAATCCTTAATTTTCTCCATGATCTTAATGGCTATGGCTGTCTTCCTGGTTCCTGGAAAGCAGTGGATGAACAATTCTCGTGTCTCGTGAAGGCTCTCTGAGAGCAACTCACACTGCTCCGCTATGAGCAAGTTGAAAAACTCACCGCCCAACTGGTCACTCAGAAGAGATCTAGAGCACAGAGAGACCACGATAAGGGCCTGCAACAAGTCTTCCATTTCATCCTCATTGGCAAGCCTGTAGGATTCGGGGTAGTGCACGGGGATCTCACCAGGTCTACACTGTGCGCTGGGCAGGTGCAGCAGTCTCGGAATAACACACACTTTCCCTGTGTAACCACCAACAGTCCCCAGTTTCTGTTTTAACTGATGAGCAGTGTTTCGGGCATATTCAAGCCCTCCAATCCAACAGGAGGGTATCAAGATAGTACAGAGTACCAGGGGACTGTTAACTGCTATTAGGAGAGCATCACACAAGACATTCTGTTCTCTCCTTAAGCCAACATCACTAGCCCAGCTTCTAGAAAATATCACAATCCCCTGAGAACATGGAAATATCTGTGTCTTCATTACTTCCTTCAGTCCTGTATGATCTGAGAATAGCTTCTTACAGAGGGATTCTGGTTTAAATTGTATCTCTTCCTGTGTCACTGAAAATGTAAGGAATAGACATAAGTTACTAAAATTTACAAAAGCATATCATAAGTATTCCTGCAACATCACAGGAAGAAATGAGCCCAGCCGTGGAACTATGAGTTTCCTTTTCTACAAAAAAAGCAACCCCTCTTCACAGGCCAAAATTATGCAGTTCACATTTCTGGCAGTTTTCAAACCAGGGAAGGCCACAGGGAGGGGTCTTCACAGAACAGCCTGCTAGCACCCTCTCCTCAACCCCAAATGGTCCACTGCTGCTAGGAAGATATTTCTTCCTGCTAAAGGTTTGTGTGTGTGTGTGTGTGTGTGTGTGTGTGTGTGTGTGTGTGAATCTGATACTTTTGAGAAACTAAGAACTTTCCTATAGGACAGTGATTCTTAACCTGTGGCAGTTTTGTTCCCCAGGGGACATTTGGCCATGTCTGAAATTTTTTGATGGTCATAGCTAGAAAAGTGCAACTGACATCTAGTGGATAGAGGCCAGGAATACTGCTAAACGTCCAACAATTCACAGGGCAGCCCCCCTCAACAAAGAATGATCTGACCCAAATGTCAATAGTGCCAAGGTTGAGAAACTGCTTTTTGAAGAGTGCAGGTGACCCCATGGCTCACCTCCTTCTGCATCAGAAAGCTAGGGGCCGTTCTCTTGTGGTATAGACCTAAGGAATTTAGGAGAACTCCTAAAGTGTCTCAGATTTGGAGAATAAAAGCTGTTTGTGACTGGAAGTCCCAAAGCACACAAAAACGTAGTGTGGATATGATGACAAGGAAACGACTCAGGATCATTTTCTCTGCTAAGTCTGACATGTGACTTCCTCTACGGAGAAAGGCTTGGACTAATTGCTACCAACTCCTCCCAACTTAATTTTAGAAAACAGTCTCTTCAGGTGCAATCATGAAGGAATACCTGGAAACAAGCGTTGTTGTAGAGCCCTCTTAAATCCCAGGACTTTTATAGGATATGGTGAGCTTCTTAGTGCAGAGGAAGCTGATGAAATCAGATGAAAGCTGTAGTCTGCGGTCAAACTGGAAGTTGCTAAACACATGGAAAGTTGTTTCAGATGAAATGAAAAAGTAAAATAACTTAATTTTTTTAACTTCCTCCTGTTGATATGTGATATGCGTGGTGCCTGAGCCACTCAGACCCTTCTCAGGCCTCAAACAGCTCATGTGTTTGGAAAAGAGGTGTGGGGACTCCTGCAGGTTCACGCATCTTCTACGTCCTGTGTGACTCATCTGGGGCAAGGCATTCCACCACTCTCTCATGTAACAGGGAGGCGAAGATCCCTAGATTTCCTTCCAACTCTAATATTCTCATTTCAAGTCATCTCTAAGAGGAAAAGGCTTTCTGTTGGGGGATCAGAAAAGTTAAGCACAGTATTATTCTTATATGGTTATGATTGTCTTAAGATCCATCCAACAATTTCGATAGATAGAAAGTGGCAGGACCTCTAATGTGGAGTGTTTGTGTGTGTATGTGTGTGTGAGAGAGAAAAATAAACTCAAACAAATTTAGCACAAGGAAAGAATGATGCAATAAAATCACTAAAGTCTTGATACAAGCTTCTTTTATCCAATTTGAAACATAATGACCATGAGGGGAAACTAGTAAGATTCCTTCCGCCTCTAAGTCCTTTATGGATTGGTCAGAAATCACCAGAGCTGATTCTGAGCAAAGCTGTAAGGGAAGTGAAAACACAAGGTCCCTCCTGCCTCCACCCCACCACTTTTCCCTGCCCAGAATCTCCTTTTTCTTTAATTTTCACCCACTTGGTGGCTCCCCACACCCAGTAGTTGAAGGTATTAGCTCCTAATGTTAACTGAAACCGTTCAAATTTGTCCAAAAGCTTCCCTTGAAATAATTAGTAGAGTCAGTCTTAGTAGTGTTTCCCTAAAATATCATTTATAGCGTGTAAGTATTTGATGATCTCAAAGAGTTCACATTTTGAGTATTTGGAATAAAGCCATTAGAAAAAGAATATTTGTAAGCAAAAAATGGCTTTCTGTTCTTTAACTAGATATCTGACCAAATATCCTCAGAAGGCAGAGAAGGGGGCTCCTCCCTCGCAGCTGGATAATGCCTTCCCTCTGGCTTTACCTGACTGGGCACCCAGCATCATGGCCACCCAGTGCTCTGCTGTCAGCCTTGTGACACAATTGTCCCTCATGATCCAGGAATCCGGGGCTCCTGCGAATACCACGCAGCAAAAGGGCTCCACTTGAACCACACAGACGTAACCATACAGGACATCTTTTTGGTACACATTCAAGATTTTGGTGGTGAAATTCACCTTTGGCTTCTCACAGCAGAAGTGGAATGTAGGCAGTTTTTCTATGCAGTTTTCTATTTCTTTTTTTAATAAGTCAGGGTTCACTTTTTCTGTCTTACATCCAAACACTTCTTTGCTCTTATCATCCACCCCAATAATTAAGTATCCCCCTTGGGTGTTAGCAAATGCAGAAACATAGTGAGGCAGCATTTCTCTAATCCGAGGGACAATCTTTCTGGTAGTAAACCTTTTTAACTCAACATGTGTTGACTCAGTAAAGTTGAGTTTCTCCTTATACATGAGTCTGTCCTTTTTAAAAATTTCTGAGGCAGACAGCCTCATATCTTCCTCTTCCTGAATGTGTCTGTTAAGAACTTTCTGAGGATGTGTTCCTTTCACCCTGGATCTCCCTCTTTGGGCTCTAAACTGCTTCTCTCTGAGAAGCTCCAAGGCGCTGCTGGCACTCAGGTTGACAGTGGAAGTCACAGCTCTCTGATATAAATTAGAGCGCAAGCTACAAATCTTTAGGGGAAAGCTGAAAACATCTGGGCTCCATGCCTTCACAAATATCAGGAGATTGTGCCCCTGCTGCATGTAGTCAAGGTATCTCTGTGAGCCTGAAGGAAGGAGCTTTTGAAAAGATGTTTCCAGATCCAGTCCCAGCCCATGGCAGCAGTAACTGTAGGTTTTGTCATGGATCTCCGCTTTGATCACACCCCCTCCAGAATTTAACAGTGCACATGTAGCTTGGATGATTTTAGAATTCTCAGTTCTTTTCAAATAACTGCTGGTCATCTTCTTCCTGTTCTCTTCTCCAAAAGTTACTCTGCCCACTTCTACAATTATCTCAGGATAGAGCATTTCTGTATCAGTCCTGAGACTCTCCATCTCAGCAGCCCCTCTGTGCTCCAAACAATAACAGAAAGGGGTTCCAATTAATTATCAGGACAGAAATGCTTCTACATTAACAAGAATCCTAAAGATGACAATATTTTCCAGATATTACAATATTTATAAATTATTGCAGGTACATTTTTAACATCGGCAATAACTGATATCACTGTTTTCTAACAACTTTGCCAAGACCTTAGCCTTTCTAGCATGAAGAGGCATAGACAAAGGTGAACGTTTAATGTTTTGCCATATGGAAAATTACGTTACTGAAATTTTTGCCATTTTTTCATTTAAAATCAGGAAGCTCCAACAATAAGCCCAGGTGTAAAGTGCATGGGTTGGCACAGGAGCCAAAGCAAGTTATTAGAGAATTTGCAGGAACAGAAGTTGAAGTCAAAAGATGCTCCTATTTAAAATTCAAAGGAGAAAGAAAGGAAGGCAGCAGAGAACTAAAGGAGTATAGTTCTGGAGTATATGTGATGTAGAAGATCTTACTATAAAAGCAAACATTAAACTCAGTGTTGTTTATGTGCTATTTTATACATTTTTAGAAATTTATTTTTCTCCTGAAAGAATGGTCAATTGATATCAAATGCAGAAATATTTTTAGCTCTTCAAATATCTTTCTAAAAGTACATTTCTTTAGATAGAGTGGGATGCCAGAGTTTTCCTTCCCTCCTAATAGTTCCGCCCTGTGCTGTGGGAACCTCTAAGAGTTGGAAAAAAACATGAGCCTTTGGGCTTGTAAACTGTGGTCAATCTCTTTTTGCCTCACAAACCAGAGAACAGCCACCTAAACTGAAATTAGCAAATTAAGCAAATGTTTCAGAAATGACCTCCTTAGCTCTTGGTAAATGCAAAATATTTCCTAACCCAAAGACAAAATTCTTCCTCTAGAAGAGAACCCATTCCTTCTGTGTGATCTTTGCAAAGCAGAGGCAATGTGGGTCTATAACCCCCAAGCATATACCACCAAGAGGGAAAAAAGCAGGACACGTGCTCTTCTCTGCCATTAATTTGCTCTTGGCTGCCTTCTCACTTCCTCCAGGCCACCCAGGATCAACCTGATGAATTGTTTTTTCATATGTGAGAATCTTCTATAGGTGAATGCAAATTTATGACTCTTAGAGAAACTTCTGATGACATTCTATTCATATCATAGAATCACAGAAGTGTTGGAAGGGACTTTAAAGATCTTCCATTCCAACCATCTATCTGATTCTTAAATCCTTCCTATAATATTCCCAACTCCCAACAAATTGTTTTCCAGCCACTGCTTGAACAATTCCAGCAGCAAGTAACTCACTACCTCTCAAAATATCTCCTTCTATTTTCTGACAGCTCTGTTAGCAATGGCTTCCTTATTTTCATCTGTAATTTGTCTCCCTGTAATTTCCATCTGCTGGGACCCACAGAACAAATCTAATTGCTTTTGAACTAGTAGACCTGTACTCTCATGACTCGCAAGTCTCATGCATGTTACTTAGAAGCTGATAACAACTATAATAGATACATCCTTTCCACATTTCCCAAAATTTCTCGCTCACTTTCTTTTACAGGTTTCTCCTGAGCTACTATCTTACCAAGCCTTTCATGCCTTCAGACATAAACTGCACCTAAGATGAGATGGATAAGATTTCAAAAGAATTTTTTTTTTCTTACCTGATGGTCTTTGTTTTCCTCTTGCTGTTTCAGTTCCACATCTGGCTTTGGTCTGAATATTTGTCTTCTGTCACAACCCCTGTTGCCCTTTGATAGCAGCCTGGGAGCAGCAGGAACTCTGCCAGACTCCCCTAGTCTTCAAAACATTGACTCTCTGAGGAAGGCTGATAAGGACTCAAGAAAAGCCTATGACAGGGCCGACTAGCAGGCTGGTCTGACCTCTTGGAGTGAATGAAGTAGTAATGTGAAAATTCAGGGGTTTTCAAGCAAAGGGCTAAAGCTAAACTCCCCATTCCTAAAGGGCTGAGTGTCATTGCCACACATATTTTCTAAATGATCTATAATGGACATCAATTGTTTTTATAATTAAAAAATAACTAAATGAAAAAATAAACAGATGAGAGACAGTTACCTCATTTAGGGGGTCTGGTTAAACTGGACCAAGCTTTTTGTAGTAGGTTGAATAATGGCGACCAGTAATCATCATCATCATCTTATTATTATTATTATTATTAACCTGTAAATATTAACTCATAAGGGAAAAGGGTTTTTGGAAATGTGATTAAGTAAGGATTTTGAGATGAGATTATCCTGGATGATCTGGGTGGGCCTTAAACCCAATCACAAGTGTCCTCATAAGAGAGGAAGAGAGGGATTCGATACACACAAAAGAGGAGGCGACAATCTGACCATAGAGCAGAGATTGGACCAATGTGGCCACAGATGAAGGAATGATGGTAGCCACTGGAAGCTGCAAGAAGCCCAGAATGGATTCTCCCCTGGAAGCTCCTCTGTTGACACCTTGATTTTTTGTTCAATGAAACTGATGTCAAACTTCTGGCTGTGAGAAAATAAATCTCTGTTGTTTTAAAGTAACCAAGTTTGTGGTAATTTGTTCAGCCATCACAGGAAAAGAATATACTTCTCTCCCTCTAAATCAAACCACCAAACGACTCTGTATTCACACTTCCTTTTATTTATGATGAAATAGCATTCTTAAGGAGGTTTCTGGACATCCCTTGTTTTTAAAATTAACTGAGGTTACTGTTCCTATGTTTTGTTGGCATTATCCTTTATATCTATTTGGCCGAATGGAGTTCCCAGGGTAAGGGGCAGAATGGATACTGTGATGTATAATCAGCACGGCAGCATAATACACTCCAAAGCTCTGCTCTCAGCTTCCAGCTTAACTCTTTTTCACTCCACTTCCAAATCCAGTCTCATTTTTAGTTCTACCATCTACCTTAATTCTCAGCCTTATTCTCACACTGAAATCCTTCTTACATCACTCATTTTTAGAAATATAAAAATGACCATCATTTCCTGGACATGAGCTTTTGGGTCCAAGGGGCCAAGCTGGGAGCATGGCACACTACATGAAAACTGAGACAACATGGCCAGTAAGTGAATGAGCTGGGGTTCAAAGCCAGGTCCGTCTAGCAAAAATGTTCCTACCCCTTCCACTGTCTTTCAGGGTTGGGATTCCGGATTGCTTTGGAGTCTTCAGAATCAGAAATCTACCTAAGTACCTCCCCTTTTCTTCCCAGTCAACAGGAGGAACATTATTTGGGCAGAAGAACTGGGAACTGGATTGTTGTCTCCATCTTATTCTTCTTCAGTGCACTAGGGGAGGCCATATTGGGAGGCGGGATAATGTTAAAGATGAGCAAAGAGAATTTCTCTTCCTCCTTCAGAGTTCCTTAGTTAAGTCCCCTGAATATGTAAAGTTAGGTCCTCAGGCCAGGGAGGATCTCACATCTCGGCTCTGATACCACAGAGCAAATGTCCATGAAACAAAGCATCCTGAGGTCAGTAGCTTGGAGAGTGCTTTTTCCTAGGTCTTGGGAAAGTAATCTGGCCATGCTGTGACAACAGGCTAAGAACTAGAGCCCCCAGTTTATTTAAGATGTGTTTGTGCACTAAACATTTCAGTTTATCAGCAAAGGTAGTCACAGCACAGCTTTCATGCCCACTAGACACAAAATGCCAAATACCAGCCTTCGTCTATCCTTCATTCATTCATAGAGAGGATTCGGACACTATAGAGAGCAGCATGACTGAGAGCGACAGCGCTCGTCCTGCCATCCCCCTACCTGACTGTGATGGGCAAATCTCCTAACTTTCTCTCATTCAATGAGCTATTTTTTTGAAATAGGGTGCTGAAATCCTAGCCCTGGCACTTTGTAGCTTGAGACCTTGGTTAAATTAATCTAAACCCCAGATTCCTTCTCTGTAAATTGGAGATAATAAAAGTGGCTTCTCCATACAAGTCTTGTGACAATGAAGTGAGATGTACCTAAAGAGCTTAGCATGGTGCCTGGCATAAAATGTCAGCTTTTTATTTGATAATCATTTACTAAGCACTAATTGTGTTCAGAACATGGTGCTATGCTCTGGGGCTACACGTCAAAATAAAAACTGCCATTTAGTGACTTTTGGACAAGGTATGTCAAATTCTTCTCATAGCAACCTGAAGACATGCATTATTTTCAGCATTTTATAAATGAGGAAATTGAGTTCCGGGAAACAAAGCTCGAGGTTACACATTTAGTAAGTGGCAGAGCTGTGATTTCAACACCTCTCTGATTCCAAAACCCATTTACAATCATTCTTCCATGCCACTTACTGTTAGCCAGAATAAGACACATGTCCTGTTCACAATCTAGAGGGAAGACATGTATTAGACAACTTGTTGCAGTATAAAACATATAGTAATAACATCAGTTGAACACTCTATGTACTATGCACTGCTTTCATTCTGTTTATCAGCTCTGGGAGGTAGGTGCTATTATTATTCCCATTTTACAGATGGGGAAACATAGGAAGAGATAGGTTACAATGCTTGCAAATATAGTCCACATTCATGACCACTACACTCTAGTGCCATTCTGGAGAGCTGGCAACATGTGAGCAGTGTGCTCTGGGTGTTCTAAGGTGTGACAATAACTGCTTGTGAAAATAACATGAGATTTCATAAATGAGATGGTATATCAGCTGGAACCTGCGAGTAAGAATGCACCAGGCTGAGAAAGGGAGAAGGAAGGGGAGAAGAGGCAGAGGAAATAGTGCATGCAAGGGCCCATTCTCCACATGTTCAAACTCTCCTATCTTTAAAGTACAACAGACTTTCAAATTTCCCACCACCTTCTTTTTTTTTTCCAGTAATAGTTTTTTTTTTGTATCGTTAATGTACAATCACTGGAACAACATTATGGTTACTAGACCCCCTATTATCAACTCCCCCCCACATACCCCACTACAGTCACTGTCCATCAGCATAGTAAGATGCTATAGAATCATTACTTGTCTTCTCTATAAATACTGCCTTTCCTGTGTCCCCCACCACTGCATTACGTGTGCTAATTGTAATGCCCCTTTTCCCCCCTTATCCCTCCCTTCCCACCCATCCTCCCCAGTCCCTTTCCCTTTGGTAACTATTAGTCCATTCTTGGGTTCTGTGAGTCTGCTGCTGTTCTGTTCCTTCAGTTTTTCCTTTGTTCTTATACTCCACAGATGAGTGAAATCATTTGATACTTGTCTTTCTCTGCCTGGCTTATTTCACTGAGCATAATACCCTCTAGGTCCATCCATGTTGTTGCAAATGGTAGGATTTATTTTCTTCTTATGGCTGAATAATATTCCATTGTGTATATGTTTTCCACAATGGTTGACCTAGTTTACATTCCCACCAGCAGTGTAGGAGGGGTCCCCTTTCTCCACATCCTCGCCAACATTTGTTGTTGTTTGTCTTTTGGATGGTGGCCATCCTAACTGGTGTGAGGTGATATCTCATTGTGGTTTTAATTTGCATTTCTCTGATGATTAGTGATGTGGAGCATCTTTTCATGTGTCTGTTGGCCATCTGAATTTATTCTTTGGAGAACTGTCTGTTCAGCTCCTCTGCCCATTTTTTAATTGGCCTATTTGCTTTTTGTTTGTTGAGGTGCGTGAGCTCTTTGTATAATTTGGATGTCAACCCCTTATCAGATACGTCATTTATGAATATATTCTCCCATACTGTAGGATGTCTTTTTGTTCTACTGTTGGTGCCCTTTGCTGTACAGAAGCTTTTTACTTTATTATAGTCCCACTTGTTCATTTTTGCTTTTGTTTCCCTTGCCTGGGGAGATACGTTCATGAAGAAGTTGCTCATGTTTATGTCCAAGACATTTTTGCCTATATTTTTTTCTAAAAGTTTAATGGTTTCATGACTTACATTCAGGTCTTTGATCCATTTTGAGTTTACTTTTGTGTATGGGGTTAGACAGTAATCCAGTTTCATTCTCTGACATGTAGCCCACCACCCTCTTTCTTTAACACTAACACTGGTCCTCAAACTTTGGTATGAATCAGAATCATCCTTGGGGCACTTATTAAAAATATACAAGCCTGGGATTCAACCCCAGAACAGCTAATTCAGTAAGGATGGATGGGGTGTGCCCCGGGCATTTTAGGGTTTTTGCTGTTCTTGCTGTTGGAGGACATCTATATTTTTAAGTTTCCTCCTGGTGTTTCTAACTCACTGAATTCTGAGAAACACTATATACTGTTTCCATATTTACTAAATTTGGTAAGCTCCCCTAGTGCTTTCTCATTTAATTCGGGAGTTAAGTTATTCCTTCTCCCAGAATCTCCTAATTCTCAAATCCCACCCATTTTTGAAGACCCAGATCAAATGCCACCTCTCCCAGGAAGTCCTTCCTACTCTCTTTCGCACGTCTTTGATATTTCGCTGCACTTGTCTTGGGGCCCCTCTTACTTATTTCGGAAGCGCCAAAGCGCCCGGCCTGCCAATGGGCCCTTTCTGGACGGAGAGGGACACATTCATCAGAGTGCACTGCAACTCCAGCCCTCAGGCGGGCACCCGCACAAGCGCAAAAATCCCGGGGCACAACTGCCCCAGATGCCCATCTCCAGTTGTGAAATAAGGCACAGGCAAAACCACTACGGATAACAGTCGTCCCGAGATCCAAGTGCGTGGACTAAAGGGGCGAAGGGGTACGGCTCAAAACCGGAAAGCCACTGTTCTAACTGAGGATGGAGCCCACAATGAGAAGGTGGGATGAAGCAGACGCTTCCGGCACCCTGCCGGCTCCATCCCTGACGTACGCAGCGCCCTCCGATTGGCTGTTCCTGCACCAGCCCCGCCCTTTGCCCACGTGATACCTGCCCCCCCGCGGGATTGGTTGTCGCCATGACCACTCTGGCGGAGATTCGCGGCTGGGATGGTGGGGGAGGGGCCGTGGCCTGGGAAGGCGGGACGCCAGTATCTCCCGGGACCGAGAGCCCGAGAGTGGGCTGCCTCTAGCCTGCTCAGGGCCAAGCCTCCGGGGAGTCTAGGGGGTTGGAGTTTCAGGAGTTCGTGAAGCTGTCTGCGGACTGCGGCGTCGGTCTTTGGTTTGAGCGTCGGTTCTGGCCTTATTCGTATTTGCCCATAAGGACGGCTACTCAGTCTTTTCTGAGGTTGGTGGGGTTTGGACTTCATCACTGTTTTTTCAAGGGTTCCGTGTGTGTTAAGCACTGGTCGTCCTGCTCAGAGCGCCGTACGGAGCGCCATGTGGTAGAAGCTGAGGGTAGAAGGCCTTACTTGGGTGAAATGTTGGAGGTAAGTTGACTTTGTAAGTTTTGCTGATGCTTTTATAACCTAGGGGTTTAGGATTTAGTAGGAAGGGTCGCGCGTTGACTCAATTAAGACCTCATTTATTCAGCCTATCCTGTTCTGAGTGTAATAGTTGCAAAGGCCGGTAAAATGCAATCCTTGTTCTTCAGTAACTCAGGGTCCGGTAGGAAATACGAGGAGGTGGAAGTGAATCGTTGGCGTCTGATGGTGGGGAAAAGTGCTGTGGGAGTCAAGGAGAGGATGACTGAGAGCGTTAGGGGCCACTTAACAGAGAAGGTTAACTATTTGAGTAAGGTTTTAATTGGGTGTTCTCCAGATTGAAAGGGGTGGGGAAGATAGAGCAGGTGTACTGAAGGAGAGAACTAGAAAAGGGTATGACTGGAACACACCTAAAGCTCTGCTCACAAGTTTCATACTTTGACAAAGTTAAATTCCTTCAGCCTCACTTTCCTCATTTTTAACGTGTATGCACTTCACCTGTAGAGATGATGAGTTACAAGGCTCAAGCATAAGCCCTGTAAAGCAGGCACTTTGTTGCTCTGTTTATGGAGCTTGGTTGCTGAATGGTGAACACAGACCAACATCTGTCGGTTTTCAACTATGAAATGTCAATCTGTTGATGTTTACAGATGGCTGAAGGAAGCATGTGCTGGCTCCAAAATTATTTATACTGACAATACCTTGCTGAAAGGCGGGAGAGGGTGACATTGTGACCCCAGTACTTTTCACTGTCAGCAGTAATATACTACCAGAAGGTATCGTTTAGAATAAATGAAATGCAGTCAGCTTTGTCATTCAGAAGTGGATTATCCAGGTTATGGATTATCTAGGCTTTGCATTGCCTCCTTTATGTGGCCCAACGGCCTGGAGAGAGATGAAATTAAACCTTATAATTAGCTGATAGTGGAAAAATATAAATCTGGTAATCAGAACTTAGTTCTCTTTTAAGCTTTGCTGTTAATTTGCTATGGGGCCTTGGCAAATCATAGCCTTCCTGGTCTTGGACTAAGATTGATGATTCCCAGTATAAAATTTTTGTAACTATACTTATCTTTGTTGGAAGAACTGTAAATCAAATTGTATATTAAATGAACTGGAGTTTGCTTTATAAAGAAATTTAGTAGAAAATCTTCTCTAAAGCTTTTGCTTGAGGACTAGACTGTAAATCCCTTCCAGACGTCCCCAAGATTTTATCGTGCATGGTGTTTGGGCTCATTAAAAAACATGTTTTTGAACTATAAATGTTTCCTCACTCTCCTGTTTCAAAACAAGCCCCCGCAAAACCAAAGTTATTCAAGTTTGCATTTTTGTGCAGCAGACTTGCTTAAAGCAAAGCATAATGGAAGATAACATAATTATTGACCCATGGTTGAAATTTATCTAAAAAGCAGCCTTTATTTTTTTTCATAGGCAAACCTAAGTTTTCTTGGTTCTGAAAATAGGATGTTGGGCTCTTCTTAGATAATATAGGGAGGTGAAATGCAGTGATGCGATGATGAATGAAGTATAGTCTGACCTGGTATTGCCATTGCTTAAGTGTTGGCTTTGACCAGGGTGAGATTCCTTAATCTTCTCTCTGAGCTGATTCTGGTTGTGGTTTTTCCACATTAGTATGTTTTAGCCTGTTTGGATACTGGTTTTATTAGATATAAGAGTGTTTCTTTGATATTCTCTTAAATTACTGATACTTTCATGTTTTCCTTCTTAGGTTGAGGTGACAAATCTGGCTTTGACATCTTCCTGGAGGACTACGTTATTTCTATCCTAAATCTGGTTGTTCCCTTACTGATTTATTATTACATTAAAAATGTTTGTTTAATCAATATGGTATTGGTTTTGATAAAACCTTGCAAGAAGTTTTGCAAATATCTTATGGTACATAAAAGTTATTATTTAAAAATCCATAAGGCTATTTCACTTCAAAATTTAGTTTTATCACCTTTTTTGCTATCAGAATGTGCTCTGAAATGCTAAAATGAGTGATATTGGAAACCTATCTCAGCAGAGGCACTTAAAAATTATCTTCATCCTTCCACTTCTATAGTAATGATTTTTTTCTTTTTACCTGTTGACCCAGTGGCATGACTTTTCTACACAGGCAACTTAAGTGTTTGTAGTGTTCTTGATACTTGCTGCTGAAGTAGAAAGTTTTCCCCCCAAACTGTGGATTAGCAAAAAAGCCCAAATGTTAACACAAAAATGCCTCAAAAAGTCAAAGGTGGTCTGAACAAAATATTTAAACATCTTAAGTAATCTTTAAAAGTTCTACAGTCATTAAAATGGAACAGCTCTTTGCAAAAAACATTTATTCTTAAAATTTACTTAAGTATTTCATAGAAACTTTAGTAGCAGCCAGAATAATTCATGCTGGTCTAGAAATTTTAATATTAAGCAAAAAGAACTTATTAAAAGAACCTTTTTTACAGTACAAGTTAGATCAATATTTTATTTCATCTATTCATTGCTTATTAGCTTTGCTTTCACACTGAAATCTTCACAGTACTCTTTATATACACTCATCCCCTCTTTTCCTTTAACCAGTTTTCCAAGAAAGATAGGTAGGTATGGCTCACAAAGAAATCTTTAAACGTTGATAAACTATAGCAGATGTTACTTAAGAAATGGGTCACAGGATATGGAAGTTGCTGTTGTTTTTCGAAACTGTTTTCAAGAATTTCTGTAAAGAGCCCATGTTTCACATTGTTTGCAAACGGATAAAACCTCTTCCGCATATACATAAACCTCTTGCTCAGAGGCTTTCTTTTCTAAAGAAAAGGCTTGCTTCCCCTTCACCAGCCACTTTTTGAGGACAAGAGTTTTTCCTGAAAGCTTCTGTACCTCTTGTTCTTTAAGGAAAAGCTTCTATACTGTCTTTTTTAAATTGCTCACCCCAACTAGTGTAGTTATTGTGTAGAAAGATGTTACAGAACTATGGACTGTATTCTCTATGCTGCATTTCTGTAACTCCTCTCTTATCCACTCCCTCTACACTGACCCTCACATCCCCTTCCAATCCTGCTTCCCTTACTCTAACCAGCTTGGTCAGCTCTAAGGAGGGGTCTAGAGAGCAGGCTAAAAGGTTACAATCAATGGGTTTATCCTTTTAAAGAAGTCCATATAGTCATCTAAAGTTCATATAATTATGAACTGAGGCTGAAAAGTATCAAACAACACTAGGTACGGGGCTGCAAACCAGCCCTGTGACCTTAAATGCACTAATTTTGTTGTGAGGTAAAAAGCGAATCACTTTCAGTTCTCAGGGGAGTATAGTTTAATTAGATGTTGTACTTCTGTTGGATGACCTGTGATGGGACAAGCTTGGTGACTCCTCACGTAATTAAACACACAGCGGTAACAAAATACATAGCCAGAGGTAGCAAGAACAGTATCATTCACCCGAGTTTTACGACACAGTGGGCACACAGTCTTCATTTTGGGTAACAGGGGAGAATCAGAATTGTAGTCTAGGTGTACAGGTGGTGGTGGAGTAGGCAGGGCAGTCAGTGACTTGATGGTTTCTTGATTTTCAAATGAGTACCACCACTCAAGGAACTGCAGGAAGAACACCCCCACAGAAAGGCCAGTAGAGAGGGATAAGGCAATACCTCCCACAGCTTTCCTCAGAGCTGACTTTATCTTCTCTTTAACACTGTTAGGAAAATAGAACAAGGGGGCAAAAGGAGAAACTGTTTACTCAGGCATGATCACCAAATGACTAATATAAATGTAGTTCTTCATTTTATACTTTTCATCAGAATCACTGATTCAATTTGAGGACTGAATAGTTGCTAGATTGGCATTGTCTCATCTCCTTAAGGATCTATTTATTATAAAGGATTTTCTCTTTCTGACAAGTATTTTAGGAGTATAGGAGCTAAGCTTTGTTTTAATGTTTTAGGGTTTTGTGTTTCAAGAAAGCAATTAGACATTGATTATATAGACTTTCTTGGGGTAAAAGATAGTATATCCAAAAAAAAACAATTCATGTAATAAAAAATGACTTAGCAGTATTGAGGAACATATATCTGAACTTGTATGTAGAACACAAACACTAACTAGAAGAGGTACACCATCGTGGTTAAGGGCAGTCTTAAGAATTATGATGATCTGGATTGAATCTCAGCTCTGCCACCTAGCTTTGTGGCCTTAGCAAGGTGCTTAACTGTTAGGGATTAGTTTCCTCAACTACTAAATAGGATTAATGAATTTATTTCATTGGATTGTGATGAGAATTGAGATAATGTATGTAAAGCAAACACCACAGGGCTGGCACAAAGCAAGTGTCGAAAAACTGTAGCTAGTATGATGAGGAAGGTTGCTGGGATGGCAATCCTTGTGTCATGGACACAATAACTTTTCTACGAAATTATTAATATGATATATGAAATTCTTAAAGGGGACTGAGGGAGGTGAATTTCATAAAATTAGTGTAAGATTTTAGAATTTATTGGTCAAAGGGTTTGGGGAAATGTTAAGGCCTTACCTCCTGGCTGGTTGCTGCATCATGCTGGCTTTAGCTGGTTTGTGCTCCAGAGCTTGCATGTCCTGAACTGTAAGTCGACCTAGCCGAACTCCAGCCAGACTCAGCAGTGGTGAGTGATGTTGTGTCTTTCCTAGGATGTATCGAAGTTGTTGTACAAGAAACCAGCCTTCCCAGGCCATGTTAACAAATGGGTAGGCTGCCAGAAAGGCTCTGTAAAATTGTTTCCAACGGGAGGAAGGGGGATGGATAGAATATTCATCTTCTTCTCTCAGGCTAGAAACCAGCTTCTCCAGCTTCACTTTCAGATAAGGAAGAAGAACCAGGAACATAATTGACTTCCAAAGCTGTTGCTTTGGGAGTCCAGCACTGGCCAATCTCTGAAGCTTGTGTGTATTCCCCATCACAATCCGTTTTAAGCCATAAAAATTTTCAGAAAATGAGGCACTGGTTTTAGACAGATAATGCTGCTGAAGCAGAAGATCTAGTAGGGTAAAGATTTCATCAAACCACCTCCAAAAGAAGCCATAGTGGGCAGGATTTGATTCTGCAAGAACCTAAGGCAAAGTAAGTTAATAAATGAAATTCATTCCATTTCACAGTTACTATGTCTTGTATTAACGATTCCTTTTTTTCCCTCTAAATTCTACCCTCTGGGCTTTAAAGAAGTCACTTCTTTTGGGGTCTCCCCTAGCGTCCCTGAAGTGCTGGTTTTTCAGTACAGGCTCTACATTAACAAGGACTCAATACTCGTTAAATCAAAGAACATGAAATACATACTAATTGGTAATGTCAACACCTAGGCTATCAAACTCAAAACTCAAATTATTAGTTTTTACCCAGCCATCCTTAAAACCTTCCAGAGGATTAATGCCTTACCTTGACCACATGCTGAAGAGCAGGCCTCACTGCCGTCATTAAACTGTCCTGTGCTACCACCTCAAAGATGGATGGCTGGTCATCCACCACAGACGCAGTTGTGATGTGAGCCCCATACTCAGCCATAATTTCCTGTGTGCACTGGGTCTTACTTTGTCCCCAAACTCTCCAGTAGGCACGAACTTGCTTTGGGTATCAAATGGGTGCTCGGTCTTAAAGGCAATTTTTCTGCTGGGCACCCTCAAGTACGTAACTCCTAATTACGGAAACCGGGGAAAAAAACTAATGGAGGCGGAGGGGAGGAGTCTCAAGGAGGTTAAGAACCAAGTTAACGCAGAAGTGAGTGGAAGTGGTGCATGGGGAAGGGGTGACTTGTCAATGCTGCACCTCATGGCACAGTGCGTGACTATGGGGGACAGGTACGGGCGAAGGAGCTCCGTCGTCCGGAGCTGCGGACCTGGAGCTGCGCATCAGGCATTCCCGAGTGAGGGCTCAAAAGCCAGCCCTCTCTGACGGATCAGAGGTGCCAATAAGGGCCCGGTACGCGAGGACTGGCTCCAGCTGTTGGCTGTAAAGTACCCCCGCCGCGCCCGTCCTCGCGCGCTGACCCCAGGCGAAGCGCGAAGGCCTCACCGCGCCGCGTTTGGAGGGACGTCTCCGCTTTAGGCCAGAAGCCGCCCTGGGAAACTCAAGCAGCCGGGCAGCAACAGAGGAGAGGCGCTCTAACCTTGAATGCGGCCGCGAAACCGGAACTAGGAAACTCTATGGCACCATCCGGCTTCCGTTTCCGCCCCTGCTGGTCGTTAAGGCACGTAGGTGGAGGGGCGGGGCTCACGTAGAGGGGCTCCCTCGTTTGGGCTCGTTTTGCATCGCAACCGCTGCGGAGAGCCCCGCCTCTGACTCTCTCTCGGCAGTGGTCTTTTTGACCGGGTCCTTGGGGAGCGGCACCGGGACTGTGGCGCCTGGAGCCAGCGCTCAGGCCTGCTGCTGAGGCCTGTGTTCCTGCAGGCGATGGATTTAGGAGCGGAGGAATGAAACGGAATACGGAGAGGGAACGCTTCCTCTGCGGGCTGCCCAGTTGTGGTTGGTTTATATTCGGCCGCCTTCCAGGAAGGATTTGAAGCAATTTAGCGGGGTAGAAGCCTTGGATTAATTGCCGCCAATTATAAAAATGATTAGAATGAAAAAGGTTCTTGCTGTTCCTCAGAATTTAGGACGATTACTTTTCATTCAAGCTGGGGACATTACTGCTTACAAAGTTTAGTAAATGACAATACCTTGATAAGCAGAATTGAAACATTTATCTTTCTACCCGACCCCTCCAGAATTAAAAAACTTTCAGTGAGTATTTTTATATTTTATGGCAGTATGTTTATTTTCAGAAGCTCAGTAAGAATCTGCTTTCCTTGTAACAGTGAGACAGGGACTTTGGGTGTAGTCAGAATAGAGTGAGGGCCTCTAGAAAAAGACCCCTACCAAAACTCCATATTAAACAATTAAGCAAAGTCAGAGTCACATTAATTCTCTAAAGTAAAGTATCAAACTAGGAATATAAGCATTCTTCAGTGAAAATTAGTTAAAACTGAAAAGCCAGGAATAACCTGGCCTGGAATGTTTGAACATCTCCCAGATAAAGTACCTCAGCATGGCCCATGTCTCCATTGTGCAAATTAAATGAGGCTATTGTAAAATTTACTTTAGCCTGCTAAAAGGCCCAGTTTATCTTTAACTTTACTCCAGATGCTGCTTTTCCTCCTCCAGCCCTAATCAAGTAATATATAACCTGGGTAATTAATACAACAGGCAGGCCCAGCCTTAAACAACATAGTGAAGAGCAGGAAAGATTCCACCTTAAAGATAAGGTTGCATTTTAACACCCAAGAAGTCAAGAAGTAAGATTCTTAACTTATTATTTAACAAACAGATAATAACTCAGCCCATCTTGAGAGCAAGACAGGCAGCCTTGATTGATATGCTCCCAAACCTTGAAACTGCTATCCTGGGAAAGAATCAAAGCAGTAAATTTCTTATGTTAACTCTGCAAAATGGTCTGGAAAACTGATAAGAAACTTAGTGTCTCCTCAAAGATAAACACTTAGAGACCATTTGGTAGGTCTGCATCCCTAGCTCTTTGTCTCTCAACCGCCTATAAATCCCCTAGACAACACACCACTACAGGCTCTCTTGTCCCCTCCTGGCTCACGCCAGGAGCTCTGTCTTTTCTCTTACTGTAAAGTCTCCTTGGCTCTCCTACCTTGACTGTTTGCTAAGTTCATCAACAGGACCAATTATAAAAACCCTGGTTTTATTACCAAGGCCTTGACTGGAATTTCATACCTGAGAGACACGTGCACAAACTCAGATACGAACAGACAGCTTTAAGGAACTAAGATTGACTTTATAGAGCCAACAAAGCCCCTTGGAAGAACTGGCCTGGTACCTTGCTTACAGGGTTCCCAGCAGCCTTACCAGGTGAGTAAGGAAGGTCACTTCCTGGCAGGTGCAGGAACCTCACAATGTCTTGGGGACATTGAGAAGAGAGGAATTCACCCAAATCTACAGGTACTGCAGACAAAACCTGATGGCAAGTCTGGCTTGGGTTTCTGGCCTCAAGAGGCTTTTAAAAGTCCAATCTAAAGTTCCTTATAAAAAGTTCCAGCAAAGCACATTTAAAAGAGCCTATGTAATCAATTGCTCTTCTTGCTGCACTTATGCAAATAATTAAGCCAAGTGTTAATTATTTTCTTAATCTGGTTACTTCTAATAAAAATGAGGGTGATTTTACCTACCATTTGCAACAACATGAATGGAGCTAGAGGGTATTATGCTCAGTGAAATAAGCCAAGCCAAAAAAGACAAGTATCAAATGATTTCACTCATATGTGGAGTATAAGAACAAAGAAAAAATACTGAAGGAGTAAAACAGCAGCAGACTCACAGAACCCAAGAACGGACTAATAGTTACCAAAGAGAAAGGGACTGGGGAAAATGGGTGGGAAAGGAGGGATAAGAGGGAAAAAGGGGCATTACGATTAGCAGACGTAATGTTGGGGGAGCACGGGGAGGGCTGTACAACTCAGAGAAGACAAGTAGTGACTCTATAGCATCTCACTATGCTGATGGACAGTGACTGTAATGGGTTGGTGGGGGGGACTTGATGAAGGGGGTAGTTTAATAATCATAATATTGCACATGTAATTGTAGATTAATGATCCAAAATAAATTATTTAAAAAAAAAAGAAAAAAATGAGGGTGATTTTAGAGAAAATATTGTTTCAATAATGCAGCCTTACCTATACTAAATCATAATACTAGTCATTGGGATATAGACTAGATTCAGAATTCTAGTTTCCCCAAAATATCTAGCTATGATCGTCCAAATGTTTTTCTCCCATCATTTCAATTGGAATCTTACTATTCCTAATCCTCATATTTAGCCATGCATTCTGTAATCTCCTTGTCAAGTTTGTTTTTCCAGAACGGAAAATCCAACTCCAGATGTTGCTACTTAACCTCATAACACGATTTGTTCTATCTTGCCTAAAAGCCATAAAACTGCAAAAAGTAATAGAAATGGAACCAGAATAAAAGTGCCCATCTTCTGAGGCCCTCTCGACTGACCAGTGATGGGAGACCTAACTGTACCCCTTACTGTACCCCCTCTCAGCATGAAGCAGCCAGAGCAGTCATTGCCCCCTTTCCCTAGCAGTAGCTAGGGTCTCCATCTGTAGAGGTGGGAATGAGTCAGGGACTGTGGGTGTAGTCAGAGTAGGGTGAGGGCCTCCCGGAAAAAGCAAGGCAGGAAGGATTCCACCTTAAAGATAAGATGGCATTTTAATACCCAGGAAGTTGAGAAGTTAGAAATTCTTAACTTCTTTAACAAACAATACCTCAGCCCACCTTGGGGGCTGGGCAGGCAGCCTTGTCTGATAGGCTCCTAGGCCAAGACACTGGTATCTCGGGGAGAAATCAGAGCAGGAAGTTGCTTGTGTTAATTCTAAATATTCAGGGACCACTTAAAAGTCCACACCCCTAAGCCTTTTTTTTCCACGTTCCCCAAAATCCTCAACTGCCTATAAAGCCCCTAGAGAGTGCACCACAACGGGCTCTGTTGTCCCCTCCTGGCGCGAGCCAGGAGCTCTGTCCTCTCACTGTATCTCTCCAATAAAAGCCTCTCCCTGGCTCTCCTACTCTTGGATGTTTGCTAAGTTCATTCTTCGACTCCGCAAACAAGAACCCCCGGAATCATCTTTGGGGGCTCGTCCGAGATAACTTTGGAGGTGAGTATAGGCATCCGAGCCTGCCTTTTGCTTTCACTGTCCTTATAGAAGGAAGCCATCTATGGCACACAACATCAGGCGCTCATCAGCCACTTAAATGGGACTAGCCCAGCTGCCGTTCTCAAAGTCTCGAACGACAGGTTCCCCTGCGTCTCCCTCAGTGGATCCCCCGTCTCCCTTGGGAGCTGGGAAAGTTAACTGAGTGGAGGCCAGGATTCCCTTTCAGAGGCATCTCCTTGCATGCAAGAGACTGAGAAAAGCCATGGGCAACTGTGAGAGTCTAGGCTGAGGCTACACTTCAGCGGCTTCTCAAAGGTCCGCATGTGGACTCAGATCCTGACAGCCCGAGTGGTATAGGAGGAAGACACTGTATTGGAAAGTGCTATCTTTCTTGGGTTCTGAAACTGTGAATAAGTGGAAGGAGTGCAGGATGAAAACCATTCAAAGGAACAGACAAATGTGTGAGAGATTTCTCATAAAGGAGCTTCTGTCCCTGATACTCGACTCCCACTGTATATCTGGACTTTTTCTGGAGTTCTTTTTTACAGGATCATTTTTATTCTAACCATACCCACTGCTCCAGCTTGCTCCTTTAAAAAAAAGGGGGGGGTCGAATTTATGTTCTACATGTAAGGTAGGGGTGGCTTATAAATCACATTTTATAACTGGATAGTTAATCTTGCCTCTTTTAAGTGCTGCCAGGATATATCCTCCCCCAACTCTGATTTTTCTTTCCCTTTCACCCATTTGAAGGTCGCAGCTCTTGGAACTTCTATAAATGCTGGAGGTGGCCTCTTAGAGTACTAGTTAGACAGTGGAATCAGACATAGGCCCAGAGTTCATATTCAAGCATTGTCTGTTTCTGGCTATATTGAATAAGCAAGTTACTGAATTTCTCTAACCCTATTTATTAATTTTTAAAGCCTGTTTTCCTTATCTGTAATAAGTGGATTTTGATAGCAGCTACCTCAGAGTTGCTGTGAGCATTAATGGGTGCACAGTAAGTGTTCAATGAACTTTGGCTATTACTGTCTGTCTTTTTCTACAACTCATTCTATGAAGTATACTATAAAGAAGTAGGTCAGAATGCAAATACTTACCTTAAAGGACATACACCAGGCTCCAAGGATTCAGAGAAGTACCAAATTGAAGAGAATAGTTAAGGCAGAGAAAGATTTATCTAGTATGAGTGTGATTTTATATATATCTATATACATAGTTTTTGTATGTATATGTTTGTGTTTGAAATCTGTATCTCTAAAGTATACATATTACATTAGGTCCACAGTGGTGGGGAGGAGTAAGGTTTAGTCACAGTCTCACAAAGAACAGAACATAATTTTGTTAATTGCCAGAAAATAATTCTGGCAAGATGAAATACAGAATTTTTTTTTACTCTATGGATGTGTTCCTTTGTAGCTTAGATGCCATCTTTTTATAAATCACCCAGTGTACTGAGGAAACTCCTTAAGAAACCCTATTAGAAAATCCATTTTTAAAGCGAAACTTGCTTTAGAAACCCTTTATTTCTTGGGAAGTCTAGTTTTTCATTGTCTCTTCATGTTTAGTATTTCCTAAAAGAAATGCCAATCTTCTAGGGGGAAAAATACTAATGTGTGTTAGTTTTAGTTCAAATTCAGAGTGATAGTTCAAGTAAAAGAGGTAGAATGTTTAACATACGGTATCAAGGCAGTTACTGCAAGGGTTGGATTTGTTCTTTGTGATACTGATTTATTTTTTGGAGAAGGCTTTCTGGGAAGAGGCAGTAAATCTTAAGTTTCAATCTTACTTTTAAAGTTTATTTTTAAAAATCTGCAGTATAGGTACTATGTATATAGTATAAAATTCCAAAGAAACAGAGTATAGACATTGACAATTGAATCATCCTGTATACCCTAGTTAGCCACCCAGTTGCTGTCTTGAAGTCAGTCTTTTTCTTTGTCTACTTGAGATTCAGTGTAACTGGCTTATTTTGAGTTTCAAGTAAAGAGTGAGAGAAACATGGCTCACCGACCAGGAGAACTGTAAGCAGTCTCTAATGAGCTTGCTTCAGTACATTTCTGATAATACAACAGCCCAAATGTGAAGATGTGAAGATGAAAGGGAAAAGGTAGAGTTTTGTTATTGGGAGATACATCTCTTCTGGTTGATCATTGGCTCAGTGACCATTTGGCAGCGATCTCTTTTTCTCAGTTCAGGCTTTTCTAAACATGATCCTGTAATCTAATTTCTCTGGATCTATTAATTGGACTTACATTTCCCTATTCCCTTTCTTGTTTTAATATGATAATAAGCAGAAACTGCCTGTTTTACTTCATTAGCTGCATGAGATACCTGGTTTAATTTCCAATTGCCTGTGATAATAGCAGAGGGATTCTAATGCTTCATTCTGTTCAGCATCCTTCTGTTCTTTTTCCTCACCACTGCTTTTTTTAATTCCCTCAATTCTCACTTTTTCTTCTATGTTTCCTAGTAAAAGGCTTCATATTTTAACTAAAACATAAAAATAAAAATAAAGGATTTAGATGACTGCAATGGTAAATGTGGTAGGATGCTTTATTTTGGACAGCTGGTTACCAAGACTGGGTATATGTTGGCAGCAATAGATGAAAACAGGATTTGGTCTTCCTGTATGACACTTTGATCCTTTATACTGTAATTGGATCTATCAAGTGTGTCATGCATAGGAAATAACCTTTTCCCTGTGTGTAAAGCACTGAGATGATGGAGGCGATTATTCTTTCACTCTTTATGCCTTTTAGTTTTCACGAAATGCTGTCTTGATGGGAGAGTCAGCAAATAAAAAGTCAGAAAACAACTTCCTATATGCTGCCATGTGGTAGGTGGACTAGTTATTTCTTCCCAATTTGTCTTCAGAACAAAAATATTATATCCATAGCCATATTTGCCATATGAGCCTTTGACTTTTCACCTTGAAATTTTTGTTCTGATCAAATTATAGCTAAAGATGATAACATTTGTGGCATTATCCTTTATGTGATAATGGATATTGTCATAAATGTATTTGATTTAAAATTATATTCTCTACACATTTATCTTCTAGGTAAAATCTTATGATGGAATAATCTGCAGACTACTGAGATAATATTGTTATGGAAAATACTGGAAAAACCTGGACTGGATCACTGATGGAAGAATCAAGTGGCGCTCAAAGGTCTTGGAGGGTTGAGGCTTTATTTCACACCAGTGGGCTCAGAGGGGAGTAATCTCCCAAGGTCTGAGCCCTGAACAAAAGCAAAGGGAGCAATATATATCTTTCTGCTTCCGTATCTGTAACATTCCTACATGCACAGCAAGCGAGCAGGCAAGGGGGAGTGAGTTCAGGGAGTTAAGTGCCTGGCAGAGCAGGGAGTGAAGGGGAGGAGGAAGTTAAGGGAGTTTCTGTTGTCTTTGCTAAGAGCAACAGAAGGGAGCCACCTGAATTAGACTGCTGTCCTTGTAACTTGCTGTCCTTGTAAATTTGTCCCTATCACTCCCCCTCTGATGCCCCTCTAAACACTTTGTTTCAAGGGGCATCATCCCTCTGGTTTATGACAGGGTCACAGACACGAGCTGTATGGAGGAAGCGCGTTCCTTGATAAAGTTAATGAACCAGTTAAATATGCAGGGTCCCACTAATAGTCTAAGGAACAGCAGAATCACTGGCTCATCAAGGCCAGTCAGAAGAGTTGTTAGCCATGGATTCTATTCAAACTATCTTTGGAACCAAGACTTTTTGTTTTCTAACATCTTATTCGTACGCTGGATGTTTTCTTTTACTTTGGCTAGAGAACTTCTAACTATGCCAGACCTATTTGCATAAAAATAACAATCTTCTCTAAGGGCTACACATAAGCCTCCATGGGACATGAACAGGAAGTCCAGTCCTCTACCATTCTGCAACACTACTTCAGCCAGGGAATCAATTTGATCTTGCAGCTGAATCATGGTGGTTTCAAGCTGCTCTAGATCTTGAACAACTTCTTCTGTTAGGGCAGCGAGCCCTAAGTCTTTTTTTATTAGGGCCGCTGTGCCTACTGCAGCTGATCCGGCTACACTGAGCCCGACTAGAGCAGGGATCAGCAAAGGGGCAGCTCGTTTCACCTGGGAAATCTCACCGAGGGAAAGGAGGTAGTTCCTTTCAGGCCTACTATGCACTTTATAACTTTTGTACAGTTAAACATTATAGAGAGGTATTTTGGAAATGCAGGCTGAGACTTGAGTTCAGCTAGGAGAGACAGGTAAGCACAGAAAAACAACTTAATGATTACCCAATAGACAATAGAAAGGGCAATATTTTGAGGAACAGTTTAATCAGAGGGGGCAGCAGCAGAGAGTCTAATGCCTAGAATGAAAGACACTACTCTAACGAAAGTCAGGATCCACTGCGTGCAGGTGTCTGTTAGTCAGAGGGCAATCGTCGGATGTGGAGGTGGAGAGGATTTTGGAGGCCTGGCTGGGCTTTCTACTGATGTGTTCCTTTGTCAGGATAATGGGCCCTTTTCACTCTGGAATGATGGACTCATGGAGTGATGCCTGCAACCTTGAGGGCAGTAGGAGTAGTTAGAACAACAATGTAGGGGCTAGTCTACTAAGGTTTGAGGGGATCCTTTTTCCAGTCTTAAGCCCAGACTGAGTCCCCAGCCTGGAAGGAATGTACTGGGGTTCCTAGAGAGATCAGGGCTCTTTCTATGGTATGTTGCTGCAGCTTATTTAGGGTGGCTCTTAAGGCTTGGAGTTGTTCTCTTACTCTCTTATTTCTTATCTGGTGTAGGTTCCCTGGGAGGCTTCCTAGACATGGGGGAGAGTGTCTATACACTAATTGAAAAGGGGAAAAGCCTTGAGTCCCAGGTGTGCAGCGAGCATGCAGGACAGCCAGGGGCAGTAGGTCTGGCCACGGGAGGCCAGTTTTTTGGCAAAACTTAGCTAGGGTTCCTTTGAGGGTGCGATTCATTCACTCTACTTTCCTTGAACTCCGTAGCCTGTATGCAGTGTGAAGTTTCTAGGTAATGTTGAGGGATTTAGTTAAAATCTGTACTGCATCTTCTACAAAGGCAGGTTAGTATTGCTTTTTGGGGAGGACTTCTAGTGCAGTTTTTCTTAGGTGGGTGAGCTGATGGTATTTGCTGACTAGATTCCTTCCGGTTGCAGTTGGGACAAAGAGGTGTCTGTCAGGCAGCAACCATCATTTTTTGGGGGCGGGGGTGGCTCCTTCAGTGATGGCCCAGTCTTTCTCTTTTTCAGTGTGCTTGGGTGGAGGGGCCTCCCCTGGGGGCATTAGGGCCATGGTGAGGGAAGGAGCTTTATCTGTTTTTATTGGCTGCTGTTTTAGCTGCTTTATCTGCCAGCTGGTTCCCCTGTGTTACAGGTTTGTTTTCTTTTTTGGTGTTCTTTGCAATGCAGAATTGCTGCTTTTTCTGGGAACTGGACAGCTTTGAGGAGTTTTAGTATTGTGCCAGCTGAGAGTTGGAGAGGAATCGGTGTCCCTGTGTGTTTAAGAGGGACACAACAGTATGGGGGGCTTTGACATTTATTTTTTGTCTCAGAGTAAGTTTATCTGCTTTTTAATGAATAGAACTGTGGCTGCCAGTGTCCTGAGGCAGGGTGGTCATCCTGCCTCAATGGGGTTTAGTTTTTTTTTTTCTTCTGACAGGTATGCAACCGGCCACTGCCAGGGCTGAACAGTTTATGTGAGAACTTCAAGGGCTACTTTTTTCATATATGAAGAGACTGAAGGGCTTTTTTGTATCTGGCAAGCCTAGGGCTGGTGCCTGTTCTGAAGCAGCTTTTATTTCTAGGAAGGTGGCTCTTGCCTCTTCTGTCTAGACAGGGGGTTCTCGGTATGGCTCCCCCAGGAGGCTGTAGAGGGGTTTTGCCATTACTGAGAATCCAGGAATCCAGATTTTGCAGAACCCGGCGGCCTCTAGGAATTCTCGCATGCCCCCCCCCCCCTTTCCGGGGCTGGGGCAAGGAGTCAACGACTTTTTTCCTCTCTGGCTGTAGTGCCCTTTCTCCCTGGTGAAGAGGAAGCTTAAGTACCTGACATGCTGCTGGTAGATTTGTGCTTTTTTTTTTCTATGAGGCTCAGTATCCTGAGTTTGACAGGAGTTGCAGGAGGGCCCTCGTGCCTTTCATACAATTTTCCAGGGTGTCACTGGCAAGGAGGAGGTCATCTATGTATACTGGAGGAGGGTGCAGCCTGTAGCTTCAAAAGCTGGCTAGGTCTGCAGCCAATGCCTCTCCAAAGAGAGTGGGTGAGTTCTTGAACCCTTGTGGAAGCTGTGTCCAGGTTAACTGCATCTGCCACCCTGTGTCTGGTTCAGTCTATCAAAGGCAAACAAGAACTGGCTTTGAGGGGCAAGCCAGAGGCAGAAAAAGGTATCTTTTAAGTCTAAGCAAGTGAACCATTTGGCAGACTCTGGGATCTGGCTGAGGAGGGTGTACAGGTTTGGGACCACTGGGTGTAAAGAAACAGTCACTTTGTTAATGGCTTGCAGGTCTTAAACAGGCCGGTACTCTGTTCCTGGTTTTTTGATCGGTAGAAGCCAGGTGTTCCAGGGCACCTGACACTTGATTAGAATTCCTGCCTCTCTGAGTCTGATCAGGTATTCCTGGATGCCTGCTCTCACCTCTTGTGAGAGGGGATACTGCTGCTGTCCTTGTGGCTGGGCCCCCGGAGTCAATTTTACAATGACAGGGACTCGGTTATGAGCAAGTCCAAGTGGGTTGTCTTCAGCCCATACTGAGGGGAAGGCAGCTCTGAATTCAGGTGGGCTACTTAAGAGGGTCTGGGCACAGAATAGCCTCTACTCCTCTTCCCTGGGTGTGGTTATTGCAAGTAGGAGGGACCCTGGCTCTTCTTGGCCTGGGTTTATTTTGAGGCTGGTGTGTCTAGTTGGTTCAAAAGTTATTTGGGCCCTGAGCTTTGACAGTATATCTCGGCTGAGGAGGGTAACGGGGCACTCCGGCAGGTAGAGAAACTTATGTCAGACCTTGTGGCTTCCAAGTTCATATTGGCGGGCTTGGCAAAAGTGCTGCTGGACTGCTTATGTCCCAGTGGCTCTGAGAATAATTGCAGTCTTTTTACTGAAGGGAGTTACAGGGAGGGTGACCACTGAGTGTTCTGCCCCTGTATCAATCACAAAAGTCATGTGCTGTCTCTCCCCACTTTTATTTTGACTGTAGGCTCATGGGGGCTGAGCATGAGAGAGTCTGGTCTTTGTCAATCTGAGTCTGTTCCTGCCAGACTAATGAGCCTTTCCCTGTGAGGCTTCTCCCTGCAGCGACTGAGCCTCGGGGCTTTGCCTCATTTGGGGCATTTGTTCTTCCAATGCCCTTTCTCTTAACAGTAAGCACACTGGTCCCTGTCTAAGGGCGTCTTAGGCTTCCCCCATCTTGGCAGCCGGCTTTTCTCTGCCTTTTGGTCATTTCTTTCTTTTTTTTTTTAGGGCAGTTGCCAGGAAGCTGGCCTTTTTCTTCATTTTTCTTTCAGCCTCTCTGTTGGCCTGAACTTCTCTGCTTAGATATACTTTGTTGGCAATTTTAATCAGTTGAGTGATATTTATCCCAGCAAAGCTTTCAAGTTTTTGGAGCTTTTGTCTGATGTCTGGGGCGGCTTGAGCTATGAGTGAGGTGCTGACCATGTGTGGGCTCCCTGGTGACTCAGGATTGAAGGGGGTGCAGATGCGATGAGCTTCACACAGTTTTTCATAATAGTCCCCAGGAGACTGACTCTCTTGGTTGTTGAGTGACTGAAGATACTTTGGTCATATTCATAGGCTTTTTGGACCTGGCTTTGATCCCCTGGAGGAGGGCATCCTGATATTGGCGGATCTGGCACTGTCCCTCAGGGGTGGTGAAGTCCCACTCGGGACGCTCCTTGGGGACAGCAGTTTCAGCCCATGCTCCCCAATCAAACCCTGGCTGCCTCCTCTCTTCTATTGTGAACAGGGTGTGGAGAAGCTGTTGACAGTTTTTTTTTAGGTTGGCTGATGGATTTGCAAGAGGGATTCCATGAGATCAACCAGGGCTTGTGGCTTTTCTGGCAGGGTGTCAGCTGTGGAGAAGGGTTGATAGTAAAATATGGATTGGCTGGGCTGGATGACCCCATATTTATTATGTCTTTCCTTGCACTGGCATCTGAAGGGCGCCTGCTCCCGGCGAGAGTGCACTCTGGCTGCGGGTCTGGGGGAGAGTGGGTTCATTGATTCTGGAGTTGGCAGGGAGGCTGATGGCAGCAGGGTGTCTGGGACTGGGAGCTGGGTGCTGACGGTCTTGGGGGCACATAAGGTGGGGACAATATTGGCTCTTGCAGAGGCTCAGGCTTCTGCTGATTCTTTGCAGGCTTCTTTGTTGAGGCAACTAAGACCCTACCCTGTTCCTGCCTGTTGCAAGCAAATCGCACCTAAGGGGGAAGAGTCTGGGCAACTACTAACCAGGAGTTAAAGTATGGGAACTGATTAGGATGACCTGGATCTCTAGGGATGACCTGCCAGGTTCAGCAGATTGTTGGGACATTTAGGGTTCCTTCTGGAGGCCACTCTACACTAAAGGTGGGCAATACAGACTCACACAGGGTTTTCAACCTGCCAGGAGTTAATTTTACTCTGTAGTTTTATGAAAATCCCTTCCTGAAATTCTTGATCGTAGTGTCAAGGATTGTGGGTTTACTGTGCCCTGACCCCATGACGTGTCTGTGGACGGTGCCGCGACAACAGACAAGGGAGGGGTCCCTGTTCTAGAGAGGAGACTAGTCAGATCCCCTTCTGTTTGCGCTCCTCGTGGAGACTTTGGTCAGCCTTGACTAAGGTGCACCCGTATAAGCACTGGGCCAGGTCAGCAGAAGTTGAATCACTGATATGTCATGATGGCTGACCACGAATGCGGGTGAGGGCCCACTCAGATTCCGTAGCACAGGCCTTGGAATCACAGATTCAGTGCAGACTGAATGACTTCAGCCACCTTGCACACTCACACACACACACACACACACACAGACCAGAGTTTAAACATTCCTCCCCTGGGAATGTCTACCTCTGAGACTTCTAAGAAGTCTATGGGAGGTGATCAGGCTCCCCTTCCACCCCAATGGGTGGGACTGGCTGGGTCAGGGGCTCCGGGGCCTTACCAGATTCGACGTCGGAACCAGGTCCTCACCTGCCAAGTCTCCTTGAGTCTGGTGGGAACAACAGAGCGGGGCTGGCCCAGGGCGACCGGGTGGGCTGGAGACTGCCGGACGATCAGGCAGGGCATGCCTTCTCCGTTGCGATCTCCTGTTCCATCACTGCCCCCCCCCACCCCCGCCATTGCCCCAAACCGGTGGCAACAATGGGCCAGTGTGATTGCGTTTCCCGGTCAGGGAACCACATGTTACAGAAAATACTGAAAAAACCTGGACTGGATCACTGACGGAAGAACCAAGCGGCACTCGGAGGTCTTGGAGTGTTGAGGCTTTATTTCACACTGGCAGGCTCAGAGGAGAGTAATCTCCCAAGGTCTGAGCCCTGAACAAAGGCAAAGGGAGCAATATGTATCTTTCTGCTTCTGTATGTGTAACATTCATACGTGCACAGCAAGCGAGCAGGCAAGGGGGAGTGAGTTTAGGGAGTGAGTGCCTGGCAGAGTGGGGAGTGAAGGGGAGGGGGAAGTTAAGGGAGTTTCTGTTGTCTTTGCTGAGAAGAGCTGCAGAAGGGAGCCACCTGGATTAGACTGCTGTCCTTGTAAAATTTTCCCTATCAATATGGGTGTTAAAATCAGCAGCTAAATTGTGGCCAATATGTTTCTTCTCTCTCCAGATAAAGGATAATCATACAACTGTTAGTTTCTCAAGCTTTTACAAGGGACTTTAGCAAGAACTAACAATGAGCTGACATTTTTGAGAATGTTTTTAATACACGTATTTACTAAAGCTGCTACCTCCCATCATGTCTCACTTATATTTAAGAATATGTATATTCAGTCTTATCTAGCTATTTTCAGGAACAGCTGGTAGCCTCACAGCAAATGTGGTTTTAAATGGACTTGTTTAGGACCATAGTGTAGTTTTTCTGTTGTTTTATGTTAAGGTGTTTTTGCATTTTTAAGTTAAACATTCATTGGTTGTAGGTATTGTTAGTTATATTGAAAGTAATCTATAATTTTGATAACGAGTGTTTATTTCATTTTGTTTATCTTGCAGCTAATGAGGATTCCTAGATCTGTAAGTCAGGATACAAGTGCCACGTTCTTAAATTTGGTAGCAATTTTTCATTTATCATACTTCCTGAAAGAAGGATACAGTTGAGATACCATAATTATTTGATTCTAAGATGCCAGTGATTATAAGGTGCATTGTTATTTTCTGTGGTAGCTGGAAAGAAAAATACTTCCTATTAAATTGGCATGCTTTTGATTACAAAATGCATCCCAGTTTCAGAAGTGTTAATGTAAAAAACTGCAACTTAACCCTTGGTGAATTGTGCTGTTATCACCTAAAATTTGCATAAGGCTTTGTAGATGCACTTATACATATGTCATCTGATTTTATCCTCAAACTTAAACTGATCTGTGAAGTGGATTAAATTATTCCCAGTTATCAGATGAGGAAACGGAACTTCACAGAGATTGAAGGTTTTTGGCAACCCTGCATCAAGCACGTCCTTCAGCACCATTTTTCCCACACCATTTGCTCACTTCATGTCTCTGTGTCACATTTGGCAATTCTTGCAATATCTCAAACTTTTTCATTGTTATATTTGTGACGGTGATCTGTGGTCAGTGATTACAACTTGCCAAAAGCTTAGATGTGATTAGAATTTTTTTTAGCAATAAAGTATTTTTTAATTAAGACATATGTTGTTTTCTTAGACATAATGTTTTCATAGACTTAACAAACTGCAGTATATGTAAAGATAACTTTTATGTGCACTGGGACACCAAACAATTCATTTGACTCACTTTATTGCAGTGTTCACTGGTGCAATGGTCTGATACTGAACTGACGTGTGCCTGTATGTTTTGAAAACAGTTTATCTGTTTTCTGATGCCTATGTAAAATGTCCAGGAATGGTGATGAGTTTGATGTGTTGAAGGTTAAGTATTTGTCTGTAGTTGTAATGATTTTGGTAAATGAAAGTCTTATCTGCTTCTTTCCCAGGTGGCGGCTAATGTGGTAGCAGCATTACCTGACATCAGTGAATCTCACCCAAATAGCAACTTACTTGATCTGAACCCACAGAACATTAATAAGCTGCTGCCAGCCCTGAGTGAGTGCACCGAATGGGGCCAGATTTTCATCCTGGACTGTCTGTCTAATTACAACCCTAAAGATGACCAGGAGGCTCAGAGGTCAGTCTGTTTGCCTCCATGGTGTCTGGGAGTCTTCTCTGATTGAACAAGGTCTAATGTCTGTATGAGAATAGGGTCTGTTATGTTGAGAAGATTAGTGGCTTATAGGATAGATACTGCTCTCTCATGGCATTTTCTCACTCAATTTGGGATCATTTTAGGTTGTGGAGTAAACCATGAAAATATAGCTGTTCTTCTGAGTAATGTTTTCCATTTCTTACATGAGCAGTGCAGTTACCTTCCGCTAAAACCTGCCTCGTCATGGTCTCACATCTCCACACAGCAGTTCCTGGCCATTTGGCAAACAGCGGTTTCTGAGTGTCTCATTGTAGTGACAAACTTTCATTCTGTTAGATACATAGTAAGTGGCTTGATACGAGTTATTGATATGAGCTATACCTGTAATTCAGTACTAGGGAAAGTGTGTTTGCACCACACACAAAAAAGTTCTATGTTTAATGTATTCCATTAGATAGAGAAACCATACCACTCTGAATTTGGAGACTATTTTGGAAGACACACCTGGATTGTTCTCAGCCCTTTGCTACCTTAGTGTTAAAAATTTTCTCTGAGTATCAGAAAAAAACTCCTAAATTTCATAGAAACATACACACATTTTAGTTTACAGAGTTGGAATCTTCACCAATTTTTATTGAGCATATTGTATATGTAGGCATTGTACTACGCAAAGTACTTCTGAAGAAATAATGGCTTTTTATTAAAGCTGACATATTTTAATTATGGTAGATAAGAACCTTCCTTGCCTGGCTGAAGCTCAAGCTACTATAACGTAAGTGCTCTTCACTTGTCTGGGAAATTGTTCCCTCTGGACTTAACTAAAGTTTACCCTGGTAGATCCTTTCCATCATTGAAAACACAAGTATCTGCTGGAAGGAATTTTATGATGAATTTTATTTCTGTTGTTCATTGACATTTAACACTTACTCAGGAAATATCTGTTGAAGCCATGCTCTTCTAGGCCCTGAGGATAGAGCAGTGGATAAGCAAAAATCATAGTCCCCCTGGAACACGTATTCTGAGGGATGAGGCAGAAGTGTATATAATATGTATATATAGTACAATATATAATATGTCAGATGATGATAAGTGCTAACAAGGAAGATAAAGTAGGGAAAGATCTAATAAGCCATTTGGGGGTGAGGAATTGTATTTTATATAGAAGGGTAGTTGGGGAAGGCCTCCCTGAGAAGGTGGCATTTGTATAAAGACCTGAAGGAGGTCGGAGTTAGCCAAGGAGATCTAGGAGGAAGGCAAAGCAACACAGCTTATTTATCTTGTATCCTTAACTGATATAGTCAGCTAGCTGCTCATGTTACCCAAGAGCTATCAAAGTTAGGTTAATTTCTGAAGAGCCCTCAAAGATAATTAAATACTCAAGATTTCATGAGGCATTTAACTGTAGGTGGCAGGAGCTAGAGAAGGAGAAAAGGTTGAGAGAATATTGCGGTGCTTTTGTTAAAACAAAAACTCTCTCAAAGATTCTATTATCCTGAAGGCAAGTGATTGGCTAGTTTTCTCTGTCAACCCACTTCTTCCTGCATCTTACAATGAAACCTTCAGCCACACTTGGTTGGTATCTCTCACTATGAAATAATACTCAGAATGCTTAATTTGACTTCCTGTAGGTTGAGGAGAAATGGGCTGTGAGGCAGGGAGCCCTTACATAATAAGGGGACACATGACTCTGAAAAGGAAGGTAAATAGTGTGAGCTTTAGGTGTTTGGTTTAGTAGCCAGTTTCCTTCCAGTCTAAATATCCCTTGTTGCTGATTTCCTAAAGTCTTTCGATGTCCATGCTCTGCCTGTAGTTTGCTGGCTTTGCAGTATTGGATCCCAGTTTTACCTGCGCATGGACCTTTGACTTATCTAACTGATTCTTTAATTTCTTATACTTGGGCCATGGAACTCTGACACATTATAGACTGGATTAAGCAAATAAATTATAATTCAAGATGTTAATTTTCCTTTTCTGCCCTCAGCATCTGTGAGTGGGTAACTCCCCGACTACCTCATGACAACTCAGCAGTGGTGCTTTCAACAGTAAAAGTCCTAATGAAATTTCTAGAGTTGTTTCCTAAGGACTCTGACTACTACAATATGCTGTGGTTCGTCGCCTTGAGGAACATCAATCTAATTGTCCAGAAAAGGTTGGGAAAAGATGAACTGGTGATAATTATAGTGTGTGTAATTTTGAATTAAACCTAATATCAATATATAAAGAGGCAAGTGTTAAGCTCTGTTTAACGTATGGAAATGAATATGTGTGGCAGAGCAACTTGCCGAGAGTCAGCAGGGCACTGATTTCAGAGTGTTTCTATAATAAATGCTTGGTGTTGCTCTCCAATTGGGTTTGTTTTCTGAGGGCCTCTTAATGGTATCCTAGCTACTGCCTGCTTAATATGGTGCAGGCCATAGTTTGGAGGCAGAATGTCATTCTTCCAGCAATTCTTTTTTTTGGCAGTATATATCCTGACTATTAAAAATGATAAAATAATCTGCCAAATAGACAGAGGGGTGTAGAGGAAGTTTGTGGGTTTTTCCCCTGGGAGGAGTGGATAAGGAGCAGAGAGGTACACCTTAGATATATATAGACTCAGAAGGATATATCAGTATATGTGTCACCTGTCTTGTCTTGGGTTTCTTCATACCACAGGCCTGAATCTTGAAGCAGGAAATCGAAGTTTTCTTTGTGAAGTACAATGACTCCATCTATGTTAAACTAGAGAAGCTGGACATAATGATTAGTTTGGCATCCCAAGCCAACATTGCTCAGGTGGGACCTAAAGCAGACTCAAATTTACAGTGACTTAGATCTTAAGGTCTGTCTTTCAGAAAAAGGTAGGCCATGAAATTGCTGTTTGAAAGTCTTTAGTAATCATCCACTTCCAGGTTTTTACCAGGTTCTAACGGAACTGAAGGAGTATGCCACAGAGGTGGATGTTGACTTTGTTCGCAAAGCTGTGCGGGCCATTGGAAGGTGCGCCATCAAGGTGGAGGCAAGTGTCTGGTGGTAGCTGTGATCACATTAGGGGATTCTGAGCATTCACTCCTTTCTTTAAAGTGCATTTTTAAAGTTTATTAAAGGAATCACACTGTTAAAATATTAAAGAATTTTTAGTAAAAAGCAGCTGTCCCTGGCCCCTCTCTTGACAGAGGGAATCATTTTGACTGTATCACATTTTAGTTATTTTGATTGCTTCTATATCTAATACGCTCATGTATTATTTATTGATTTACCAATTCTAGACATTGTCTATTAACTTTCTGGTATGAGATAAGCAACTTAGTTCATATATCCTACCATTCCTACTTCTACCCTCCTGTTCTCTGGTACAGTTATATCATAAGGTTTTATGTTCCTATATTGATTATCTTTGTAAGTTGAGATAATACACCTTTATTTGTTTCCTTCTTATGGCTGAATAGTTTTCCATTGTGTATATATACATATTCTTTATCCATTCATCTACTGATGGGCACTTAGGTTGCTTCCATATCTTGGCTATTGTAAATAGTGCTGCGATAAACATAGGGGTGCATATGTCTTTTTGAATCTGGGATCCTGCATTCTTAGGGTAAATCCCTAGATAAGAGAGGAAGAACATCTAGTGTCCAGTGAGAACCAAGGGGGTGGCATTACGACCTAGATCAAATACGTTGAAATAGCAAAAGATCACTAAAAAGTCCCCAGTGTTTTAAAATTATGAAATATAACCAAGCCTTTCCTAATGACATATGAGTTAAAATAGAAACCCAATGGAAATAAAGTATTCTGAACTAGATGAAAATGAAAATACAGGATAGTAAAACTTTTTGGATGTGGTTAAAACCATTCTTGGGTAGAAACCAATGACTCTGATAAAATATTTTTTGGAAAAGAAAAGGCTTAAAATCAGTTATCTAGGATTTCAGCTTTAATTCCAGATAATAATAGCAAACTAATCATAAAGTAAAAATATATATATAAGCACAGAAGTCATTCCAATTGAAAGGAAAAATACAGTAGAGAAGATCACCAAAGCCAAAGTTGTTTCTTTGAAAAGATAAATAAACACCTAGCAAGAATTATCAAGACAGAAGATAAAAAACTCCCACAAGTTATCAATATCAGGAATAAAAATGACATTATATATTCTAAAGACATTAAAAAGATAATAAGAGGTTATCAACAACTGCTCAAAAACAGGCAAAACTACCTTCTGGATATGCAAGTCACAATACTGACTGCATTTTTGGAGAGTAATGACTGAGAGAATGCATGAGGGAAGCTTCCAGGGTGAAGGTAAAAGTAGTGTTTTCTTTGAAATGGCTATTGATTACAGAGATGTGTTCATTTTGTGAAAATTTATCAAGTATATATGGCTTCAGCACTTTTCTGTATATATGTTATACTGAAATTTAAATCTGTATTTAATAATGGGACATAGAGATGAGTATTTTAAGTGCTTATATTAGAAAAAAGGATTAGTATTGAGCTAAGTGATAAGATTAAAGATGGTGGTGTGAGAGGTGAGACAGAGGCCTCCTCCTAAAACCACATACAATACGAAAATATAATTAATACAACTAATCCTGAAAGAGCAACAGGAAAGAGGGCTGCCCAAGACTGCACACACCTGGAGAAAAGAATAGACCTTATGGAACAGGGTAACGTACCAAAGCCGTGACCCAGCAGAACCCAAGCCATTCCCTCACCCCAGGTCACTGGCAGGAGGAAGAGAAATGGAGCAGAGAGGGAGTGGAGGCCTGAGACTGCTGAACACCTAGCTCTGGAGATCTGCTCTGGGAGCACAAACCTACATTGCATGGTGCTCTGGTGATTAGGGGGATTGGAAAGCTAAGACAGGCGGAATACCTGGAGAGACTGAGCTTACAGCTGCTTGTGGAAAACAGGGATCCATATACGGCTGCTCTGGGACAAAAGACAGGCAGGCAGTTTGAGAGACTTCCTAACAGTGAGAAGGCTGCTAAAGGGGCAAGCATTTCACAGAGCTTACTGCTCAGGAGAAAGAACAGGTAGACAAAATTGTCTGGGTGCATTCTGCCCAGCAGGTTGGGAACTTACACAATCTTCCTGTGCTCCAGCCCCCTGGCTGGCTAAGCAGCTCCAAGGCCCCCCCACCGTGATATGCAGCCTACTGCACCTTTCCCCAGGCCAGCCTGCACCTGGCTTGCAAACTGGCAAACCCTGCCCTGGCGTCAGGCCAGCCAGAGGGAAGCCCCACCTATAGCAGCTAAAAATGCAAAGCATAGAGGCTTATACCTGTGTGCTCGGCCCACTGGTTCTGGCACTGGAGACATGCGTAGCAGCTGGGAAGCAGGAAACAGCTCTTTCATCCGCCCAGGCACCAATACCACTCCCCTGAGACCCCCAACATTGCTCCAGGGGCTGAGCAGCTCCAGAGAGGGGAGTTTCTGGGCACTAGAGGGCGCCACATACAAATATGAAACATCAAAGGAACCTGGTTCAAAGCAAAATCATAAATACACCAGAAAAAGACAAATGAAACTGACCTCATGAATCTTCCTGAAAGAGATTTCAAAATAAAAATCATAAACATGCCCATGGAGGTACAGAAATATTCAAGAACTCAGGGATGAATTTAGGACAATCATTAAGAAATTCCATATCTGAAATGCAACATACAATGGAGGGATTTAAAAGCAGACTAGATGTGGTAGAAGAGGTGGTAAATGGGATAGAAATTAGAGAAGAGGAATACAAAGAAGCTGAGGCACAGAGAGCAAAAATGATTTCTAAGAATGAAAGAATATTGAGAGAACTGTGTGACCAATCCAAACTGAAAAATATTCGTATTATAAGGGTAGCAGAAGAAGAAGAAAGAGAAAAAGGGATAGAAAGTGTCATTGAGGAGGTAATTGCTGAAAACTTCCCCAATCTGGGGAAGGAGATAGTCTCTCAAGCAATGGAGGTGCACAGATCTCCCAACACAAGGGACCCAAGGAAGACACCACCAAGACATATAATAATTAAAATGCCAAAGATCAAGTATAAGGACAGACTTTTAAGAGCAGCTAGAGAGAGAAAAATGATCACATATAAAGGAAAACCCATCAGGCTATCATCAGATTTCTCAACAGAAACTGTAGAGTCCAGAAGGGAGTGGTATGATATATTTAACTCAATCAAACAGAAGGGCCTTGAACCAAGAATACTCTACCTGGCAAGGTTATCATTTAAATTTGAAGGAGGGATTAAACAATTTTCAGATAAGCAAAAGCTGAGAGAATTTACCTCCTACAAACCACCTCTACAGTGCATTTTGGAGGGACTGCTGTAGATGGAAGTATTCCTAAGGCTAAATAGGTGTCACCAGGGAAAATAAAACCACAGCAAAGTAGAACAATTAATTAGCAAGCAGGTGCAATATCAAATCACCTACCCCCAAAGTCAATCAAGGGATAGTCAAACAGTACAGAATATGATACCTAATATATAAAGAATGGAGGAGGAAGAAGAAGGAGGAAAAAAAAAGAAGAACCTTTAGGTTGTATTTGTAATAGTATACTAAGTGAGTTAAATTAGACTGTTAGATAGTAAGGGAATTACCCTTGAATCTTTGGTAGCCACAAATCTAAAGCCTGCAAAGGCAATAAGTACATACCTATTGATAATTGCCCAAAATGTAAATGGTCTAAATGCACCAATCAAAAGACATAGAGTCACTGAATGGATAAAAAAACAAAACCCGTCTATATGCTGCCTACAACAGACTCACTTCAAACCCAAAGACATACACAGACTGAAAGTAAAGGGATGGAAAAAGGTATTTCATGCAACTAAGAGGGAGAAAAAAGGAGGAGTTGCAATACTTGTATCAGATAAATAGACTTCAAAACAAAGAAAGGAACAACAGACAAAGAAGGACATTACATAATGATAAAGGGGTCAGTCCAACAAGAGGATATAACTGTTATCAATATCTATACACCTAACATGGGATCACCTAAATATGTGTGAAACAAATAGTAACAGAATTGAAGAGGAGATAGAATGCAATGCATTCATTTTAGGAGACTTCAACACACCACTCACTCCAAAGTATGGATCAACCAGACAGAAAATAAGTAAAGCGACAGAAGCACTGAACAACATAGTAGAACACATGGCCCTACCGGACATCTACAGAACACTCCATCTGAAAGCAACAGGATACACATTCTTCTCTAGTGCACGTGGAACATTTTCAAGAGTAGATCATATACGAGGCCACAAAAAGAGCCTCAGTAAATTCAAAAAGATTGAAATTGTACCAACCAACTTCTCAGATCACAAAGGTATGAACCTAGAAATAAATTACACAAAGAAAATGAAAAAGCCCACAAACACTTGGAGGCTTAATAACATGCTCCTAAATAAGTAGACAATGGATCTATGACCAAATTAAAATAGAGATCAAGCAATATATGGAGACAAATGAAAAAAACAGCTCAATGCCCCAACTTATGTGCATGCAGCGAAAGCAGTTTTAAAAGGAAATTATACAGCAATTCAGGCCTATCTAAAGAAGGAAGAACAATCCCATATGAACAGCCTAAGTACACAATTAATGAGACGGGAAAAAAAAGAAAAAATGAGACCCAAAGTCAGTAGAAGGAGGGACATAATAAAGATCAGAGAATAAATAAATAAAATTGAGAAGAATAAAACAATAGAAAGAATTAATGAAACCAAGAGCTGGTTCTTTGAGAAAATACAGAAATAGATAAAGCCCTAACCAGACTTATCAGGAAAAAAAGAGATACTACACTGATAAACAGAATCAGAAATTATAAAGGAAAAATCACTATGGACACCACAAAAATACAAAGAATTATTAGAGAATACCATGAAAAATTATATGCTAACAAACTGGATAACCTAGAAAAAAATGGACAACTTTCTCAAAAATACAACCATCTTAGACTGATCCAGGAAGAAACAGAAAATCTGAAGAGACCAATTACCAGCAATGAGTAATCAAAAAACTACACAAGAACAAAACTGCTGGACCAGATGGCTTCACCACTGAATTTTATCAGACATTTAGAGAAGACCTAATACCAATTCTTAAAGATTTCCAAAAATAAGAAGAGGGAATACTTCCAAACTCATTCTATGAGGCCAGCATCACTCTAATACCAAAACCAGGCAAAGACACCACAAAAAAAAAAAGAAAAGTACAGACCAATATCCCTGATGAACATAGATGCAAAAATACTCAACAAAATATCAGCAAACCAAATTCAAAAATACATCAAAAGATCATGCATCATGATCAAGTAGGATTTCTTCCAGGGATGCAAGGATGGTACAATATTAGAAAATCCATCAACATCATCCACCACATCAATATAAAGACAAAAATCACGTGATCATCTCCATAGATGCTGAAAAAGCATTCAACAAAATTGAACATTCACTCATGACAGAAACTCTCAACAAAATGGGTATAGAGGGCAAGTACCTCAACATAATAAAGGCCATATATGACAAACCAACAGCCAACATCATACTTAACAATGAGAAGCTGAAAGCTTTTCCTGTAAGATCGGAAAGAAGACAAGGATGCCCACTCTCCCCACTTTTATTCAACGTAGTTCTGGAGGTCCTAGCCACAGCAGTCAGACAACACAAAGAAATAAAAGGCATCCAGATTGGCAAGGAAGAAGTCAAACTTCCCTGTTTGCAGATGACATGATACTGAACATAAAAAACCCTAAAGAATCCACTTGAAAACTACTAGAATATCTGAATTCAGCAAAGTTGCAGGACACCCAATTAATACACAGAAATCTGTTGCATTCCTATAAACTAACAATGAACTAGCAGAAAGAGAAATCAGGACATCAATTCCATTCACAATTGCATCAAAAAGAATAAAATACCTAGGAATAAACCTAGTCAAGGAAGTGAAAGACCTATTCTGTGGAAAACTACAAGACACTCATAAGAGAAATTAAAGAAGACACCAATAAATGGAAATACATCCCAAGCTCAAGGGTAGGAAGAATTAATATTGTCAAAATGGAAATTCTGCCTAAAGTAATTTACAAATTCAATGCAATTCCTATCAAAATACCAACAGCATTCTTCAACAAACTAGAACAAATACTTCTAAAATTCATATGGAACCACAAAAGATCATGATTAGCCAAAGCAATCCTTAGAAGGAAGAATAAAGAGGGGGGGGATTACACTCCCCAACTTCAAGCTGTACTACAAAGCCACAGTTATCAAAACAATTTGGTACTGGCACAAGAACAGACCCATAGACCAATGGAACAGACTAGAGAGCCCAAATACAAACCCACATGTATATGGCCAATTAATATATGATAAAGGAGCCATAGATATACAATGGGGAAATGACGGCCTCTTTGACAACTGGTGTTGTCAAAACTAGACAGCTACATGTAAGATAATGAAACTGGATTACTGTCTAACTCCATACACAAAAGTAAACTCGAAATGGATTTATGAACTGAATGTAAGTCATGAAACCATAAAACTCTCAGAAGAAAAATAGGTAAAAATCTCTTGAACATAAACATGAGCAACTTTTTCATGAACATATCTCCTCAGGCAAGGGAAACAAAAGCAAAAATGAACAAATAGGACTACATCAAACTAAGAAGCTTCTATACAGCAAGGGACACCATCAGTAGAACAAAAAGGCATCCTACAGTATAGGAGAATATATTCATAAATGACATATCTGATAAGGGGTTGACATCCAAAATATGTAAAGCACTCACATGCCTCAAAACCCAAAAAGCAAATAATCCAATTAAAAAATGGGCAGAGAGTATGAACAGACACGTCTCCAAAGAAGAAATTCAGATGGCCAACAGACACATGAAAAGAGCTCCACTTCGCTAATTATCAGGGAAATGCAAATTAAAACCACAATGAGGTATCACCTCACACCAGTTAGGATGGCCAACATCCAAAATACAAGGAACAACAAATACTGGTGAGAATGTGGAGAAAGGGGAACCCTCCTACACTGCTGGTGGGAATGTAAATCATTTCGACCATTGTGGGAAGCAATATGGAGGTTTCTCAAAAAAATAAAAATAGAAATACCATTTGACCCAGTAATTCCACTCCTAGGAATTTACCCAAAGAAAACAAGAAGATCCCTGATTCAAAAAGACATATGCACCCCTATGTATATTGCAGCACTGTTTACAATAGCCAAGATATGGAAGTGTTCATAAGTAGATGAATGGATAAAGAAGAGGTGGTATATATACACAATGGAATGTTATTCAGCCATAAGAAGAAAACAAATCCTACCATTTGCAACAACATGGCTGGGGCTAGAGGGTATTACGTTCAGTGAAATAAGCAAGGTGGAGAAAGACAAAGACCACATGATTTCACTCATTTGTGGAGTATAACAAGGAAGCAAAACTGAAGAAACAAAACAATAGCAGACTCACAGACTCCCAAGAAGGGACTAGCAGTTACCAAAGGGAAGGGGTTGGGGAGGGAGAAGGGGATTAAAGGGCATTAAAATTAGTACTCACAATATAGGTAGGTGGTGGGGTGTGGGGGAGGTTGAAACCACAATGTTGTTCATGTGAAATCTTCATGAGATTGTATATCAATGATATCTTAGTTTAAAAAAAAACGCATCAAGGAGAGGCACAGAATGATTATTCTTGGAGGATTCTTGGAGATAATGTAGTCCAGCCAGCGTAATTTAAAGGTGTGGAATTAAAGGCCAAGAAGGGCAGGAGGCTTGTCCAATCACATGGCTCTGTGATGCAGGCCCCATATGTGTTTGGTTTACATTGCATCCTCTGGAATTTGGAACTCTGCCTGCTATCTAGCAGGTGCTCAATAACCATTTGTTGAATAAATGAATGGAACCCAAATGCCTGGTCTCCAGCAGGGTTCCTTCAAATCATGAAAAAAAAAATTGTGCATCAAATAATTGTTCTTGTTAAATAGTTTGGAGTGACACATGAATTTTTCCTGCCAGTGTTTCCATGAAAAGTATGATGAATAGTACATGCGCATGCACTTCTTAAAGTTATATCTTGTTTTAGGTAGTTAAAGAGGCCATTTTCATTCTCTTCTGAAAAATGGTTTGTATACCTTATGAAAGCAAAATAATTATGGCTTCATAAGACCAAAAGTGATAGTAAAAGGACTGACTGCTATTAAATTTTTATTTCTCCTTCCTGAGATACTCTTATAGGTACCCTGGAATGTTAGAAGTTTAGGTTTCTGCATTCTGTTTCTGAGGTAATAAAACCTGTAAGTATACGAAGACTAAGAGAAAACAGATAAGTGCCTTTATTGACTTGAAAGATTAAACAGGTAATGGAATGTTACATTTTTATGTTTCTCTGCTGTTGGCATCACTCTTGTTATATAAAAAGTAAAATTAATGAAGACAATCCAATAGCTTGTTAGACTTTTTAATCTCTAAAATCAGGTTTATTTTTCTTATTTCACTCTCACAAGTTGGTATATCTAAAAACGAAACCTTAGAAACTGCAAATAATGAGAATGTGTCACAAAGAAACCAAGATACACTGGTACAGCTGAGTCAGGCAAGTGCACAGCCCTGGAACTTCCTGAGCAGGAGCTTCATGATCGCCTGTTCAGCACTAGATGACATTCTCGGGGGTGGAGTACCCTTAACCAAAACAACAGAAATTTGTGGTGCACCAGGTGTTGGAAAGATGCAACTATGGTAAAATAAAATGTTCCCCTGATGGGTGGGCCTAATAACACTTTATGTAAGAGAGTATTGTGCTGTAGGTCTACAGCCAGGAAGCCAAAAAGGCGTTTTGTGTGCTCTTAATTGTGTATGTGTGTGAAGTGAATTTACCTCTTGTATTACTTCAGTACCCTATCTTGATAAATTGATAGAATTATTTTGACATTAACAAATGTTTCTCTTCCAACATTGTAATGTGGCCATTAGGAAAATACAGGCAGTTTTCTACTTTATTATATAGTTGATTCCTGAGAATATATTTGAAAGTCAAGTGTTTGAAATTAGATTTGCATATAACAAGAAAGGGTTCCATTAACAGAGGCCTAAAACACTAAGAAATCCTTAATCATGGGCTTATAGGCACACCTTCCTCCTAATCCCAGCATCAGTTGATTCAAATAAATATTTGGAGGCAGGGGGGATCAGCCATTTCTGTTGCCTTAGAGGGTATATTGGCATTTATAAAACATTTCAAAAAACAGAGGTAGCTTTGAAAAAACCATGTCTGGAAATTTTGGAACATTAAGCTAATTGACTTTATGGGGCTCTGAGTAGTATGTCATTGACTGCATGACTATGTTCATTGTATTGTTAAAGTGTTTGGGAAATTTTTTTGTACTTATTAGGTGAAAATAAAATGTTTGATTAAAAAAATGTTTAAGGTAATTAGTATTCAAGTTCTTCTTTCAATTACTTATAAAAGTAAATGGTTTAAAAACAACACTTCTCATAAGATGTCTGTATTCCCTTTAACTGCAATCAGCTGGATAGTGTTATTTTCATGGGAGTGCTAGGTGTCCTTTAACTTTTTTTTTAAGTTTTATTTTGATATCATTAATCTACAATTAAGTGAGTAATATTATGGTGATTACACTACCCCCTTCATCAGGTCCCCCCCACCAACCCCATTACAGTCACTGTCCATCAGCATAGTGAGATGCTATAGAGTCAGTCACTACTTGTCTTCTCTGAGTTGTACAGCCCTCCCCGTGCCCCCCCTAACATTACATCTGCTAATCGTAATGCCCCTTTTCCCCCCTTGTTCCTCCCTTCCTGCCCATCCCCTCCTTTAACTTTTTAATGACTGGTGTATCTACTGAAAGTCCTTAAAATCACCCATGTCACAATGTGTATTTGTAATAGTGTCTCAAAATCTTAGTGTAAATATTGTAGGTGTGGCATTTGGATGTAAATTTTTTAATGATATGTGATTAAGCTGTTATTTTTTGGTTAAAATTAACATTTTTAAATGTATATTTGTGGTAGGCACTGCTTTCTATAATTGTTTTTTTCTTAACGTTAAAACTTAAGTACATTTTAAAGTGCAATAGTTTATAACTGACTTCTGTCTGAAATATGTGCAAACTGGTTATTTTTAAAAATCCAATCTAAGGAAGGAATTTTATATCATTGTTTCTACTTAAGTATCAAATTATACTGTAGCATTAATATAATGGAAAATTAGTAAAATGGGAAAATATTGAAAAGAAGCTTCTTTTGAACATTTTTTCCTTTTAACTCTTAATTTGTAGGCCTGTGAAAAAAGCAAGAGAAATTCCATTATGTTACATCTATTCAATGGAGACCAATAACTAGAAATAGTAAAAAGAAGGCATTAAAACTCTACTTACGTATGTGTACAATTTCTAGATAATCTACTATGTAAGGAAACAGTGGAGTAGGTGAAAATAAGAGGTTAGGAATTATGAAATAATAATTTATAATAATTTTGATGCAATTTTATCTTTCAATTGAAGTGAAGTTTCCTTATTCACATTGAAGTATTTTGTTATTCAAAGGTACTGTTTTCCTATATTCATTAGTATATCAAAACAGGTAAAACTAACTTAAGATTGTTTTGTTACTTATTTCAGAGCACCCAAAAGCCTTGGAGGATTTCACTCTTGAAAATATTCTTTCTCTTATTTATTATTTCATTGCCGTGACTACGTAGGCCTATGGCACAAGTTTATCTCCTTTCAGACTTCCTTTCAGAACACTCAAAGGTACTGCTTAGATTCCCAAAATATAACTAACCAAGGACCTTTGGAGTTGTTTCATTAGCATGAAAAATACGTAAATAGTACATTGGCATAAATGAGTTCAGTAATCCCTTCCTTGTCCCAGCACTATTTATTGAAAAGACTATTTTTTCCCCATTGAATGGGCTTGGTGTCCTTGTTGAAAGTTAGTTGACCATAGATGCATGGGTACATTTCTGGGCTCTATTCTATTGATGTTGAACTCTCCCCACGCCCCATTGCAGTCACTGTCCATCAGTGTAGTAAGATGCTATAAAGTCACTACTTGTCTTCCCTGTGCTATACTGCACCCCCCCGGGACCCCCCTACATTGTGTCTGTTTTTATGCCAGTATCACATAGTTTTCATCACTGTAGCTTGATTTTATGTCTTGAAATTGAGACTTGTGAGTCCTCCGATTTTGTTTTCTTCTCAAGATTGTTTTGTCTATCCATGGCCCTTACCATTCCATACGAATTTGATCCATTTCTGCAGAAATGCAACTGGAATTTTGATAGAAATTACATTGAATCTGTAGGTTGAGAACACTTAATATTGAGTCTTCTAATCCATGAATATAGCACATCTTCCTACAGGCACACCTGCTTTTATTGCACTTCATAGATATTGCATGTTTTACAAACTGAAAGTTTGTGGCAGCCGTGCGTCAAGCAAGTCGGTCGGTGATATTTTTCCAACAGCATTTTCTGATTTCATTTCTCTGTCACGTTTTGACAATTCTTGGAATACTTAACACTTTTTCATTATTATTATATTTGAATTGCTGAAATCTCATGATAAAACTTTAAAGGGTAAGGAGTTGCCTCTTATGGATGAGCAAAGAAAGTGTTTTCTTGAGATGGAATCTGTTACTCTTGGTGAAGATGCTGTGAAGATTGTTGAAATGGCAACAAAGAATTTAGAATATTATGTTAACTTACTTGACAGACAACAAAGAATTTAGAATATTAAGTAAACATACTTGATAAAGCAATGGCAAGTTTTAGGAGGATTGATCTGAATTTTGAAGTAAGTTCTGTGGGTAAAAGGTGATCAAACAGCATCTCATGCTACAGAGGAATTGTTCATGAAAGGAAAAATCCATCAATGCAGCAAATTTCATTTCCGTCTTACTTTTAAAAATTCCAACAGCCATCCCAGCCTTTAGCACCCACCACCCTGATCAGTCAGCAGCCATCAATACTGAGGCAAAGACCTCCACCAGCAAGAAGATTACCACTTGCTGAAAATGGCTTGCTGAAGATGCAGGTGATGGTTAACATTTTTCAGTAGTTTATTTTATTAAAGTATCATTGATATACAATCTTATGAAGGTTTCACATGAACATCATTGTGGTTTCAACGTTCGCCCGTATTATCAAGTCTCACACCCCACACTGCAGTCCCTGTCAACTTAGTAAGACGCTATACAGTCACAACTTGTCTTCTCTGATCTGTAGTGCCTTCCCCATGACCTACTTATATTGTGATTGCTGATCATACTGCCCATTAAACCCCTTCTCCATCCCTCCCAACCCTCCCTCCCCAACTATTTCTGTTTGGTAAGGTTAGTCCCTTCTTGGAGTCTTTGAGTCTGCTGCTGTTTTGTTCCTTCAGTTTTGCTTTGTTGTTATACTCCACAAATGAGGCAAATCATTTGTTACTTGTCCTTCTCTGCCTGGCTAATTTCACTGAGCATAATACCCTCTAGTTCCATCCATGTTGTTGCAAAACGCAGGATTTCTTTGCTTCTTATGGCTGAATAATAGTCAGTTGTATATATGTACCACTTCGACTTTATCCATTTGTTACTGATGGACACTTAGGTTGCTTCCACATCCTGGCTATTGCAAGTAGTGTGGTGATAAACATAGGGGTGCATATGTCTTTTTGAATCAGGGATCTTGTTTTCTTTGGGTAAATTCCTAGTAGTAGAATTCCTGGGTCAAATGGTATTTCTATTTTTAGTTTTCTGAGGAACCTCCATATTGCTTTCCACAATGGTCAAACTAATTTTTATTCCCACCAACAGTGTTGGATGGTTCCCCTTTCTCCACATCCTCACCAGCATTTGTTGTTCCTTGTTTTTTGGATTTTGGCCATCCTAACTGGTGTGAGGTGATATCTCATTGAGGTTTTAATTTGCATTTCCCTCATGATTAGTGATGTGGAGCATCTTTTCATGTGCCTGTTGGCCATCTGAATTTCTTCTTTGAAGAAGTGTCTGTTCAGCTCCTCTGCCCATTTTTTAATCGGATTATTTGCTTTTTTTGGGTGTTGATGCATGTGAGCTCTTTACATATTTTGGATATTAACCCCTTATCAGATATGTCATTTATGAATATATTCTCCCATACTGTAGGATGCCTTTTTGTTCTACTGATGGTGTCTTTTGCTGTACAGAAGCTTTTTAGTTTGATGTAGTCCCATTTGTTCATTTTTGCTTTTGTTTCCCTTGCCCAAGGAGATGTGTTCAGGAAAAAGTTGCTCGTGTTTATATTCAAGAGATTTTTGCCTATGTTTTTTTCTAAGAGTTTTATGGTTTCATGACTTATATTCAGGTTTTTTATCCATCTTCAGCTTACATTTGTGTGTGGAGTTAGACCGCAATCCAGTTTCATTATCTTATATGTAGCTGTCCAGTTTTGCCAACACGAGCTGTTGAAGAGGCTGTCATTTCCCCATTGTATATCCATGACTCCTTTATCGTATACAAATTGGCCATGTATGTGTGGGTTTATACCTGGGCTCTCTATGCTATTCCATTGGTTTATGGGTCTGTTCTTGTGCCAATACCAGATTGTTTGATTACTGTGGCTTTGTAGTAGAACTTGAAGTTGGGGAGCATAATCCCCCCAGCTTTATTCTTCCTTCTTAGTGTTGCTTTGGCTGTTTGGTGTCTTTTGTGGTTCCATATGAATTTTAGAACTATTTGTTCTAGTTCGTTAAAGAATGCTGTCAGTATTTTGATAGGGATTGCATTGAATGTGTAGATTGTTTTAGGCAGGATGGCCATTTTGACAATATTAATTCTTCTATCCATGAGCTCCAGATGTATTTCCATTTATTGGTGTCTTTTTTAATTTCTCTCATGAGTGTCTTGTAGTTTTCAGGGTATAGGTCTTTCACCTTGCTAAGGTTTATTTCTATATTTTTATTGTTTTGGATGCAATTGTTTTCCTGATTTCTCTTTCTGCTAGTTCATTGTTAGTATATAGGAATGCAACAGATTTCTGTGTGTTAATTTTGTATCCTGCAACTTTGCTGAATTCAGTTATTCTAGTAGTTTTGGGGTGGATTCTTTAGGGTTTTTTATGTACAATAGCATATCATCTGAAAACAGTGACAGTTTAATTTCTTTCTTACCAATCTGGATGCCTTTTACTTCTTTGTGTTGTCTGATTGCTGTGAGTAGGACCTCAAGTTCTATGTTGAATAAAAATGGGGAGAGTGGACATCCTTGTATTGTTCCCAATCTTAAAGGAAAAACTTTCAGCTTTTCACTTTTAAGTGGAATGTTCGCTGTGAGTTTGCTGTATATGGCCTTTATTATATAGAGGTATTTGCCCTCTATACCCATTTTGTTGACAGTTTTTATCATGAATGAGTGTTGATATTTATAAATGCTTTTTCATCATCTATGGAGATGATCATGTGATTTTTGTCCTTTTTGTTGATGTTGTATATGATGATGTATTTTTGAATTCGGTCTGCTAATATTTGTTGAGTGTTTTTTGCATCTATGTTCATCAGGGATATTGGTCTGTAGTTTTCTTTTTTATTGTGTCTTTGTCTGGTTTTCGGCTTTATAGTGTTGCTGGCCCCATAGAATGAGTTTGAAAGTATTCCTTCCTCTGATACTTTTTGGAATACTTTAAGGAGGATGGGTAGTAGGTGTTCTCTAAATGTTTTTTTTTTGTATCATTAATCTACAATTACATGAGTAACATTATGGTTACTAGACTCCCCCCATCATCAAGTCCCTACCACATACCCCATTCCAGTCACTGTCCATCAGCATAGTAAGATGGTATAGAATCACTATTTGTCTTCTCTCTGTTGTACAGCGCTCCCCGTGCCCCCACTCCTACATTATGAGTGCTAATCGTAATGCCCCTTTTTTCCCCTTATCCCTCCCTTCCCACCCATCCACCCCAGTCCCTTTCCCTTTGGTAACTGTTAGTCCATTCTTGGGTTCTGGGCATCTGCTGCTGTTTTGTTCCTTCAGTTTTTTTCTTTGTTCTTATACTCCACAGATGAGTGAAATCATTTGATACTCGTCTTTCCCGCCTGGCTTATTTTACTGAGCATAATACCCTCTAGCTTCATCCATGTTGCTGCAAATGGTTGGATTTGTTTTCTTCTTATGGCCGAATAATATTCCATTGTGTATATATACCACATCTTCTTTATCCATACATCTACTGATGGACACTTAGGTTGCTTCCATTTCTTGACTATTGTAAATAGTGCTGTGATAAACATAGGGCTGCATATGGCTTTTTCAAACTGGGCTGCTGCATTCTTAGGGCAAATTCCTAGGAGTGGAATTCCTGGGTCAAATGGTATTTCTATTTTGAGTTTTTTGGGAAACCTCCATGCTGCTTTCCACAATGGTTGAACTAATTTACATTCCCACCAGCAGTGTAGTAGGGTTCACCTTTCTCCACATCCTTGCCAACATTTGTTGTTGTTTGTCCTTTGGATGGTGGCCATCCTTACTGGTGTTAGGGGATATCTCACTGTGGTTTTAATTTGCACTTCCCTGATGATTAGCGATGTGGAGCATCTATCCTTTCGTGTGCCTGTTGGCCACCTGAATTTCTTCTTTGGAGAAGTGTCTTTTCAGCTCCTCTGCCCATTTTTTGACTGGCTTATTTGCTTTCTGTTTGTTGAGGTGTGTGAGCTGTTTATATATTTGGATGTCAACCCTTTATTGGATGTCATTTATGAATATATTCTCTCATACTGTAGGATGTCTTTTTGTTCTGCTGATGGTGTCCTTTGCTGTACAGAAACTTTTCACCTTGATATAGTTCCACTTGCTCATTTTTCCTTTTGTTTCCCTTGCCTGGGGAGATATGTTCATGAAGGAGTTGCTGATGTTTATGTCCAAGAGATTTTTGCCTGTGTTTTTTCCTAAGATTTTTATGGTTTCATGACTTACATTCAGGTCTTTGATCCATTTCGAATTTACTTTTGTGTATGGGGTTAGACAATGATCCAGTTTCATTCTCTTACATATAGCTGTCCAGTTTTGCCCAACACCAGCTGTTAAAGAGGCGGTCTTTTCCCCATTGTATATCCATGGCTCCTTTATCATATATTAATTGACCATATATGTTTGGGTTAATATCTGGACTCTCTATTCTGTTCCACTGGTCTGTGGGTCTGTTCTTGTGCCAGTACCAAATTGTCTTGATTACTGTGGCTTTGTAGTAGAGCTTGAAGTTGGGAAGCAAGATCCCCCCTGCTTTATTCTTCCTTCTCAGGATTGCTTTGGCTATTCGGGGTATTTTGTGGTTCCATATGAATTTTAGAACTATTTGTTCAGTTTGTTGAAGAATGCTATTGGTATTTTGATAGGGATTGCATTGTATCTGTAGATTGCTTTAGGCAGGAGGGCCATTTTGACCATATTAATTCTTCCTAACCAAGAGCATTGGATCAGTTTCCATTTATTAGTGTCCTTGTTAATTTCTCTTAGGAGTGTCTTGTAGTTTTCAGGGTATAGGTCTTTCACTTCCTTTGTTAGGTTTATTCCTAGGTATTTTATTCTTTTTTATTCAATTGTGCATGGAATTGTTTTCCTGATTTCTCTTTCTGCTAGTTCATCATTAGTGTATAGGAAAGCAACAGATTTCTGTGTATTAATTTTGTATCCTGCAACTTTGATGAATTCAGATATTAGATCTAGTAGTTTTGGAGTGGAGTCTTCAGGGTTTTTAATGTACAATATCATGTTATCTGCAAATAGTGACAATTTGACTTCTTCTTTACCAATCTGGATGCCTTGTATTTCTTTGTTTTGTCTGATTGCCCTAACTAGGACCTCCAGAACCATGTTGAATAACAGTAGAGAGAATGGGCATCCTTGTCTTGTTCCCAGTCTTAGGTGAAAAGTTTACAGCTTCTCGCTGTTAAGTATGATGTTGGCTGTGGGTGTGTCATATATGGCCTTTATGATATTGAGGTACTTGCCCTCTACATCTATTTTGTTGAGAGTTTTAATCATGAATGGATGCTGAATTTTGTTGTATGCTTTTTCAGCATCTGTGAATATGATCATGTGGTTTTTGTCCTTCTTTTTGTTGATGTGGTGGATGATGATGTTGGATTTTCTAATGTTGTACCATTATTGCATCCCTGAGATGAATTCCACTTGATCATGGTATATGATCATCTTGATATATTTTTGAATTTGTGTATTTTTGCATCTATGTTCATCAGGGATATTGGTCTGTAATTTTCCTTTTTTGTGGGGTCTTTGCCTGGTTTTGGTATTAGAGTGATGCTGGCTTCATAGAATGAGTTTGGAAGTATTCCCTCCTCTTCTATTTATTGGAAACTTTAAGAAGAATGGGTATTATGTGTTCTCTATTATGTCTGATAAAATTCAGCAGTGAATCCATCTGGCCCAGGGGTTTTGTTCTTGGGTAGTTTTTTTTTATTAGCAATTCAATTAAGTTGCTGGTAATTGGTCTATTTAGATTTTCTGTTTCTTCCTTGGTCAGTCTTGGAAGTTGTATTTTTCTAGGAAGCTGTCCATTTCTTCTAGGTTATCCAGTTTGTTGTGATATAGATTTTCATAGTATTCTCTAATAATTCTTTATATTTCTGTGGTGTCCATCATCATTTTTCCTTTCTCATTTCTGATTCTGTTTATGTGTGTAGATTCTCTTTTTCTCCTAATAAGTCTGAAAGGGTTTATCTATTTTGTTTATTTTCTCAAAGAACCAACTCATGGTTTCATTGATTTTTTCTATTGTTTTGTTTTTCTCAATTTTATTTATTTCTTCTCTGATCTTTATTATGTCCCTCCTTCTTCTGACTTTGGGCCTCATTTGTTTTCTTTTTCCATTTTAGACTATTCATTTGGGATTGTTCTTCCTTCTTTAAATAGGCCTGGATTGCTATTTACTTTCCTCTTAGAACTGCCTTTGCTGCATCCCACAGAAGTTGGGGCTTTCTGCTGTTGTTGTCCTTTGTCTCCATATATTGCTTGATCTCTGTTTTAATTTGGTAATTGATCCATTGATTATTTAGGAGCATGTTGTCAAGCCTTTGTGTTTGTGAACCTTTTTGTTTTCTTTGTACAATTTATTTCTAGTTTTATACCTTTGTGATCTGAGAAGTTGGTTGGTAGAATTTCAATATTTTTGAATTTACTGAGGTTCTTTTTGTGGCCTAATATGTGGTCTATTCTGGAAAATGTTCCGTGTGCACTTGAGAAAAATGTGTCTCCTTCTGCTTTGGGGTGTAGAGTTCTGTAGATGTCTGTTAGGTCCATCTGTTCTAGTGTGTTGTTCAGTGCCTCTGTGTCTTTACTTATTTTCTGTCTGGTTGATGTGTCCTTTGGAGTGAGTGGTGTGTTGAAGTCTCCTAAAATGAATGCATTGCTGTCTATTTCCTCCTTTAATTCTGTTAGTATTTGTTTCACATATGCCGGCACTCCTGTGTTGGGTGCACATATATTTATAATGGTTATATCCTCTTGTTGGACTGACCCCTTTATCATTATGTAATGTCCTTCCTTATCTCTTACTACTTTCTTCGTTTTGAAGTCTATTTTGTCTGATACAAGTACTGCAACACCTGCTTTTTTCTCCTTGTTGTTTGCATGAAATATCTTTTTCCATCCCTTCACTTTTAGACAGTGTATATCTTTGGGTTTGAGGTGAGTCTCTTGTAAGCAGCATATAGATAGGTCTTGCTTTTTTATCCATTCTATTACTCTGTGTCTTTTGATTGGTGCATTCAGTCCATTTGTATTTAGGGTGATTATTGAAAGATATGTACTTATTGCCATTGCAGGCTTTAGATTCGTGGTTACCAAACGTTTAGGGCAGCTTCTTTACTATCTAACAGTCTAACTTAATTCCCATATTACGCTATTTCAAACACAATCTAAAGGTTCTTTTTTTTCCTCCCTTTTTCTTCCTACTCCACTGTGATATATTAGGTGTCATATTCTGTACCCTTTATATATCCCTTGACTCACTTTGTGGGTAGGTGATTTACTTTTGCATTTGCTTAATAATTAATTGGTCTACTTCCTTTACTGTGGTTTTATTTTCTCTGGTGACAACTATGTAGCCTTAGGAGCACTTCCATTTAGAGCAGTCCCTTTAAAATACACTGTAGAGATGGTTTGTGGGAGGTAAATTCCTTCAACTTTTCTTATCAGGAAATTGTTTAATCCCTACCTGAAATGTAAATCATAATCTTTCCAGGTAGAGTATTCTTTGTTGCAGGCTTTTCTGTTTCATTGCATTGCATATATCATGTCACTCCCATGTGGCCTGTAATGTTTTTGTTGAGAAGTCTGATGATAGCCTGATGGGCTTTCCTTTCTTTGTGATCTTTTTCTCTCTATGGCTGCTTTTAATACTCTTTCCTTGTCCTTAACCTTTGCCATTTTAATTATTATATGTCTTCGAGTTGTCTTCCCTGGTTCCCTTGTGTTGAGATATATCTGCACTTCCACAATCTGAGAGACTAATTCCTTCCCCAAATTGCATGAGTTATCCGCAATTATTTCCTCAAAGCCACTTTCTATGCCTTTTTCTCTCTCTTCCTCTCATACCCCTATAATGTGAGTATTGTTCCGTTTGTATTGGTCACACAGTTCTCTTATTATTCTTTCATTCTTAGAGATACTTTTTTCCTCCGTGACTCCACTTCTTTGTTTTCCTGTTCTTTTATTTCTGTTTCATTTATCATCTCCTCTACCTACTTTTAAATCTCTCCATTGTATGTTTAATTTCAGATACTGTATTTTTCAAAGTTCCTGTCTCTTTCTTGAAGTCGTCCTTGAGATCTTGAATATTTTCTGTAGCTCCATGAGCATGTTTATGATTTTTATTTGAAATGTTTATCAAGAAGATCAGTGATTTCAGTTTTACTTAGCCCTCTTTCTGGTGTTTGAGGGATTCTGGTTTGTATAAGATTTTTTTGCTGCTTTATATTTCTAATGATTACTGTGGAATAATAACTTTGTGTAGGCAGTGCCATCTAGTGCCCAGAAGCTCTACTCTATGGAGCTGCCCTGCACCTGGATCAATGGCAGGGGTCACAGGCTCAAGGCACCATCACCTAACAGGAGGAAAGAGCTCTTTCCTGCTTCCCAGCTGCAATGCCTGCCTCAACTTGCAGGTCCAGTGGGCCAAGTGTGCAGGGAGGAGGCTCTGTGTTATGCCACTCTAGCTGCCATAGGCAGGGCCACCCTCTGGCTGGCCTGGCACAATGGCAGGGGCAGCAGACTAGTGCCTGCTGGGAGGAAGGAGCTGCAGGTTGCGTATTGCAGAGTGGGACCTTAGTGCTGCATTGTCAGCCAGGGGGATGGAGCATCTCAAGATCCTGAAAGTTCTCAACCTGCTGCACTGAGTGTGCCAGGATGATTTTGTTCACCTGTGCTTTTTTGAGCAGTATGGTCTATGTAATCCTTGCCCCTTTAGCAGCCCTCTCACTGTTGGGAAATTTTTCAAAGTACCTGCCTTTCTTTTGTCCCGGAACAGCCGGTTGTGGGTACCTGTTCTCCTCAAACTGCTGAAATCTCAATCTCTCTGAGTATTTCTTCTGTCTTTGCTTTCCAACCCCTGTAATATCCAGAGCACCATGTAATGTGGGTTTGTGCTCCTGTAGCAGATCTCCAAGGGTGGGTGTTTAGCAGGCCTGGGCTTCTCCTTCCCCGCTCCATTTCTCTTCCGCCTGCCTGTGAGCTGGTGTTCAGGAGAGGGCTTGAGTCCTACCAGATCTCAGTTTTGCTACTTCACCCTTTTCTGTGAGGTCTTTTCTTTTCCTCAGATATAGGCAGTCCGTTGCAATCTTCAGGTCACTCTTTCAGGATTAGTTGTATTTGCTGTATTTTCGTGTTATATGTGGTTTTGGGAGGAGGTTTCTGCTTCACTTCTCATGCCACCATCTTTTTCCAGATACTCCTGAGTCCACATTTTTTTTTTGGTATTATTAATGTACAATTACATGAGCAACATTATGGTTACTAGACTCCCCTATTATCAAGTCCCACCACATACCGCATTACAGTCACTGTCCATCAGCGTAGTAAGATGCTATAGAATCACTACTTGTCTTCTCTGTGTTGTACTGCCTTCCCTGTATCCCCCACTACATTATGTGTGCTAATCGTAATACCCATTTTTCCCCTTACCCCTCCCTTCCCACCCATCTTCCCGAGTCCCTTTCCCTTTGGTAACTGTTAGTCCATTCTTGGGTTCTGTGAGTCTGCTGCTGTTTTGTTCCTTTAGTTTTTTCTTTGTTCTTATACTCCACAGATGAGTGAAATCATTGATACTTGTCTTTCTCTGCCTGGCTTATTTCACTGAGCATAATACCCTCTAGCTCCATCCATGTTGTTGCAAATGGGAGGATTTGTTTTCTTCTTATAGTTGAATAATATTCCATTGTGTATATGTACCACATCTTCTTTATCCATTCATCTACTGATGGACACTTAGGTTGCTTCCATTTCTTGGCTATTGTAAATAGTGCTGCAATAAACATAGGGGTACATATGTCTTTTTCAAACTGGGCTGCTGCATTCTTAGGGCAAATTCCTAGGAGTGGAATTCCTGGGTCAAATGGTATTTCTATTTTTAGTTTCTTGAGGAACCTCCATACTGCTTTCTACAATGGTTAAACTAATTTACATTCCCACCAGCAGTGTAGTAGGGTTCCCCTTTCTCCACATCCTCGCCAACATTTGTTGTTGTTTGTCTTTTGGATGTTGGCCATCCTAACTGGTGTGAAGTGATATCTCACTGTGGTTTTAGTTTGTGTTTCTCTGATGATTAGCGATGTGGAGCCTCTTCTCATGTGCCTGTTGGCCACCTGAATTTCTTCTTTGGAGAACTGTCTGTTCAGCTCCTCTGCCCATTTTTTAATTGGCCTATTTGCATTTTGTTTGTTGAGATGCATGAGCTCTTTATATAATTTGGATGTCATCCCCTTATCAAATATGTCATTTATGAATATATTCTCCCATACTGTAGGATGTCTTTTTGTTCTACTGATGGTGTCCTTTGCTGTACAGAAGCTTTTCACCTTGATATAGTCCCATTTGTTCGTTTTTGCTTTTGTTTCCCTTGCCCAGGGAGATATGTTCCTGAAGAAGTTGCTCATGTTTATGTCCAAGAGATTTTTGCCTATGTTTTTTTCTAAGAGTTTTATGGTTTCATGACTTACATTCAGGTCTTTGATCCATTTTGAGTTTACTTTTGTGTATGGGGTTAGACAGTAATCCAGTTTCATTCTCTTACATGTAGCTGTCCAGTTTTGCCAACACCAGCTGTTGAAGAGGCTGTCATTTCCCCATTGTATATCCATGGCTCCTTTATCATATATTAATTGACTATATATGCTTGGATTTATATCAGGGCTCTCTAGTCTGTTCCACTGGTGTATGGGTCTGTTGTTGTACCAGTACCAAATTTCTTGATTACTGTGGCTTTGTAGTAGAGCTTGAAGTCAGGGAGCATAATTCCCCCCTGCTTTATTCTTCCTTCTCAGGATAGCTTTGGCTATTCAGGGTCTTTTGTGGTTCCATATGAATTTTAGAACTATTTGCTCTAGTTCATTGAAGAATGCTGTTGGTATTTTGATAGGGACTGAATTGAATCTATAGATTGCTTTAGGCAGGATGGCCATTGTGACAATATTAATTCTTCCTATCCATGAGCAGGGGATGTGTTTCCATTTATTGGTATCTTCTTTAATTTCTCTCATGAGTGTCTTACAGTTTTCAGAGTATAGGTCTGTGTCCACATTCTTAACCACTGGCCTGTACCTACTCTTCTAGGTAATAATTATAATTCAGACTCAACAAACAGAAAAGAAACTATTAAGGGCATCAGTCCTCTATTCACAAGGCAAACTGCAACTTGGTTTCTATAAAACATTAAATTAATACATTTCATTTGGAATTTGCTGTTTGTTTTGAACTTTCATTTGTAGATGTTTTGATTTTATAGTTGTAAGACTTATAAGCACAAGATACTTGTGCCTCATTTTAAGACACATTTAAGTACTACAATAAAAATAAGTTAACTCTCACATATTGGTGACAGTCTTTACCCTTAAAACACACACTCCAAGAGATGGTGGTCTCTGTGGATACTTTAAGACTAACTTCAAGCCTGGCCCTGGGGATTGATGGGGCTGCATATGTGTCTGTGTGTTTATTGTTTTCAGGCTCCTCAGTCACTGTGCAGTGCTGGTCTGGACATCCTGATCCTCTTCCCTTGAGTTCCCCATAACAGTCAGACAGCACTACCCAAATAGCATGAATGGTCACTGATTCAATGACCTTAAGCTGGAACTTTCCAAGCACAAGACTCACAAAAGATAAAGGCAAGACACATGACAAAGAGAAGGGTGCCTGGTGTATGGGAGGACAGAGTGACAACAAGGAGCTAAAACAAGTGAATGAGCTGAAGTCACGCCACGAGCCCAGCCATCTCTGGGGCAGGGACTGCCCCTTCCCAACATGTTATATCGAGATTCTTCCATTTGCCATATATAGTTCTATCCGACAGGCTCAGTGCTCAGAAGCTGCTCTGGGGCCTACCAGAAGTTCTTATGTGTGCAGCTCACTACCAGGCATGTGATGTAATTCTCAAATAGCCCTCCAAGGGAATCCCATTTTAGAGAAACAGAACCTCAGAAAGAGTCAGCAATCTGCCTGACACTGCTGGACTTGTAAGTGGTGGAATGGGCCTTAAAACTAGACCTGCCCCAAGCCAGGCTATAGCACAATCCTGGTGTTATTCCCCTACTAGGTGGGACCCCTGTAAAGACCTGGACTGGGGCAGGGGGAGGGCAGCAGGAGTAGCAAAGAAGGTCGTCCACACAGGCCGATGGAACATGGGTCCGAATAAAGAAATGCTTAATAAAAGGTTACCATTTTTTATCTATTAAAATAAGCAAATATCCAGAAGTTTGATAATATTTTCTGTTGACAAGGCTGAGAGGACACATGTACATTACTTTTGGAGTGTAAGTAGGCAATTATCTGTGAAAATTACTGATTAATTTATCCTTCAGCTCAGCAATTTTGTTTTGGGGAATTTATTGAACAGATATACTTGAACATAGAACTAAAAGACCATGTTCACAAGGTTATCTACAGTAACAGTGAACTCCAATGTATATTAAGTACTTAAATGAAAAGGTATGTTAATACAATAGAAAAACAAAATGAAGCACCTCTGATATGAAAAGCTTCTCCATTATGCAGTGTGAAATAGTGTAGTCATACTAGCCTTGGTGGGAAAGAGGAATAAGAAATATATTTAAACAATCTCTGTATTCATATTTGCTGTAGATGCATTTACAAACACTGAAAGAATATGTAGGAAATTAATAATTATGGTTGTGGGGTGGGAAATACTTTTAACTGTTAACTGTATACATTTTAGACTTTTTTTAACCTCAAAAATAGATTATCTGTTCAAAAATTAATGTTAAAAAGCCCACATGGAGAAGGCTCCACCCAGGCTCCCTCCACCACACACTTACGTGGTCTCATTTGTCTACCATCTCCCCAGGCATCCTTCAGGGTTTGAGTCTTCGAGGAGGCCTCTGTGTGGTCACAGGCCACCCTTATGCATTATGCTTCACTGTACTTTTTGGAAGTTGTAACTATAGCTCTGAACTATTAGCTTCCTTCCCTCCAGATGAAGATGGCAATAATTACACTGAATCTCACAGAGATTAACAGGCTCTGAGCTCTGTCTGAATCCATTCTCTCACTGCCTCCATGTTGCCTCCAGTTAGAGGGGCCAGCAATTCCATTCCCTGAGGAAGAGAGACAATGTCCTCTTTGTCTTATTCCCTTACAGAGGTCAGTGCTCAGGGACAGGCAATCCCATCTACAGGAAGGAAGGGAGAGAAAGAGAGAGAGAAGAAAGAAGGAAGGAGATGAGAGGAAAGGAGTGGGGGAGGTACTCACTCCTGCAGAGATGAGCCTGAATTCACAGCATTTGCTGCCCCAGGTCTCAGTTGCAGGACATGGGATTCTCGGAATAGTCTGGACTCTGGGAGCCATTCTCTTGGAGTTGGCAGCTGTCAGAGTTTAGGCTGCAAGACAGCTGGGATGAACTGGCCATGTCCCAGCTGAGGGAGGAGGCAGTGAGCTTCTTGTTCTGCCGGATCTTGTGGCCTGAGTGCTGGACTTCGATGTCCTCTGAGCCTGAGGAATGGGAAACTGAATCCAGAGACTCCTTCCGCTGTAGTTCCGTCCCAGAGGTAGTGAGAGGGTTGAGCCCAGAGAGGAGACAAAGCCCAGAGAGAGCAGTGGGGTAAATGTCCACTCACTTAAGATGGCGGACTTGTAGGAGAGTTTGAAGGACAAGAATGTCAGTCCCTGCAGGAAGCTGAGGAGGAACTCACCCTCCTCGGCGTCCCGAAGCAGGGCTGTGGGCTGACAGTACTCCCACAGCCGGGCCTGCTCCTGGAGGAGCAGTTTCAGGTAGCACTCCATCAGGCTGTCATTCAGGGCCAGCCGCAGCCAGGCCTGGCAGGGGCCCACAGCCGTGCTGACGAAGATCAGGTGCTCCAGTTCCGAGATGATGTGTCTGGGAATGGGGAGAACAGACTTGTTTCAAGGAAGGCCTTCAAATCACTGAGATGTCATTTCATCACTTGTTAGCAAGAGCCAATAATAACTACAAATATATACAAATATGCAAAATTCTTGGGTAATAGTGTTCTTGTTTAGAATTTAGAAATATTAAGCTATAACCCCCAACTTTTTGATGTTGGTATCATGAAGGATAATTGCCATTGTCATTACAACTACCTATTGGGCTCCAGACATCATCTGTTTATCCAGGACATGTTTGCTGAGTGTAAGGTCCTCAGAGCTGCGAACACACAGGGTGAAGACATGGTCCCCACCCTCAGTCCCAGGTAACTGCCTTTCCAGACCACACTGAGGTGAGCCCTGTCAGTAGAGCTGTGGTGGAGGCTCGGCAATAATTTCTGGGTTTGAGTAAGAAAAATGCCCTCAATAGGGCAGTATCTCAGCTGTGCCTTGAGGGATTTCAAGAGGTAAAGATGGAAGGAGAACCTTCTAGACACAAGAGACTGGCAGAAAAAAGACATAAAGGGTAGGAAAGCAGCTGACCTGTAACAGGAGTGTTGAATGCTCCAGTCACAACACAAGGAGGATGAGTGGGTGGTTCGGTTGCAAAGCCAGGTAATGCAGGATCTTGAGTATCAAACTGGTGAGGCAAAGTAGGGCAAAGGTCCCCACATCCAGCTGTGCATAAGAATCAATCTGGGGAACTTGGTTAAGATACAGATTCTGTGACCCCAGCCTAGTGAATCAGACTTCACCCTAGCATTTGGGAGCCTTTGGGCTACAGAGTTTTGCACAGGGGAGCAACTTGACCGTAGTTATACAGACTTCAGGGTGGGTTGCTCTGGATAAGATCAGACCCCACATGTACCAAACTCCGTTCCTAAATGCCTTGGTCTGCTGTAAAGGCCCCTGCTCTGACTTCCACAGAGCCCCATGTGTCTCCACGGGAGTGCAGACCATGCTGTACAGGACTCTGTGACTGAGCTCCCATTAGCATGAGTGTGAGCATAAGCCTAAGCTCAGAACATGCTGACGAGCTGACTGACCTAAGGTAAGACAGAATGAGATGTGAGGAATGATTAGAAAGCCATGGTCATGGCTTCTAGTTCCGGGAAGATGGCGGTGTGAGCAGGGTGATGGAAATCTCCTCCAAAAACCATATGTATTCATGAAAATACAACAAATACAACTATTCTTAAAAGAGAGACCAGAATATACAGGACAGCACTCAACCTGCATCTACACCTGAGAGGACTCGGCACCCCACAAGGCAGGTAAGATATGGAGCCGCGACCCGGTGGGACCTGAGCACTCCCCCACCCCAGCGCACCGGCAGGAGGAGAGGATTCAGAGCTAGGAGGGAGTGGAAGTACAGGCCAGTGAAATAACCAGCCCTGGTGATCAGCGCTGGGAGTGCTGACACACATCACGCGGTGTATCGGAGATTGGAGAGACAGAGGGTGCAGGATCTGAGCCGGGGAACGCACTGGGTCCTCGCAGCTGGCTCCTCGGGACAAAAGAAAAGCACGTGCTATTTTTTAGTGGTCTTAAAGAGACAGGGGCCCAACGGAGGAACAGGATCGTTCCAGCACACTCGGCCCAGCAGGCTGGGAGTCCTGGGGAATTTCGGACCCCTTGGCTGGTGATTAGGAAAAAATAGCCCTACAGAAACTTTCCACAGAGATCAGCAGCCTCCCATGTGGTCCCACCCCAGCTAGAGCTACAAAGGGCCCTGCGGAGTGGCACGGCCACGGCTGCGGAATAGTGGAGCAACAGCGCCACCTACATCATCCTCACAGAATCCACTCCCGGCAGACGTCTTTTTGTTTGTTTGTTTTGGTGGTTTTTTTTTTCTTGTTTTTCTTCTTTCTTTTCTTTACTTTTCTCTTTTTAAGTCTTAAAAGCCCAGCTGACATACGTGGCACCCACGAGCGACCACTTCTATTGCCATGAAAAGACAAAGGAATATGGTACAAACAAAGCTTATCCAGACCCAGACACCAGAGAGGGAGTATGAAGGGATGGACATGCACAATCTTCCTGAAAAATAATTCAGAATAAAAGTCATAACCATACTGATGGATCTACAGAGAAATATGCAAGAGCTGAGGGAAGTGAGGAAAGACAGTGCAGAAATGAGACAAGCCATTGGCGGGCTTAGCAGCAGACTGTACGAGATGAAAGAGATTGTTAATGGAATAGAAATCAGAGAACAGGAATACAGAGAAGCTGAGGCAGAGAGAGATAAAAGGATTTCTAGGAATGAAAGAATATTAAGAGAACTGTGTGACCAATCCAAACGGAACAATATTCACATTATAGGAGTACCAGAAGAAGAAGAGAGAGAAAAAGGGATAGAAAGTGTCTTTCAAGAAATAATTGCTGAAAACTTCCCCATGCTGGGGAAGGAAATAGTCTCACAGTCCACGGAAGCCCACAGATCTCCCAACACAGGGGACCCAAGGAAGACAACACCAAGACACATAATGGCAAAGATCAAAGATAAGGACAGAGTATTGAACGCAGCCAGAGAGAGAAAAAAGATCACCTACAAAGGAAAACCCATCAGGCTATCATCAGACTTCTCAACAGAAACCTTACAGGCCAGAAGAGAATGGCATGTTATATTTAACGTAATGAAATAGAAGGGCCTCAAACCAAGAATATTGTATCCAGCACGATTATCATTTAAATATGACGGAGGGATTAAACAATTTCCAGACAAGCGAAAGCTGAGAGAGTTCGCCTCCCATAAACCACCTCTACAGGATATCTTAAATGGACTGCTCTAGAGGGAAGCACTCCTAAGGCTAAAAAGATGTCACCAGAGAAAATAAAATCAGCAAAGAAAGCAGACCATCCAAATACTAACTAAAGGCAAAGAATAAAACACCTATTACAGAAAGAATGGAGGAGGAGGAATAAGAAGGGAGAGAAATAAAGAAACATCAGACTGTGTTTACAATAACTTAACAAGAAAGTTAAGTTAGATTGTCAGATAGTAAAGAAGCAACCCTTGAAACTTTGGTAACCACGAATCTAAAGCCTGCAATGGCAATAAGTACATATCTATTGTTAATCACCCTAAATGTAAATGGACTGAATGCACCAATCAAAAGACACAGGGTAATAGAATGGGTAAAAAAGCAAGACCCATCTATATGCTGCTTACAAGAGACTCACCTCAAACCCAAAGATATACACTGTCTAAAAGTGAAGGGATGGAAAAAGATATTTCATGCAAACAACAAGGAGAAAAAAGCAGGTGTTGCAGTACTTGTATCAGACAAAATAGACTTCAAAACGAAGAAAGTAGCAAGAGATAAAGAAGGACATTACATAATGATAAAGGGGTCAGTCCAACAAGAGGATATAACCATTATAAATATATGTGCACCCAACACAGGAGTGCCGGCATATGTGAAACAAATACTAACAGAATTAAAGGAGGAAATAGACAGCAATGCATTCATTTTAGGAGACTTCAACACACCACTCACTCCAAAGGACACATCAACCAGACAGAAAATAAGTAAAGACACAGAGGCACTGAACAACACACTAGAATAGATGGACCTAACAGACATCTACAGAACTCTACACCCCAAAGCAGCAGGAGACACATTCTTCTCAAGTGCACACGGAACATTTTCCAGAATAGACCACATATTAGGCCACAAAAAGAACCTCAGTAAATTCAAAAATATTGAAATTCTACCAACCAACTTCTCAGATCACAAAGGTATAAAACTAGAAATAAATTGTACAAAGAAAACAAAAAGGTTCACAAACACACAAAGGCTTGACAACATGCTCCTAAATAATCAATGGATCAATGACAAAATTAAAACAGAGATCAAGCAATATATGGAGACAAAGGACAACAACAGCAGAAAGCCCCAACTTCTGTGGGATGCAGCAAAGGCAGTTCTAAGAGGAAAGTAAATAGCAATCCAGGCCTATTTAAAGAAGGAAGAACATTCCCAAATGAATAGTCTAAAGACACAATTACTGAAATTGGAAAAAGAAGAACAAATGAGGCTCAAAGTCACCAGAAGGAGGGACATAATAAAGATCAGAGAAGAAATAAAATTGAGAAGAATAAAACAATAGAAAAAATCAGTGAAACCAAGAGCTGGTTCTTTGAAAAAATAAACAAAATAGATAAACCCCTAGCCAGACTTATTAAGAGAAAAAGAGAATCTACACACATAAACAGAATCAGAAATGAGAAAGGAAAAATAACGATGGGCCCCACAAAAATACAAAGAATTATAAGAGAATATTATGAGAATCTATATGCTAACAAGCTGGAAAACCTAGAAGAAGTGGACAGCTTCTTAGAAAAATACAACCTTCCAAGACTGACCAAACAAGAAATAGAAAAACTAAACAGACCAATCACCAGCAATGAAATTGAATTGGTAATCAAAAAACTACCCAAGAACAAAACCCCCAGACCAGATGGATTCACCTCTGAATTCTACCAGACATATAGAGAAGAAATAACACCCATTCTCCTTAAAGTTTTCCAAAAAATAGAAGAGGAAGGAATACCTCCAAGCTCATTCTATGAAGCCAGCATCACTCTAATACCAAAACCGGGCAAAGACCTCACCAAAAAAGAAAATTACAGACCAATATCCCTGATGAACGTTGATGCAAAAATACTCAACAAAATATTAGCAAACCGAATTCAAAAATACATCAAGAGGATCATATACCATGATCAAGTGGGATTCATCCCAGGGATGCAAGGATGGTACAACATTCGAAAATCCATCAACATCATCCACCACATCAACAAAAAGAAGAACAAAAACCACATGATCATCTCCATAGATGCTGAAAAAGCATTTGACAAAATTCAGCATCCATTCCTGATTAAAACTCTCAACAAAATGGGTATAGAGGGCAAGTACCTCAACATCATAAAGGCCATATATGACAAACCCACAGCTAACATCATACTTAACAGCGAGAAGCTGAAAGCTTTTCATCTAAGATCGGGAATAAGACAGGGATGCCCACTCTCTCCACTGTTATTCAACATAGTACTGGACGTCCTAGCCACAGCAATCAGGCAAAACAAAGAAATACAAGGCATCCTGATTGGTAAAGAAGTCAAATTGTCACTATTTGCAGATGACATGATATTGTACATAAAAAACCCTAAAGACTGCATTCCAAAACTACTAGAACTAATACCTGAATTCAGCAAAGTTGCAGGATACAAAATTAACACACAGAAATCTGTTGCTTTCCTATACACTAATGATGAACTAACAGAAAGAGAAATCAGAAAAACAATTCCATTCACAATTGCATCAAAAAGAATAAAATACCTAGGAATAAACCTAATGAAGGAAGTGAAAGACCTATACTCTAAACTACAAGACACTCCTAAGAGAAATTAAAGAGGACACTAACAAATGAAAATTCATCCCATGCTCTTGGCTCGGAAGAATAAATATTGTCAAAATGGCTATACTACCTAAAGCAATCTACAGATTCAACGCAATCCCTATCAAAATACCAACAGCTTTCTTCAATGAACTGGAACAAGTAATTCTAAAATTCATATGGAACCACAGAAGACCCCAAATAGCCAAGGCAATCCTGAGAAGGAGGAATAAAACAGGACGAATTACGCTCCCTTACTTCAAGCTCTAGTTCAAAGCCACAGTAATCAAGACAATTTGGTATTGGCACAAAAACAGACCCACAGACCAGTGGAACAGAATAGAAAATTCAAACATTAACCCAAACATATACAGTCAATTAATATTTGATAAAGGAGCCTTGGATATACAATGGGGAAATGACAGCCTCTTCAGCAGCTGGTGTTGGAAAAACTGGACAGCTACATGTAAGAGAATGAAACTGGACTACTGTCTAACCCCATACACCAAAGTAAACTCAAATTGGATCAAAGACCTGAATGTAAGTCATGAAACCATAAAACTCTTAGAAAAAAACATAGGCAAAAGTCTCTTGGACATAAACATGAACGACTTTTTCATGAACATATCTCCCTGGGCAAGGGAAACAAAAGCAAAAATGAACAAGTAGGACTATATCAAGCTGAAAAGCTTCTGTACAGCAAAGGACACCATCAGTAGAACAAAAAGACATCCTACAGTATGGGAGGATATATTCATAAATGACGTATCCGATAAGATATATAAAGAACTCATGCACCTCAACAGACAAAAAGCAAATAATCCAATTAGGAAATGGGCAGAGGACATGAATAGACACTTCTCCAAAGAAGAAATTCAGATGGCCAACAGGCACATGAAAAGATGCTCCACCTCGCTAATCATCAGAGAAATGCAGATTAAAACCACAATAACATATCACCTCACAGCAGTGAGGATGGCCAACATCCGAAACACAAACAACAACAACTGTTGGCTAAGATGTGGAGAAAAGGGAACCCTCCTACACCGCTGGTGGGAATGCAAATTAATTCCACCATTGTGGAAAGCAGTATGGAGGTTCCTCAAAAAACTCAAAATAGAAATACCATTTGACCCAGGAATCCCACTCCTAGGAATTTACCCTAAGAATGCAGCAGCCCAGTTTGAAAAACACATATGCACCCCTATGTTTATCGCAGCACTATTTACAATAGCCAAGAAATGGAAGCAACCTACGTGTCCATCAGTAGATGAATGGATAAAGAAGATGTGGTACATATACACAATGGAATATTATTCAGCCATAAGAAGAAAACAAATCCTACCATTTGCAACAACATGGATGGAGCTAGAGGGTATTATGCTCAGTGAAATAAGCCAAGCCTCAAAAGACAAGTATCAAATGATTTTACTAATCTGTGGAGTATAAGAACAAAGAAAAAAACTGAAGGAACGAAACAGCAGCAGACTCACAGAACCCAAGAACGGACTAATAGTTACCAAAGGGAAAGGGACTGCAGAAGGGTGGAAAGGGAGGGTTAAGGGGGAGAAAGGGGCATTACGATTAGCAGATGTAATGTTGGGGGAGCATGGGGAGGGCTGTACATCTCAGAGAAGTAGTGATTCTATAGCATCTCACTACGCTGATGGACAGTGACTGTAAAGGGGTTGGTGGGGGGGACTTGATGAAGGGGGTAGTTTAATAACCATAATATTGCACATGTAAGTGTAGATTAATGATACCAAAATAATTTTTTTTAATCAAAAAAACAAAACAAAACAAAACAAAAAAAGAAAGCCATGGTCACCCAGGAGTGAAGTGAGAACCTGAGATAGGGCAGTGAGTGGTAGGCATGGCAAGAGAAATAGAGGCTGACAAGGCACCCTGGGGCTGAGGGTGGCAGACAATAGCCCTCAAGGCACGGTGCCAGCTCTTTGCTCCAAGCCCAGGCAGTTAGGGGTAGGGCCACAAAGATGTGTCTCGGTAAATATTCAGATGTTCAACCTGCATTCCACTCTTAAAAAAATATTTTGAGTGTAATACTTAGCATAGATGTTCAAACATTCTAAGGCAGGGTCAACAAACTTCTTTGATAAAGGGCCAGATAATGAAGATTTTAGGCTTTGCAGGCCACTTAACCTCTGTTGCAAATACCTAACTCTGCCACAGTGTTGTAAAAAGTCCGCTCCTGCTAAAGGCAACCAGTCCAGGGGCTTGAAGCAGCCAGGCTGTTGCCTGAGGCCCAAGCAGCTCATGAGACCTGGTCTAACACTGGCCCTACCTTGGCCGTCTCTACTCTAGAGCGCAGTGCATCTCTGACCATTTGCCTGCAGCGCTGGAGAGGAAGAGCCCCAGGTCCCACTCTGAAACTCCTCCCCAAGGCAAAGCATCCCTAGCTGACCTCACTGTGGGTGACAGCTTTCAGGAGGGGCCAGACGGCAGGCTGAGGCAGAGGCTTCTCGGGGGTGCTTTTCTTCCTCTTCCCCCTAGCCTCGGCTTGGATGTGCTTAGTGTGCAGGCGGTGGATAAATACGGCCTCCAAGGCGCTGCACGTGGTGTTGGCACCTCCATATTCGCTAGTGACCGCTGTGTCCGAGGACACATATTGCTTGTGCAATGACTTCACAGATCTCACTAGCTGCTGCTTGATGACCTAGGCAGTGCTAGATAGAACACAGGACTTTAGAAGATCCTATGGCAACCCCTGGAACGTAACTCTGCCTGTCACCAAATATGTGCGCATCCACATGTGTGTATATGTGAATCCATGTGCTTATATAGTAAACTAGCACATTTTCTAATTATAGAAAATAAAGTATAAAGAAAACAGGAGAACGACCTAGTTACATCATGCAGAGGTACTGCTGTTATTTTTTGCAAAGATATTTATGTGTGTTTTTTTTAACCGAACTTCAGTGAATGATAGCCATATAAATTTTGTCTTTAAACATTGGGTCCATCATAGATAGAGCTACAGGAGCTTGTGTAATCCATCAGGGGACAGGGGTGAGGCTTTCCACCTTATTTACATGACCAAGATTCTGCAGAGGCAGAAAAAGCTAAAAGGCAGTAAGTGCTGCTTGAGAACATGCATAAAACAGGAGCACGATCTACATTAAGAAAGATCCCAGGCCCAGCAGTCAGAGGCCTCAGTTTAGTCTCAGCTTTGTCGGTCAACAGCTGGGTCACCTCAGACATTTCGCTTGACCTCTCTGAGCTTCAATTTTCTCATCTGTTAAATGAAAATACTACTTCCTTATCTACACCACTTTGAGGCAGGACCAGGTTTTTATCATCCTTGTGTCCTCAACACATTAAGTACCCAATAAATGTTTATTTAATGAGGAAGTTATAAAATATACATAAAGTCCTTTGGAAATATAAAGAGAGTTCTATCATAATATAAGCATGTCAAACTTAAGTGTTTGAAAAGGACTAGAGAAGAATGCAGAAAAAATGGTTTGAATTTTCAGGTGACAAGATTATGGATATTTTACTGTTTATTTTTATTTTAGTCCAAACAGTTCTTGCTAATATTCTTTGAAAATTTACATGTTCTTTTTTTATAACAGCTTTAATGAGACATAAGTTACATAGCATAAAATTCATTCATTTAAAGTATGCAGTTCAGTGGGTTTTAGTATATTCACAGAATTGTGCAACCATCGCCCCTATCCTATTTGAAAACATTTCCATTGCTCCAGAAGGAAACATGTATCCCTTAGCAGTCACTCCCTCATCCCCTCTCCCCCAGCCCCTGGCAATGACTCATCTACTTTCTGTCTCTATGGATTTGCCTATTCTGGACATTTCATACAAATGGAATCATACAATCATGTGGCCTTTGTGTCTGGCTTCCTTCACTTGTTTTGTCTTCAGAGATCATGTTGTATCATTCCTTCTTACTGCCAAATAACATTCCATTGCATAGGTATACCAGCTCTTATTTATCCATTCATTGATTAATAGACATTTGGGTTGTTCCCACTTTTGGTTGCAATGTTGCTATGAATATTCATGCACAAGTTTTTGTGTGGACATATGTTTTCGATTCTCTTGGATATATACCTAGGAGTGGAACTGCTAGGGCATATGTAACTCTATATGAGAAACTATCAAACATCTTTCCACAATGGCTGCACCATTTTACATTCCCACCAGCAATGTATGAGGGTTCCAATTTCTCCACAACCCTACCAACACTTACCATCATCTGCCATTTTGATAACCACTATCCTAGTGAGTGTGCAGAAGTATCTCACTGTGGTTTGGATTTGCATCTCCCTGGTGACTAGTGATGCTGAGCATCTTTTCATGTGCCTATTGGCTATCTGTATGTCTTTGGGAAAATGTTTATTCACATCTTTGCCCATTTTTTAATCAGATTGTTTGCTTTTTTGCTGTTGAGTTGTATGACCTCTTTATATATTTTGGATATTCATCCCCTGTCAGATATGTAATTTGCAAATATTTTCTCCTATTCAGTAGGTCGCCTTTTCATTTTGTTAGTTATGTCCTTTGCTGTGCAGAAGCTTTTTAGTTTGATGTCGTCCCATTTGTTTATCGTTGCTTTTGTTACCTTCACATTCAGAGTCAGATCCAAAAATCATCACCCAGGTCAATGCCAAGGTGTCTTCATCACCATTCTGTGTACTCAGGTTCTAGAATAATAGTGGGCACATAGCGTTCAATAAATACTTTTTGAATGAGTGAATGAACAGGCAAATAAATGAACTTCAGGCTGTTTTTTTAAAAACTCTATGTAAGTCAGTGCAACTTTCTGAGCCAACTGAGGAGAAAACCAAAGGGAAACTCAAATGCTTCCTGTTGAGATAGTTCTGACAGTTGAACTGTCGGGAGAGGCCTCTGCAAAATCAACTGCAGAGTGGCAGGGACTTGGGTGATTCAGATCTAGTGGTCATAAGCCTCAGAACTGAAGTTGGAGCTTTTCTTCAAGTCATCTGGTGGAGTAGGCTCCTTGGCTTGAGCTCAACAATCTCCCACTACTACTGTTAGTTTTATCAGGGATTTCATACTGCTTTGTCATTCATTCATTCATTCATAAAACGTGTATTTGGAGACTTCTGTGTATAAAGTACTGGGCTGGGTGTTGTGAAATAAAAATGAAATAGTTATGGTGGGGGAGGGTGCTGTATTGAAAGATTTTTATTTTCCAAGAGGTAATAAATATATCATCACAGGTAGAAAAATGGTAAGAATGATAAGAGAAAATATCAAGTGCAATCAAGCTAAATGGGAATTTTCTCGAATAGAGGAGCTCCCCAAAAGCTTCGTGGAGGAGGTTGGACCTTGAACAATCCTTAAAAAGTATTTAGTTTCACTTGTACTGAAGGAGTTCAAGTGCCTGTGTGCCTCATAATTCTGGGGCTGGAGATCAGCAATCACCTCTTTAAAAGAATTTCCTTCAGCATGGTATGTAAAAATTTAGATGTACTTCTATAAAAAAAATGTCAAAGTAGTAGCTGAATTTGGAAAATATACTGTGTGATAATGAACTTGGAACAGAATAGATATTCATCTCAAGCAGCATGAAAACTGTATTCTTCTGTTATGTATAAATGGCAGCTGAAACATATAACAGATTCTATAAGCCAGGTGCAGATAATAGCATTTAACATTATAATCAGGATTCTGCCATATTTTAGGATTTACATTTTGGGAGTGAGGGTTACTGTTTACCGGGAGTGACCTTAAAAGCCCAAATGAAGAAGCTCTGCTTGCCCCAAGGTCAGTGAGAAAGAAGTAAAAGAGGCATGTCACCTGCCAGAGAGAGCCTTCCTTCTGCGGCCAGGACTTTGGAGATCTCAAAACCAAGAGAACTGGGAAGCAGGCCGAGGAAGCTTGCCTGTGGGTGTCTCTTGGCTGCTTTCTCTGTACCAGTGGAGCCACCTATCTTTAGAGCTCCCTGCTGCACTCTCTCTGCTGAGCTTATATTTATGCTAACTGAAATGTTTAAATTGATTTTCTCTTTGCAAGTCATAAATTTTAGAACAGAAAAAGGGTGGCTCTGGAAGGTGTGAGAGACAGGGACAGCTCTTTATGTTGCTTCATGAGTACTTCTTAGAGAAGGAAGACTATGGTTTACCCAACCCTGTATGGTTTCTGGTCTTAAAGCCACATTCCTGTAAGGGTTAACCTCCACCTACCACTTCTAAGAAACAGTTCAAGTGCTGCTTAACATCGTACTTTAACGGGAGATCTCAAGAACCAAAAAAATTGATTCTGACGTGCCAGGCAAACCTAAGTCTGGGCGAACTGACAGAAAAGGATCTAGGTGAGCAAGAGATCCACTGTCATCCTGTCTTGCCTAAGGTCAGTTCACATGTGCAGGGATGTGTGTCATGGGGTGTCTTCCCAATGGGTTTTAGCCCCGGACAAGTTTGCTGTGGATTCAATATGACCAAAGAAATTGACAGCAAAATGTTCCTTGGGGTGAAAGGGTTAATTACCCGGCTTGTTCTCCCTGTGGTAGGTCGAGCACTAGCGTCTCTGCCTCCGCCCAGAGCACTGGGCTGAGCTCTCTATATAGCACAATAATAGCTTATTGCCTACGGGTGTGGAAGCGGTAGCCTAGCAACAGGCCAGTTACATCATCAGGTGGTTTAAGTGCAGTGAGGATCCTGACCATAGGAACCCCAACTTCACCACACTCCACCCCTCCAGGATTCTCACCTTACAATCTACATGCTTTCAATCTTCCGCAATGGTCCCTGTGTGAGAAAGCTGGAGCACTGTGACCAGATTCCATGATAGCAACAGAGGATAACAACAACTTAGAGATAATAAAAATTAAGATACAGCAAGATTTTGATACGGGTAACAAAAATTATAATAATCCTCAAGCCAGAGGAAGTTCCCAATCCACAAAGACTTTTGGGGTGGTAAGATACATGTTTTAATGCCACCAACATAGGCAAATCTTGTCCATCAGGTAGGAAGCGTGCAAGAGAGTGGTCCTGTGATAGGACTGTAGCAGGAAGGGGGTCCCTTCCAGGTCTAGTATACCATACTTTTACTCCTTTCCCCATGGGGGTTACTGAAGTGTCCATATATAGTGCTACTGGGGGTGCATGCACTGACCATAATGATAAAACAAAACTCCCCGGTAAGATGCTCCTACCTTCTGGCTGTTCAGGATATACTACTGTGACCTTTGGCGGCCACTCTGCTGTTATTCCAGGAATACACAGGAGGCCAGCTTCCAGGCCTTGTCCCCAAGGTGCCAGGAGAGCCAGCCATCATTGGTCCATGTGTTGAAATGTCCCAAGGCCATGTCCACGCAATGGAGTCTCCAGGGTTCACTGCAGTTGGTGCTGGCAGCAAGATGTTATTCCGGTGGCCGAACCTCAGCTTCAGTGATTCTTCCTTGATTTGTACTTGCAGTTGTACAGGGGAGGCAGCCATATGTGTTAACATGTCTACAGGGCTCAGGGGGGCTCCCTTCTGGGGTGTCTCATTCAAACGCCGTAGCACGGTCCATAAGCAGACTGACCATCCCTGCAGACTATTGCTATCTGACTTTAGTCCAGATTTTATTAAGCCATTGTGCCTATCATGCCTGCTGCAGTAGGATTGTATGGCACATGAAACTTCCATTTGATTCCCAGCTGTCGCACCCATTCTTGCAGTGTATGTCCAGTAAAATGGGTGCCCTGATCACTCTCAATTACCTGTGGTTGGCCATAGGCAGCAGAGACACTCCAGGCCTCTTTTGGTCGTCTGCTGGTCTGCACAACGGGTAGGAAAAGCAACCAGAAGTCCAGTAGCTGTGTCCACACAAGTCATCGCATACCAATATCCTTCTGACACAGGTAGAGGCCCAATATAGTCTATCTGCCACCTGACAAGGGGTATAGGCCCCTTAGCTATTGTCCCATGTTGCTGTGGAACTCAATGTTTTTGGAGCACACGACACACTCCTGCCAGGCTCTACTAACTTCTTCGAAGGTCAAAGGCAAGCCCCACCGATGGGCTACAGCCCACATTGTCTTTTGCCCGCATGCAACAAACGTTGATATAACCATTGGGCTACATCAGAGGCAGGCTTTCCTTATAACCAACATATCTGGGCCAATTTACCTGCTTCATCACTTCCTGGGGATGCCAGTGGCAAATGACCTGTCACATGGTATACTGTAATTATTTTAGTCTGACCACAGACCCATAAGTCTTGCCACAGTTCTTGCCCCCAAAGCGGTTGGTGACCAAACAGCCAGATGGAATGGTACCAGGTTGGTAGCCACAGGGTCAAGCCCCGATAGCCCAGCTGTCAGTGCAGACAACTATAGGGGAGGGCTCCTGGCTGGTCACAAACCACACAGCCCGCAACTCTGCCCATTGGCTGCCCTTCCCCTCACCATCTTCCATCCATGTTGTCTCAGTCTTAGGATGGAAAGCTATGGCCCTCCATTTTGGGGACTGCCCATGGCTGGAACCATCTGTGTACCATGCATCTTTGAGTATAGGGACTGTGGTTCAAAAGTAAGTTTTTCCTGCTTTTCACTAGTATATGCCACCGGCCTCAATAAGCGTTGGAGCTCTTCACTCAAGGGGCTACTAGAGAGGGAACTATGCTGCTGTAGGTAAGCACCCTATGTGGCTAGTGTGGGTGTTTGTGCCACACCACTCCTTGGCTTTTGGGTCCAGTCTCATGCCCACCCCAAGGTGGGATAGGTGGTTATTACCCTTATCAGGGCCATTCCAGTGATGGGTTCTGTAGCCAGCAAGGCATGATACACAGCAGCCAGTTGTTTTTCTATCAAAGTGTATCGTACCTCCGCCATTTTCCAGAGGTGTGACCAGAATCCAACGGGTTGGTGAGTTCGTTCAAGCTGCTTCCAGAGACCCCAACCATAACCATCTTCAGTCACATGAACGTCCAGCTCACAGGGCCTTGATGGGTCTATCACACTCAAGGCCTGCATGGCCTTGGCTGCCCGTTTTGCTGTAGTAAAGGCAGATGCACATGTCTCATCCCAGTCCCACCTGATGTCCTTTCATACCAACCGGTATAAGGGCTTCAGAATTTGTGCCAAGTGTGGGATAAACACTCTCTAGTCGCCTAGAAGACCCAGAAACTCCTGTAGCAATGCTACAGTTGTAGGGGTAGGAAAGGCCTGGACTTTATCTATAACTGCTTCTGGTATAACTTTGGTCTTACCCGACCAGACAACCCCCAAGAATCTGACAGATAAACCAGGTCCCTGAACCTTGGTACTGTTCACAGCCCATCCTTTCTCCTGTAGATGTTGCAGCAGCCTAGGTGCTGCACTTTCTAGATCTGAAAGAGAATCGGACGTGAGCATCACATCATCAATATAATGGTACAGCCGCACTGTTGGTGGTTTCTCCCATGTAGCCAAGTCCTGGGCTACGAGTCCATAACAGATGGTGGGGCTGTGGAGGTATCCCTGTGGGAGGACGGTGAAAGTCCATTGCCATCCTTCTCATGTGAAGGCAAACTGTTCCTGACTTTCCTGCTCAGTGTCAGTGGAAAAGAAGGCATTAGCAAGATCTACCACATAATGGTATGTTCCTAGTTCATGGCTGAGGGTATCCATCAGGTCTGCAATAGAGGGAAGAACAGCATGCATAGGGGGTATGACTTTATTCAGTTCTCTGTGATCCACAGTCATACGCCAGAAGCCATCTGGCTTTTTTACTGTCCACACTGGGGAATTGAAAGGACTGTGGGTGGGCTTTATAATACCCACCTTTTCCAGCTCCTGAAGAGTTTCTCCAATCTCTTTATGCCCTCCAGGCAGTTTGTACTGTTGGTATTAGTCACCTGCCAAGGCACAGGCAAAGCTATGGGTGGGTGCCTAGCATGTCCCCTCAGAACTGCCTTCACCACATGTACTCTCAGTCTTAACTCACCTGCAGTGGTCTGCAGCCATAGACCCTACAGGATATCAATCCCCAAAATATACTCAGGGATAGGAGATATACACATGGTATACTCTTCTGGGGGTAGACACCCTATTCCCAAATGGATTTGGCCTTTTTTCACTCTGATAGTCTTACCCCGGTATCCATCTATGATAGTGGGGGTCCTGGGGGACCACTCAAGGTTACCATGAATCAGTGAACATTCAGCCCCTGTGTCCACCAGAGCCAGGACAGGTATGTTCAATGGGGACCAATGAATAGCTATTTCAACATGTGGCCTCCGGTCCCACCCTGGTCCCTCAGGGAAGATACCTTGACCTTCCCCTCAGTCAAACCATGTTCCCCAATCACCTTCCTGTGTGGGCTCAAGTGAGGTTGACTCGCGCTTCAGCAGGAAGTCTTGCAAACACACAGGCAGGACTTGTGGCTCTGTCTCTGACCTCTGCCTCCTTGGTCTTAATGGCTGGAACTGCTGCTCTGGTTTCAACTGTTGCCATAGCTCTAGTAAGATCCTATTTGACTTCCCTTCTAATTCCCTTCCATCTGCTCCTGCCTGTATTAAATCAACCCAAATCTGGGTCCTTGTAACCTTCATGGGGCCCTGTAAATTCTTCTTGTGAGTGACAGATCTTAATTCTTTCTGAGTTCTGATTGCTTCAGCCTCTCCTAGGTCTGTTACTGTACATGTCACCTCACTTATGGGATGCCCTAAGTGAGGGGAAAGAATGGCCACTAGAGACCCAAAGAGGAGCCATTTGAAGTACAATATTTCTCATCCCAGTAGTGAAAATCTCTTCATCTGAGCCATAATTCTTTGTACTATAGATGGCATTTCTTATGCCTCGCTCTCGTAACACCTGTTGGAGCTCAGCATACATCTGCCATCTAACAGGAGAGGATAGCAGATCACCCGGATTGAGCCATAAACACGAAGTGCAGCTATAAGGCAATTGAGGAGGGAGTGACTCCCCGGGGTCTGATGTGCATTTTGTAATCTCTGCCTCAAGGCAGGCTGCACTGTCAGGGAAGACAGCTTTCCCATCTCTGACCCCGACAGAACAATTCCATCCACCCCTAAGTCCCACAGATGCAGGAGCCAAGCTGATATTGACTCCAAGGGCTTCTGCCTAAACCGGGAGCCCAAATCCACCAGCTCAGCCTGAGTACAGGGGCGGACCATCGAGTGCTCCACGACCTGGGGAGGGGGCTGCTCCTCTCCTTGGGGAACCTTCAGCTGCTGGGTCTTTATTTTCTTTACCACCACTGGGCGTGCTTTCAATACAGGAGGGGCCAGTGCCTTCAGCACCACCCCTTCATCCTTCCCCAGCTCCTCCATTTCTGGGGCTGATGGCACCTTTCTCTCCCCTCCCCTGAGTGCCTCCTCTGCTACAACCTTTACCTTTTCTACTGTGCCTTGCAGCAATGCTACCTCAGTCTTCAGAAGCTCTCTTACGTTCATCTCAATGCTTCACAGCTGACGTTCTCATGCCACCTCTGCCTGTGCTTCCCTCAGGAGTTCGTCTTTTTCCTTGATGGCCTCTTCCTCCTTCAGAACACCTGGCAGCACTGCCATCTTGTTCTGTAAAGAACTGTTTACCTCTCCAATGGCACCTTGCTGCTGGCGTTCTCATGCTGCCTCCTCTCGCATCAATGCCATTTCCTTCTTCAGGGAATCCACAGAAGTTTGCAGCTTGCGTTCTCATGCCACTATTTCTTGGGTCTCTTCTGTAGACCTTTTTAATACTGTGAGAAGCAGCCAACCCACAGTCCCCGCTGCCTCATGGGCACTCTGCTTCTCAAAGGATCTACTTATTATACCAACCGCCACCCCTACAGCCTCACCTGTCACCTCCACTTGCCTCCAGCCCTGGGGTGGGGCCCAGTCCTCTAGAAGGCAAGCCACCTCAGACCACATACCCACTGGGGGACAATCCACTGTCTCCCCATTCACAGGGGCATCCTGCTAAAGCACCCCTCCCATAAGGGCAGCCTGTCTTTTTTCTCGGTCAACAATGAACCCTGCCGACTACACCAATTATCTTGCCAATGGGTTTCAGCCCCGGACAAGTTTGCTATGGATTCAATGTGACCAAAGAAATCGACAGCAGAACGTTCTTTGGGGTGAAAGGGTTTATTACCCGACTTCTTCTCCCAGCGGTAGGTCGAGCACTAGCATCTCTGCCTCTGTCCAGAGCACTGGGCTGAGCTCTCTATAAGCGCAATAATAGCTTATTGCCTAGAGGTGTGGAAGCAGTAGCCTAGCAACAGGCTCGTTACATCATCAGGTGGTTTAAGTTCAGTGAGGAATCCTGGCCATAGGAACCCCAACTTCCCCACAGGGGGCGGTACTCATTTCTTTCCTCTTATGTGGTATGTAAGGGGGCTTACAAAAAAAGCATCGAATTTGCCTGTCTTTACCCTCTCATCACTATGAGTTCTTCAATTCCTAGAGAGCAGGTTGGATTCCCATTCATTTTGTAGGCAGGGTGGCTCGATTAGGGTGCCCCTTCTTAAAAAATAGAAATCATGAAAGAGGCAACAAATATTTCTGAGGTGGCGTGGAGTTGTAGCAGATGTGTAAAATGCCCATTACAAAACATAACCTGTTTTGCTCATCAATGATCATTTGTTCTTTGACTTCTCAAGGTCCTGGAGAAAGAGGAACCCAGCTGACAGAGAGTTGGGGGACCAAGCAGTGGGTAGTGTGGGATGGAGGGAAAGGTAGTGGTCTGTTCTTGGGGAGGAAATGATTCCTGAGCCCTTGCAGAGAGCAGTACAGCATAGGGAATTCTGGGTTACAAGGTGAAGCCCGCGGTCCTGGGGTCAGAGGGATCTTCAAGCACTTTGACCTCTTGACAGAACAGAAATGGAGAAGTGTTTAGAAGCATCAGAATTTGTTAAGCCTCCAGTTGTCCTCCCACTTCCTGTCCACCACGGAAAACCCCAGAAAGAAAGAGCAACATCGCCCCTTATAAGCAATGCTAAAGAATCACCCCCCACCCCACCTCAGGATCACCCTCCTCCAGCCCAGGTGGGATCCTGACCCTTGGAGAAAACTGCTGACCTACCAACTCCCCCCATTCCCCTAGAATGCAGACAGGACAGGGTTTTGACTAATCAGCCCTTTCTTGGGGACCTGTTCATCCAGCTCCATTTTCCTTCCCTTGTTCCCTTTATTTCTAGAATTCTGAGAACTGTACTGTTCCTTGTTTCTACCCATCATTATTAAGGGAGAGATATGGAAACATCCCCATGGCAACAGTTTCATCTCAAAATATCTGAATGCTCTTAGCTGCTTTCCCCCTCCAGGGAAAAGACTAGGTTCTTTCTTTTTTTTTCATCATCCTCAGAGTGCAGTTGACAGATCGTTTCTACACTGCAGGGAGGCCTGCCTAGGTCAGGAACAGAGATAGGAAAGCCCAGAGAGCCAGATTTCTTTCTCAGCTGACTTCACTTTCTGAACAGAGTGGAAACATTTTAAAAGACTTAAAGTTATATGGCTGTCGCACTGGACTAGGGAATTGCTGGTGGAAGTACCAACTTCTCACCTGAGAAAATACCAACTTCTCACTTGAGAACACATGAGATGGGCCAGCACAGACATGGTTCAATGCCCCACGTGCCACACTCTCTTACTGCCGAGCAATGTGGTTTGAGTAAATTCAGATGGACACGCTGATCATCATTGGAGAGGCAGGAGAGACAATGGGACAAGAAAGCATTATACTTTATCTTTGTGACATGCCTTATGTCTGGCCGGGAATTTTTCATATTGAAATGGGATAGTGGAAGAGGGCACATTTGTCTTAAACACGTGTACGTGTTTTCTCACAGTTTTGCTGGGTCAGAAATTTGGGAGCAGTTTAGTTGGGTGGTTCTGGTTCAGCTTCTCTAATTAGGTTGCAGCCAAAATGCCAACCCAGGCTGTAGTCCTGTGAAGGCTTGATTAGGGCTCGAGGTTTTCTTTCCAAAATGGCTCACTCACATGGCTGTTGGCAGGAGGCTTTTGTTTCAAGCCACATGGGCATCTCCCCATAAGGCTTGAGTGACATGGCAGCTCGTGTCACCCCAGAGCAAGTGATCCAGACATAGAGAACAAAGAGGTAGTTACATTTTCTTTCATGACCTAGTCTTAGAGGACACACATGGATTCTGTCATATCTGTTCTTTAGAAGTAAGTCACTTAGTCCAGCCCACACTTAAGGGGAAGGGAATCAAGCTCCGTCTCTTGAAAAAATATCAAAGAGTTTATGTATGTACTTTAAAACTCATCATAGTAGTTACAAAAAAGAATGAGTCAGTGCTCTATGTACTGATATGTAACAATCTCCAGTATATATATTCAGTGAAAATAGCAAAATGCAGAACAGTGAATAAGTATGGATGCCACTTGTGGTTTTAAAAAAATCAGTGAGGGATAAATATACAGAGATTGTGTGTTGTGTATTGGAAAAATACAATAAACTGGCCTGGAAGAGGACTGGGAAAGGAAGTAGGAGAGAGATTTGCTTTCTGTACTTCCTGAATTTTATTTGTGTAAATGGTACACTTCAATAATAAAATTTAATTTTTAGAAATGGGTTAAAATAAGAAATAACATTGTTGAAAGAAAAGTAAAAGAATGGCAAGTTTCAGGTGCAATGAATTTTTAAAATTTTATTATTAAGACATTGATATACATGCTTATGAAGGTTTCACATGAAAAAACAGTGTAGTTACTACATTTACTGTATTCCCAAGTCCCCACCCATATCTCAATGCAGTCACTGTCCATCAGTGTAGTAAGATGCCACAGATTCACTGTTTGCATTCTCTGTGCTACACTGTTTTCCCGTGACCACCCAAACCATCTCCGTCCCTCCCGACAAGCCCTCCCACACCCCTCCCCTTTGGTAACCACTAGTTCCTTCTTGGAGTCTCTGAGTCTGCTGCTATTTTGTTCCTTCAGTTTTGCTTCGTTGTTATACTCCACAAATGAGGGAAAACATTTGGCACTTGTCTTTCTCCACCCGGCTTATTTCACTGAGCATAATATCCTCCAGCTCCATCCATGTTGTTGCAAATAGCAGGATTTGTTTCTTTCTTATGGCTGAATAGTATTCCATTGTGTATATGTACCACTTCTTCTTTATCCATTCATTACTGATGAACACTTAGGTTGCTTCCATATCTTGGCTACTGTAAAAAGTGCTGCAATAAACATGTGGGTGCATATGTCTTTTTGAATCTGAGAAGTTGTGTTCTTTGGGTAAATTCCAAGGAGTGGGATTCCAGGCTCAAATGGTATATGTATTTTTAGTTTTTTGAGGACCCTCCGTATTGCTTTCCACAATGGTTGAACTAGCTTACATTTCCACCAGCAGTGTGGGAGGGTTCCCCTTTCTCCGCATCCTAGCCAGCATTTGTTGTTCTTAGTCTTTTCGATGCTGGCCATCCTTACTGGTGTGAGGTGATATCTCATGTGGCTTTAATTTGCATTTCCCTGATGATTAGTGATGTGGAGCATCTTTTCATGTGTCTGTTGACCATCTGAATTTCTTCTTTGGAGAATTGTCTCTTCATATGCTCTGCCCATTTTTTAATCGGGTTATTTGCTTTTTGGGTGTTGAGGCATGTGAGTCCCTTAAATATTTTAGATGTTAACCCCTTGTCAGATATGTCATTTACAAACATATTCTCCCATACTGTAGGATGCCTTTTTCTTCTGCTGATGGTGTCCTTTGCCGTACAGAAACTTTTTAGTTTGATGTAGTCCCATGAGTTCATTTTTGCTTTTGTTTCCCTTGCTCGAGCAGATGCATTCAGGAAGAAGTTGTTCATGCTTATATTCAGGAGATTTTTGCCTATGTTGTCTTCTAAGCATTTTATGGTTTCATGACTTACATTCAGGTCCTTGATCCATTTCGAGTTTACTTTTGTGTATGGGGTTAAACAATAATCCAGTTTCATTCTCTTGCATGTAGCTGTCCAGTTTTGTCAATACCAGCTGTTGAAGAGGCTGTCATTTCCCCATTGTATGTCCATGGCTCCTTTATCATATATTAATTGACCATGTATGGTTGGGTTTATATCAGGGCTCTCTAGTCTATTCCATTGGTCTATGGGTCTGTTCTTGTGCCAGTATCAAACTGTCTTGATTACTTTGGCTTTATAGTAGAGCTTAAAGTTGGGGAGCATAATCCCCCAGCTTTATTATTCCTTCTCAGGATTGCTTTGCCTATTCGGGGTCTTTCTTGGTTCCATATGAGTGTTAAAACAATTTGCTCTAGTTCATTGAAGAATGCTGTTGATATTTTGATAGGAATTGCATTGAATCCGTAGATTGCTTTAGGCAGGCTGGCCATTTTGACAATATTAATTCTTCCTATCCATGAGCACAGGATGTGTTTCCATTTATTAGTATCTTCTTTAATTTCTCTCATGAGTGTCTTGTAGTTTTCAGAGTATAGGTCTTTCACTTCCTTGGTTAGGTTTATTCCTAGGTATTTTATTCTTTTTGATTCAACTGTGAATGGAATTGTTTTCCTGATTTCTCTTTCTGCTAGTTCATCGTTAGTATATAGGAATGCCACCGATTTCTGTGTATTAATTTTGTATCTGCAATTTTGCTGAATTCAGATATTAGATCTAGTAGTTTTGGAATGGATTCTTTAGGGTTTTTTATGTACAATATCATGTCATCTGCAAACACGGACAGTTTAATTTCTTCCTTGCCAATCTGGATGCCTTTTATTTCTTTGTGTTGTCTGATTGCTGTGGCTAGGGCCTCCAGTACTATGTTGAATAGAAGTGGGGAGAGTGGGCATCCATGTCTTGTTCCCGGTCTTAAAGGAAAAGCTTTCAGCTTCTTGCTGTTAAGTATAATGTTGGCTGTGGGTCTGTCATATATGGCCTTTATTATGTTGAGGTACTTGCCCTCTATACCCATTTTGTTGAGACTTTTTATCATGAATGGATGTTGAATTTTGTCAAATGCTTTTTTCAATATCTATGAAGATGATCATGTGGTTTTTGTCCTTTTTGTGGATGTGGTGGATGATGTTGATGGATTTTCAAATGTTGTACCATCCTTGCATCCCTGGAATAAATCTTAATTGATCATGATGGATGATCTTTTTGATGTTTTTGAATTCGGTTTGCTAATATTTTGTTGAGTATTTTTGCATCTATGTTCATCAGGGATATTAGTCTGTAATTTTCTTTTTCGTTGTGTCTTTTCCTGGTTTTGGTATTAGAGTGATTTTGCCCTCATAGATTGAGTTTGGAAGTATTCCCTCTTCTTCTACTCTTTGGAAAACTTTAAAGAGGATGGTATTAGGTCTTCACTAAATCTTTGAAAAAATTCAGTGGTGAAGCCATCTGGTCCAGGCGTTTTGTTCTTAGGTAGTTTCTTGATTACCATTTCAATTTCATTGCTGGTAATTGGTCTGTTCAGATTTTCTGTTTCTTTCTGGGTCAGCCTTGGAAGGTTGTATTTTTCTAGAAAGTTGTCCGTTTCTTCTAGGTTATCCAGTTTGTTAGCATATAATTTTTCATAGTATTCTCTAATAATTCTTTGTATTTCTGTGGTGTCCATAGTGATTTTTCCTTTCTCATTTCTGATTCTGTTTATGTGAGTAGATTCTCTTTTTTTCTTGGTAAGTCTGGCTAGGGGTTTATTTGTTTTCTTTATTTTCTTGAAGAACCAGCACCTGCTTTCATTGATTCTTTCTATTGTTTTATTCTTCTCGATTTTATTTATTTATGCTCTCATCTTATTATGACCCTCCTTCTACTGACTTTGGGCCTCATTTGTTCTTTTACTAGTTTTGTTAATTGCGAGTTTAGAGTGTTCATATGGGATTGTTATTCTTTACTGAGGTAGGCCTGTATTGCAGTATACTTTCCTCTTAGCATGGTCTTCTCTGTATCCCACAAATTTTGTGGTGTTGAATTATTGTTGTCATTTGTCTCCATATAATGCTTGATCTATGTTTTTATTTGGTCATTGATCCATTTGTTATTTAGGAGCATGTTGTGAAGCCTCCATGTGTTTGTGGTATTTTTCATTTTCTTTGCAAAATTTATTTCTAGTTTCATACCTTTGTGGTCTGAGAAACTGGTTGGTACAATTTCAATCTTTTTTAATTTTCCGAGGCTCTTTTTGTGGCCTAGTATATGATCTATTCTTGAAAATGTTCCATGTGCACTTTAGAAGAATGTGTATTCTGCTGCTTTTGGGTGTAGAGTTCTGTACATGTCTGTTAGGTCCATCTGTTTTAATGTGTTGTTCAGTGCCTCTGTCTCCTTACTTATTTTCTGTCTGGTTGATCTGTCCTTCAGAGTGAGTGGAGTGTTGAGGTCTCCCAGAATGAATGCACTGCATTCTATTTCCCCTTTTAATTCTGTTAGTATTTGTTTCACATATGTGGGTGCTCCTGTGTTGTGTGCATAGATATTTATAATGGTCATATCTTCTTGTTGGACTGACCCCTTAATCATTATGTAATGTCCTTCTTTGTCTCTTGTGACTTTCTTTGTTTTGAAGTCTATTTTGTCTGATACAAGTACTGCAACTCCTGCTTTTTTCTCCCTATTAGTTGAATGAAATATCTTTTTCCATTCCTTCACTTTTAGTCTGTGTAAGTCTTTGGGTTTAAAGTGAGTCTCTTCAGTTCTCCAAAGAAGAAATTCCGATGGCCAACAGACACATGAAAAGATGCTTCACATCACTAATCATCAGGGAAATGCAAATAAAAACCACAACGAGATATCACCTCACCCCAAAGCATTGAAAAGACTAAGAACAACAAATGCTGGCGACGATGCAGAGAAAGGGTAAACCTCCTACACTTCTGGTGAGAATGTAAGCTAGTTCAACCACTGTGGAAAGCAATATGGAGGTTCTGCAAATAACTAAAAATATAAATACCATTTGAGCCTGGAATACCACTCCTTGGAATTTACCCAAAGAATACAACTTCTCAGAATCAAAAGCATATATGAACCCCTATGTTTATTGTAGCACTTTTTACAATAGCCAAGATATGGAAGCAACCTAAGTGTCCATCAGTAGATGAATGGATAAAGTAAATGTCGTACATATACACAATGGAATATTATTCAGCCACAAGAAGGAAACATATCCTGCCATTTGCAACAACATGGATGGCCTCTAGTGCCCAGAACCTCTACTCTCTGGAGCTGCTCAGCCCCTGAAGCAATGTCAGGGTCACAGGGGAGCAGTACTGGTGCCTGGGGGGAGGAAAGAGCTGTTTCCTGCTTCTCGTCTGCTGTGCCTGCCTCCGTTGCCAGAACCAGTGGGCCGAGCACACAGGTATAAGCCTCTATGCTTTGCATTTGTAGTTGCTGTAGACGGGGCTTCCCTCTGGCTGGCCTAATGCCAGGGTAGGGTTTGCTGGTTTGCGAGCCAGGTGGGGCTGGCCTGGAGAAAGGCTCAGTAGGCTGCGTATCATGGAGGGGGTCCTTTGAGCTGTGTAACGAGCCAGGGAGCTGGAGCGCCTGAAGATTGAGAAAGTTCCCAACCTGCTGGGCAGAGTGCCCCTGGACAATTTTTTCTACCTGTTCTTTCTTCTGAGCAGTAAGCTCTGTACAATCCTTGCCCCTTTAGCAGCCCTTTGGCTGTTAGGAAGTCTCTCATATTGCCCACCTTTCTTTGGTTCCAGAGCACCTGGGTATGGATCCCTGCTTTCCACAAGTGGCTGGAATCTCAGTGTCTCCAGGTATTCTGCCTGTCTTAGCTTTCCAACCCACAATCACGAGAGTAACATGAAAGCACCATGAAATGTAGATTTGTGCTCCCAGAGCAGAATTCCAGAGTTAGGTATTCAGCAGTTCCAGGCCTCCACTCCCTCCCTGCTCTGTTTCTCTTCATCCTGTTGGTGACCTGGGGTGGGGGAAGGGCTTGGGTCCCCCCAGGCCACAGCATTGGTTCGTTACCCTGGTCTGTGAGGCTTATTCTTTTCTCCAGGTGCATGCAGTTTGGTGCAGCCCTCTTTCCTGTTGCTCTTTCAGGATTAGTCGTATTAATTATATTTTTGTATTATGTGTGGTTTTAGGAGGAAGCCTCTGTCTCACCTCTCACACCGCCATCTTTCAGATGCAATGAATTTTTAAAAGAGACTAGGGTAAATGATATCAGCGGGTTGGTTTGCTTGCTCATTTTCTTTGAAGCAAGTTTGCTTTTTGTGAATGCATGTGTTAAAACAGGAGGCTATTAGCATGATGTTCATAGAAAATAGACTGTGCTCTCTGAAGGAGGATACTTGAAAGAGACTTCCTTGAGTTCCCATGTCACATATACCCACCGACCCACTTTGTCCTGATCTGTTTTACATTCTCTCCTGTCACTACAGATAAACTGCCCACAAGGCAACCCTGTTCTTTAAGCACTAGATTCCATTCCCTCACCTACATCCTCCAGCAATTCTCTTTGTCTCTCTCCCTCCCTCCACATCTCACCTCCAGGCCTCCTCCCTTCTGCATCATCAACTTGTTTTTTCCCTGCTCTGGGATCTTGATATACAAATATATTGTTATTTCTGCCATCTGAAAAAATTATCTTCTTGTCCCCTTTACAACAGCATTGCTTGAAATTTTCTCCAATGCTTCCTCTTGTTCTACATCTTTAAGCCTTGTGATTTAGTTTACCCACCATAAAATCCACCTGTCTAAAGTGTAAAATTCAGTGGTATTTAATATATCCACAAAGTTGTGAAACCATTACTACTAATTTGAGAACATTTCATCACCCCAAAAAGAAATCCTATACACATTAGCCATCACTAACGCCCAGCCCCTGAGAAACTCTCGTCTACTTTCTGTCTCTATGAAGTTGCCTATTCTGATCTTTTATATAGATGGAATCATACAATATATGACCTTTTGTGTCTGGCTTCTTTTCCTTAGCATGTTTTCAAGGTTTATCCACGTTATAGAAGTTATCATTACTTCATTCCTTTTTATGGATGTATAATATTCCATTGCATGAATATATCACATTTTGTTTATCCATTCTTCCACTGATGGATTTTGGGGTTGTTTCCACCTTTTGGTTATTTGGAATAAGGCTTCTGTGAACATTTGTGTATAAGTTTTTGGGTGGACATATCTTTTCAGTTTTCTTGAGTATATACCTAAGAGTAGAATTGCTGGTTTAACATTTTGAGTATTTGCCAGACTGTTTCCTACAGTGGCTGCAGTGGTTTTACAATCCCACCATTCTTTTCCACCATGGACTCTTGTTGTTATCTATCTTTTTTATGATAGCCATCCTGGTAACTGTAAAGTAGTATGTTCTTGTGGTTTTGATTTGCATTTCCCTAATGACTAGTAATGTTGAACATCTTTTCATGTGGTTATTGGTTTATTTGTATGTCCTCATTTAAGACATGTCTATTCAAATCTTTTGCCCACTTAAAAACTAAGTTATCTTTATTGTTAAGTTATAAGAGTTTGTTATATATTCTGAATACTAGTCCCTTATCAAGTATGATTTGCAAATATTTTCTCCCATAATGTGAGTTGTCTTTTCATTTTCTTGATAGTGACCTTTAAAGCCCATGAGTTTTTAACTTTAAAAGAAATCCCATTTTTATCTTTATTTTCTTTCCTTTTTTTTTTTTGCTTGTGCTTTTGGTATCATATGGAAGAAACTGTTGCCTATCCCAAAGTCACCAAGATTTACATGTACGATTTCTTCTCAGAGTTTTAGCTCTAACATTTAGGTCTTTGGTCAATTTTGAGTTAATTTTGTATATTATGTAAGTGAAGGAGCCAATTACATTCTTTTGCATGTGGATTGAGTTGTCCCAGCACCATTTGTTGCAAAGAATATCCTTTTCCTATTGAATAATCTTGGGACCCTTGTCAAAAATCAATTGGCCAAAAATGTAAGGTTTTATTTCTCAATTCTATTCTCGTAGTCTATATATTTATCCTTGTGCCAGTACCACACAGTCTTTATTATTTTAGCTTTATAGTAAGTTTTGAAACCTGGAAGTTTTGAGTCTTTCATCTTTGTTCTTTTTTTTTATTCCAAGATTGTTTTGGCTATTCTAGGTCCCTTGTGTTTCCAGATGAATTTTAGGGTCAGCGTGTAAGTTTCCAAAAAAAAAAAAAGCCAGCAGGGATTTGGGTAGCGATTGCACTGAATCTGTAGATCAGTTTGTGGGGTTTTGCCATCTGAACAAAACAAAGTCTTCTAATCAATGAGCATGGGATGTCTTTGCATTTATTTATGTCTTCCTTAGTTTCTTTAACAGTATTTTGTAGTTTTTAGAGTATAAGTCTTTTACCTTCTTGGTTAAATTTATTCCCAAGTATTTTATTCTTTCTGATGCTATGGTAAATGGAATTGTTTTCTTAATATCTTTTTCAGATTGTACATTGATAGTGGATAGAAATAAACTTGATTTTTGTATATTAATTTTGTATCTAGCAACTATTAGCTCTAATAGTTTTCTTTGGGTGTGTGTGTATTCCTTAGGATTTTCTGTACAGAAGATAATATCATCTGTGTACAGTTTTCCTTCTTCCTTTACAATCTGGATGCCTTGCATTTATTTTTCTTTCTTAATTTCCCTGGCTAGACCTCCAGCACAATGTTGAATAGAAAGCAGAATTCTTTGTCTTTTTCTTGGCCTTGGGGGAAAACATTCCATCTTTTCAGCATTAAGTATGTTAGCTATGCATTTTTCATTGATGTCCTTATCAGACTAAGTAAATTCCCTTCTATTCCTAGTTTATAGAATGTTTTCATCACGAAAGGGTGCTGGGTTTTGTCAAATGCTTTTTCTGTATCTATTAAAATAAACATTTGGGGTTTATCCTTTATTCTATTAATATGATGTATTACATTGATTTTTTTGTATATTGAACCAATCTTGCAATCCTGGGATAAATCCCATTTGGTCATGGTGGAATATAAAAAGGACTCAAAAGCCCTTTTTGTTTATTTGTGGATTCAGTTTGCTATTATTTTGTTCAGGATGTTTGCATCTATAGCATAAGGGATATTTTGGGGTAGCTTTTCTTTGATGTCTCTGGTTTTGGTATCAGAGTGATATTAACCTCATAGAATAGATTGGGAAGTGTCCCCTCCTCTACTGTTTTTTTAAAGAGTTTGTGAAGGATTGGTGTTCCTGGTTTGTCTTCGGCCCACTCTAATCAGGCTTTTTGTCTCCACGACTGTGCTGAAATTGTCCTTGCCAAGATTTCCAATGGTCTCCACATTTCCAAATGCAATGGTCAGTTCTATACTGTCTTCTTATACTCATCAGCAGCATTTGATACATTTTCTTCCTTCTTGAAACTCTCTTTTCTTGGCTTCCACACTCTCTTGGTTTCCTTTCTGCCTCGCTGGCCACTCTTTCCCAGTCTCCTCTCCTGGATTCTCCTCCTCTATTAGCTCTGTTAATAACAGAGAGCCCCAGGTCTGAATTCTTGACATTTCTTTTCTATTTTTTTCTCAGACTTCTGGTGATTTTGTCTGCTGTCCTGAATTTAAACACCAAAACTATATGCTGACTCCCAAATTTGGAGCCCAGATGTGATCTCTCTCTTTATCTGTGGATTTATATGGCTGCTGCCTTCTGGACATCTTAATGTGGGGTTGAATATACATCTCAAACTTAACATGTCCAAAATCAAATTTTTGATCTGTCCCACCAAAACCTGCTGCTCCACTGTCTTCCCCATCACTATTAACAGCAACTTTATCATTCCACTTGCTCAGACCAAAAATCCTAGAGTCCTCTTTCCTGGCTCCTTTCTTTCTCTTAATCCCTCCCCATCCCATTAGCAAATTCTATTTGTATTACCTTCAGAATAACCAGACCCTAACCACTTCTCACCACTTCCATGATTAGATTATTACCTTGGTCTTTCTCCAGCTGGTATTATTGGAATAGACTTCTAACTGGCCTCCCTGCCTCCCCCTTTGCCTACCTTTAGTCTGTTCTCAATACAGCAATCACCCAAGAGTTTTTATGAATACATGTTGACTTTTAAGATGATTTTCTGTATCTATTGAGATTATCATTTTTTATTTTCTTTTGTCTGTTAATATGGTAAACTACATTAATTTTCAAATTTAAACCAACTTTACATTCTTGGAATTAACTCCATTTGGTCATGCTATATTATCCTTTTCATATGTGTTAGGGTTGATTTGCCAAAATTTCAAGAACGTTTGGATCTTTGTTCATGAAGGATATCGGCGCATAATTTTCTTATGCTTTTTTCTGGTTTTGGTGTCGGGGTAATGCTGGCCTCATGGAATTATTTAACAGATATTCCCTCCCCTTCAATTACTTGGAAAAATAACTGTGTTGAATTGACATTTGCCTCTAAACCTATCTTTATATTTACAGTAAGTTTCTTGTAGACAGCATCAAGTTGGGTCCTAGTTCTTTGTCCAATCTAACAAGAACTCTTTGTTTTTTAGTGGCTGCTTTAGGGTTTATAAAATACATCTTTAGCTTATCTCCATCTACCTTCAAGTGATATTACACCACTTTACGTATTACAGAAGAACCTTACAACTGTATACATCCATTTCTCCCATCCTGGCCTTAGGGCTGTTGTCACATGTTATAAGCCTCATGATTCAGTGTTATTATTTTTGCTCTAAGAGATTAATTACCTCTTAAAGACATTTAAATAGGAAAAAGGACACATACGTAAGTCCCCATTTATTATTTCTGGTGTACTTTGTTCCTTTGTATAGGGCAGATTTCTATTTGATACATTTTCCTTCTTTCTGAAGATCTTCTTTTAAACATTTCCAATAGTGCAGGTCTGCTAGTGATGAATTCTTTCAGCTTTTATATGTATGAAATGTCTTTATTTCATCTTCATTTTTAAAATATATTTTCACCAGGTAAAGAATTCTGGGGCCACAGTTTTTTTTTTCTTTCAGCATTTTAAAGATCTTGCTCCACTGTCTTCTGAATTGCATTGTTTGTGATGATAAATCTGTTGTCATCTTATCTTTGTTTCTGTGTATGTAATATATCTTTTTCCTCAGGCTGCTTTTATGATTTTCTCTTTATCACTGGTTTTAATCAATTTGATTAGGATGTGCCTATGTGTATTTTTCTTCATATTTCTTGCACTTGATATTCATTGAGGTTCTTGTCATCTATGAGTTTTCATCAAATTTAAGACAATTTTGTCCATTATTCCTTCAAACATTTTTTCTGCTCTCCACTTTTCCTGGGACTTCAAACATATATATGCATATGTATGTGTGTGTATAATATATTAGCACTATATTAATATGTAACATATTAGGTTGTTTGATATTATCCCACTGCTCACTGATACTCTATTAAAGTTTTTAGCCTTTTTTTCATTTTGTATTTTATTGATGATAGCTCTTATTACTGTATTTTCAAGTTCACAAATTGTTTTTTTCTTCTGTTAGTCCTATACAGTGTATTGCTCATCTAGACATCGTATTTTTTATCTTTAGAAATTCAGTTTGGGTGTTTTTTATATCTTCAAAACTTCCCTGTTTCTCCCTTTGCCTATCTTCCGGCTTTTCTAAACCTAACAGCCAGAGAGATCCTATTAAAATGTAACATGCTACTTCTTAGTTCAGAACTTTTCAGTGGCTTCTCATCTTATTCAGATAAAAAGCCATAGTTTTAAAAATGACCAACAAGGCCCCCTCATGACTTAATCTGACTTTATCCATTATCTCTCTGATTTTATCTCACACCCTCACTCCTCTTCATCTATTCTGATATCCTTCTATATCTGGAATATATGAGTTATGCTTCCGCCTCAGGGCCTTTGCATTTGCTTTTAACTGCCAGAAATGCTCATGTCCCATATATCCACGTCTTATCCCTTACCTCCTTCAGGGTCTTACTCAAATGTCACCTTCTCAATCACGTCTTCCTTTCTGCCCTATTTAAAACCTCAGTCTATATGGGCATTTTATATATAGGCACTTCCTATCCTGAATCCTTGCTTTATTTTTCTCTATAGTTCTTATCACCATCTTACATGCTATGCTCTTATATAACTGATTTTGTTCATTGTTAGTCTCTGCAACACTTTGAGGATCTTTGAGGGCAGAGTTTTTGTCTGTTTTGTTCAGTGCTTTATTCTCAGCTCCTAGCACAATACCTGGCACATAGCAAACACTCATGCATCTGCTGAGTCAATGAGTAAGCTAGAGTCTGTTGGCACAAGGGGGTGGGTGGGAGAATTTAATAAAAAGGGAGGGTATTAGTACATTTTATTGAACTGTTTCCAAAGACCTTTTCACATATCATTTAATTCTCATAACCAAGAATTACAGTATTACTATCATCCTCATTATAGATGTAACAGAACTCTGGCTAAAGGAATTTGAATAACCAGTCACAGACCCAGCTAAGGAGCAGGCCTCGGTCTTGGACCAATGTCCTCTCTCAGATGCCATGATTGAGGTTAGTACCCAGGTAGCAAAGACTTTAAAGGACAGGCCTTAAGCTCCTTTCGGCTTTGATTTTGCTTATGACCGTTTCCCCAAAGAACGAGCAGAGCTCCTGCCATGGACTTGGTACAAGCAATTCCATGTTTCTGAGTTAGAGCATCCTCAGAAAACCCCAGCCTGGCAGTGAACACACCACCTGCAGATGCCCATGAGAGCCTTGGACTTATTTTTAGCCAAAATAGGAAAAATGCCGAATATCTTCTAGGGGAGTTGGCAGCTGGCCACTGCTGATACAGCTGTGTTTATGTAAGCTGGGGGCAGTGGAGAGAGTGAGGGTTAGAAGGAGGCAGAAGGTGCTGAATCCACCTTGACAGCTGCTGGGGCTCTGATGTCCAGTACCTTTTGTTGGGAAATTGTGGGTCAAGAGTTATCGCTAAGGAGAGAGAGTGTGCAGGTAATTTGGAGATTGGAGGGAACATGGGAGCAACTAGCTCCCTTGAGTCGTCAGAGCATTTGTCAAAGTGGGCCCTTGGGAGATCTGTCCAGTTGTTCTTGGCCTCTTCCCACCCAGTTGTCCAGGAGTAAATAAAGGAATAGAAGTTCATTCAAATGGTGCAGCCAGGAGTGTAGCAGTTCAGCTGATTCTGATCACAGTTCTCAAATGCGCCAGGTGAGAACAAGCTTTAACACCCCACCCAACAGACGTTGTCAGATAGTGGGCTCCTGTTTTTGCAAAGAAGCAGCAGAATAAAGCTGCTCAAGGAGTCATCTGTGGCCTTTCTCGAGGACAGTCAAGGTTGAAACTTCCCTAGTAACAATTTTTCTTATATTTAGTTATGAAAATATTCAAATGTAAACAAAAGTAAAGTAAATAGTTTAATGAATTGTCATGTACCCATCATCCAGCTTCAGTAATTATCAACATGGCCAGTCTTGTTTCAGCTGTTCCCCATCCACTCTGAAAGTATTTTGAACAAATCCCAAACAGCACATCATTCATCTGAAAACATTTTGGCATCAAATAGAGGGAATCTAAAAAACCAACAACTCCAATACCATCCTTTAAAAAAGGAAAATTTTCTTAAGGTAAAATATACAGTATTCAGATTTTCCTGATTGTTTAAGCTAGTTTTTGTTTTTTCATTTTGTTTAAATCAGGATCCCCAAAATGGTTGATCTTTTCCCCTCTCTCCTTTGCAATTTATTGCTGAAGAAATCAGGTCATTTGGCCTGTAGAGTTTTACATGGTCTGGATTTTTCTGATCACAACCCTGTGGTGTCATTCAACATACTCCTCCATAAATTTATTAATTCATTAGCTACCAATCTGTTTCCTATAAGCTGGTGATGAGAGTTAGAGACTTGATCAGACTCGGGTGGCAAAAATCCTTCATAGGTGGGGCAGTGTGCTTCCATCAGAGGCAGTGAATTCTGGTTTCTTTTTGTGATGTTAGCAGCCTAGAATCATTGCCTAGACTCCATTAATTGGTGCCTAATGAATTTTAAAGAACAAATGTTGCTGCAGTGGCTGTTGCTGAGAAGTATATTCAGAAAACCATTTTCTGGAGAACGTATTGTTTGTTATTTCCAAGTCACGAAGACATGGAGGTCTGCCCTGGTGGCTGCACTAGGGGGCTGATCCAGGGTACTTTAGGGAACTTGCCTGTCCTAAAGCGTGGCTTTGTGTCTTGGTCAACTCTGAGGCGTGTTATGGCTGCTCTTTACCAGTAGAGGACACTGTGGCTCCAGGACTTCATGTGGTTCCCATCCAGTCTTGAAACTCCCAGGCATCGTGGAAGGCGACGCCTTTGGTGTGCATTTATTAGGCACCAACAGTGTGTCTCTTTTGTCAGGGGGAGAAATGAAAGAGGTCAAACACAGAGTCCTATGGCATTGTTTCCCAAGGTAGTCAGTCTCTTTGTATTTTCCTTTTAAAAGTAAGCAGAGGTACTTATCCATCTGTTCAAAAATGACTTTTGCCCCCCCACAGGGTGGCTGCCTCCTGCTACAAACTGCAAATTTGGTTACTTGGTGTTGGGTTTTTTTTTCTTTTTTAAACAACTGTGATATACGGGCTTTTTGGAATGTGAATATATCCAAGAAATATGCCAAGCTGTAGTCATCTCTGAAATAATTTATTCATTTATTCAACACCATGTATTGAGTATCTGGGGGGAAAGGGAGGGAACTGATGCTTATTGAGAGCTACTCTGTGCCAGGCACTATCCTGTCCTTTTACCTACATCCTAGCAACATGTGTCATACTGGCCTCCTTTAAGTCACAGGAAACTGAGTCTCAGAGCCTAAGCAAACTAACTTGGTGAAGGTTATCCTACCAGATGCAAATGGAGGTCTGTACAAGTAAATATGTATGTTTTCCTCTAATCCCCTAGATACCACACTAACAGCGTGGTACTAGAAGATAAAGTGAGGCAATTACAAAGGCATATGGTCCTTATGGAGGTCCCAGAAGTTACAACAAATGGACTAATGAGCACAGGTCCCCTCATAAGCAGGCACCCTCACAACACCCAGCCTGCTGCCTTTGGTGTCCATGCTGTCCTGCAGGAAAGGCCAGGGGCCGCTTGTAATGGGGCATCACTGGGGCTCCGCAGGAGTAATGCCTTTTGTTGCCTACCCACTCGCCCTCACCCCATCTGCCCTATGACCAAGGTTTTGGGGGGCATCTACATGATTCAGGCAGTGAGCACCAATCCACCTGGGACGTGTAGCAAAGCCAAGGCAGACATAGCCCCTATTGCCCCCAATCTGTAGTTTCTTGGAGGAAGACAAAGGCGGACACATGCATTATCAGGCAAAAGCAATGGGTTCTTGAAAATTCTGGGCTAATGTAGCAAATAATTTCAAGTGCCCTTCTGGTTGTTCATATTTTCAAACCCACCCCAGCCTCATCCCCACTACCTCATAGTTCAGCCCTGGCCGCACGACCATCATAAGAGCCCAAGCTGTGTAACTGAATAAATGTGGTCAGTTATCCTAAGGAGAGAGAATGACAACTGGCAGTTGGGAGAATGGATTTACTGGCTGAAGCTGGGAAAGAAGATACAAGTGGCAGGTGTCTAAAGAGACAGAGTGCCTGAAGAGACCCAATGCCAAATGCCACTGCCTCAGGCAATCTCAGCTTCAGGGCTCCGGGAAGAGAGGAGAGCATGGGTGTGCTGCCAGCCACCCCCTCCTCCAAAGGAACCCTAGGATAATGAGTGAGCCGTCAGCCAGCGTCTTTGCTCTCTGATGAAAGGAACTTCCTCTGCAAATACAGTTGTGCCCCAGGAACCCTCTGGCCAACGTCCCTGCTCCTTCAGTGTTTCTGGTAGTTCCCTGACTTGCAGCCCCTTTTGGGTGGATATGAATTATTGCAGCAAGCCAAGCCAGTGGAGTGCTCACCAATGCTTCATGGACTTTTCCTGAGCTGGTTAACCCCCTGGCTGGCAGCCTGTGAGGCTGCTCACAGTTAACGGATGTTTTGGATGTCCCCTTTAAGCTGTTCTGTATATCCTGGAGTATGCAGAGCAGGCATGTGAGCTGCAGACCAGACAGAGCTGCAGCAACCAGATCGAGATGTGGGGGCCACATTTCTCTGGCAGGACGTCCTTCACAGAGAAGGGGCAGCTTACTTCCATCTCTGCAGAGGACTTGGACAACTCCACAGCTGTAGGACAGATCACATGCTCTGGCCACACCCGGGAGGCCACAAACCTGAACTATCCATGCCAGCCCAGCTGCTGGGCCCCACTGTGCACAAAGCCACTTTCCTCCTCTGACCCAGCCTGATGGTGTGCAAGGCTGGAGAATTGTGGGTCACCCTGAGGCCACTTGAACCAACCCCCTCTATCCAGCCTGCTTCACTGATTCTAATTCAGAGACCATATAAAGGCAGGAGATGGAGGGGAGACTCTGGTTGGTCTCTTATCTCCCTGGTAATGTGCTTCATGGACAGGGCAGCCAGGCTGAGCCACCAACCACAAGCCCCCTCACCCCCATCCAAGGAGTGCTGGATTGTTCCACAAGGGCAAGAGAGAAAGCAGTCTGTGCAGACTCCCAGAACGTCACAATCACTTAACAACAGGCACGTTCTATGCAGATTCACACCTTTCTGCCTTCTTACGTGCAGTTCCCTCCATCTTGAACACATCAGGCCTCCTCCACCAAGCAAATTCCTCTTGGTCTTTTAAGATTCAGCTCCGGCATTACCTCCTTGGACCCCCTTTCCACCGCAACATGGTTTGCATATATTTCTACAGGTATAATGTGATAGGGATTTTTTAGCTTGTCTTCTCTAGCTGTCTTAGAACTGATTGCGGGCAGAGACTATGTCTCATTCATCTATGTGTCTGGAGCCTCAGGGTGCAAATAATATTTTTCTTTATTACTTATTTTTTAATTAAGGTATTATCAATATACACTCTTATGAAGGTTTCACATGAGAAAACAATGTGATTACTACATTTACCCATATTATCAAGTCCCCACCCATACCCCAGTGCAGTCACTGTCCATCAGTGTACTAAGATGCCACAGATTCACTGTTTGCCTTCTCTGTGCTAACTGTTTCCCCCACACCATGTGTACTGAACAAAATACCCCTCAATCCCCTTCTCTCACCCTTCCCACCCACCCTCCCACACCCCTCCCCTTTGGTAACCACTAGTCCCTTCTTGGAGTCTCTGAGCCTGCTGCTATTTTGTTCCTTCAGTTTTGCTTTGTTGTAATATTCCAGAAATGAGGGAAATCATTTGGCACTTGTCTTTCTCTGCCTGGCTTATTTCACTGAGCATAATATCCTCCAGCTCCATCCATGTTGTTGCAAATGGCAGGATTTGTTTCTTTCTTATTCCATTGTGTATATGTACCACCTCTTCTTTATCCATTCATCTACTGATAGACACTTAGGTTGCTTCCATATTTTTGCTATTGTAAAAATTGCTGCAATAAACATACGGGTGCATATGTCTTTTTGAATCTGAGAAGTTGTATTCTTTGGGTAAATTCCAAGGAGTGGGACTCCCAGGTCAAATGATATTTCTATTTTGAGTTTTTTGAGGAACCTTCATATTGCTTTCCACAATGGTTGAACTAGCTTACATTCCCACCAGAAGTGTAGGAGGGTTCCCCTTTCTCCACATCCTTGCCAGCATTTGTTGTTCTTAGTCTTTTGGATGGTAGCCATCCTTACTGATGTGAGGTGATATCTCATTGTGGTTTTAATTTGCATTTCCCTGATGATTAGTGATGTGGAGCATCTTTTCATGTGTCTGTTGTCCATCTGAATTTCTTCTTTGGAGAACTGTCTCTTCATATCCTCTGCCCGTTTTTTAATCGGGTTATTTGCTTTCTGGTTGTTAAGGCCTGTAAGTTCTTTATATATTTTGGATGTTAACCCCTTGTCAGATATGTCATTTACAAATATATTCTCCAATACTGTAGGATGCCTTTTTATTCTGTTCATGGTGTCCTTTTTGGTTTGATGTAGTCCCATAACTTCATTTTTGCTTTTGTTTCTCTTGCTCGAGCAGATGCTAGGGAAGAAGTTGCTGATAATTATATTCAGGAGATTTTTGCCTATGTTGTCTTCTAAGAGTTTTATAGTTTCATGACTTACATTCAGGTCCTTGATCCATTTCGAGTTTACTTTTGTGGGTGGGGTTAAACAAAAATCCAGTTTCATTCTCTTGCATGTAGCTGTCCAGTTTTGCCAACACCAGCTGTTGAAGAGGCTGTCATTTCCCCATTGTATGTCCATGGCTTCTTTATCATATATTAATTGACCATATACAGTTGGGTTTATATCTGGGCTCTCTAGTCTGTTCCATTGGTCTATGGGTCTGTTCTTGTGCCAGTACCAAATTGTCTTGTTTACTATGGCTTTGTAGTAGACCTTGAAGTCAGGGAGTGTAATTCCCCCCACTTTATTCTTCCTTCTCAGGATTGCTTTGGCTATTCAGAGTCTTTTTTGGTTCCATATGAATTTTAGATGATTTTCTCTAGTTCGTTGAAGAATGCTGTTGGTATTTTGATAGGAATTACATTGAATCTGTAGATTGCTTTAGGCAGGATGGGCATTTTGACAATATTAATTCTTACAATCCATGAGCACAGGATGTGTTTCCATTTATTGGTATCTTCTTTAATTTCTCTCATGAGTGTCTTGTAATTTTCAGAGTATAGGTCTTTCACTTCCTTGGTTAGGTTTATTACTAGGTATTTTATTCTTTTTGATTCAACTGTGAATGGAATTGTTTTCCTGATTTCTCTCTCTGCTAGTTCATTGTTAGTGTATAGGAATGCCACAGATTTCTACGTATTAATTTTTTATCCTGCAACTTTGCTGAATTCAGATATTAGATCTAGTAGTTTTGGAGTGGATTCCTTAGGGGTTTTTTTTTGTATCATTAATCTACAATTACATGTGCAATATTATGGTTATTAAACTACCCCCCGCAACCCCATTACAGACACTGTCCAACAGCATAGTGAGATGCTATAGAATCACTACTTGTCTTCTCTGAGTTGTACAGCCCTCCCCATGCCCCCCAACATTACATCTGCTAATCGTAATGCCCCCTTTTCCCCCTTATCCCTCCCTTCCTACCCATCTTCCCCAGTACCTTTCCCTTTGGTAACTACTAGTCCCTTCTTGGGTTCTGTGAGTCTGCTGCTGTTTTTTGTTCCTTCAGTTTTTCTTTGTTCTTATACTCCACATATGAGTGAAATCATTTGGTACTTATCTTTTTCGGCTTGGCTTATTTCACTGAGCATAATACCTTCTAGCTCCATCCATGTTGTTGCAAATGGTAGGATTTGTTTTCTTCTTATGGCTGAATTCTTTAGGGTTTTTTATGTACAGTATCATGTCATCTGCAAATACGGACAGCTTAACTTCTTCCTTGCCATTCTGGATGCCTTTTATTTCTTTGTGTTGTCTGATTGCCACGGCTAAGACCTCCAGTACTATGTTGAATAGAAGTGGGGAGAGTGGGCATCCTTGTCTTGTTCCCGATCTTAAAGGAAAAGCTTTCAGCTTCTCGCTGTTAAGTATAATGTTGGCTGTGGGTCTGTCATATATGGCCTTTATTATGTTGAGGTATTTGCCCTTTTATACCCATTTTGTTGAGACTTTTTATCATGAATGGATATTGAATTTTGTCAAATGCTTTTACAGCATCTATGGAGATGATCATGTGGTTTTTGTCCTTTTTGTGGATGTGGTGGATGATTTTGATGGATTTCGAATGTTGTACCATCCTTGCATCCCGGAATAAATCCTACTTGATCATGATGGATGATCTTTTTGATGTTTTTGAATTCGGTTTGCTAATATTTTGTTGAGTATTTTGCATCTATGTTCATCAGGGATATTGATCTGTAATTTTCTTTTTTTGTGATTTTGGTATTAGAGTGATGCTGGCCTCATAGAATGAGTTTGGAAGTATTCCCTCTTCTTCTACTCTTTGGAAAACTTTAAGGAGGATGGTATTAGGTTTTCATTAAATGTTTGATAAAATTAAGCGGTGAATCCATCTGGTCCAGGCGTTTTGTTCTTAGGTAGTTTCTTGATTACCAGTTCAATGTCGTTGCTGGTAATTGGTCTGTTCAGATTTTCTGTTTCTTTCTGGGTCAGCCTTGGAAGGTTGTATTTTTCTAGAAAGTTGTCCATTTCTTCTAGGTTATCCAGTTTGTTAGCATATAGTTTTTCATAGTATTCTCTAATAATTCTTTGTATTTCTGTGGTGTCCATAGTGATTTTTCCTTTCTCATTTCTGATTCTGTTTATGTGAGTAGATACTTTTTTTTTCTTGATAAGTCTGGCTAGGGTTTTATCTATTTTCTTTATTTTCTTGAAGAACCAGCCCCTGCTTTCATTGATTCTTTCTATTGTTTTATTCTTCTCAATTTTATTTATTTCTGCTCTCATCTTTATTATGTCCCTTCTACTGACTTCAGGCCTCATTTGTTCTTGTTTTTCTACTTTCATTAATTGTGAGTTTAGACTGCTCATATGGGGTTGTTCTTCTTTCTGGAGGTAGACCTGTATTGCAATATACTTTCCTCTTAACACGGCCTTTGCTGTGTTCCACAGATTTTGCGGTGTTCAATTATTGTTGTCATTTGTCTCCATATATTGCTGGATTTCTGTTTTTATTTGGTCATTGATCCATTTGTTATTTAGGAGCATGTTGTGAAGCCTCTATGTGTTTGTGGGATTTTTCATTTTCTTTGCAAAATTTATTTCTAGTTTCATACCCTTGTGGTCTGAGAAACTGGTTGGTACAATTTCAGTCTTTTTGAATTTGCCGAGGCCCTTTTTGTGGCCTAGTATATGATCTATTCTTGAAAATGTTCCATGTGCACTTTAGAAGAATGTGTATCCTGCTGCTTTTGGGTGTACAGTTCTCTAGATGTCTGTTAGGTCCATCTGTTCTATTGTGTTGTTCAGTGCCTCTGTCTCCATACTTATTTTCTGTCTGGTTGATCTGTCCATCAGAGTGAGTGGAGTGTTGAAGTCTCCTAGAATGAATGCATTGCATTCTATTTCCCCTTTTAATTCTGTTAGTATTTGTTTCACATATGTGGGTGCTCCTGTGTTGGGCACATAGATATTTATAATGATTATATCTTCTTGTTGGATTGACTCTTTTATCATTATTCATTATGTAATGTCCTTCTTTGCCTCTTGTGACTTTCTTTGTTTTGAAGTCTATTTTGTCTGATACAAGTACTGCAACTCCTACTTTTCTATACCTATTAGTTGCATGAAATATCTTTTTCCATCCCTTCACTTTTAGTCTGTGTATGTCTTTGGGTTTAAAGTTAGTCTCTTGTAGGCAGCATATAGATGGGTCTTGTTTTTTTATCCATTCAGTGACTCTATGTCTTTTGATTGGTGCATTCAGTCCATTTACATTTAGGGTGATTATCGATAGGTATGTACTTATTGGCATTGCAGGCTTTAGATTCGTGGTTACCAAAGGTTCAAGGTTAACTTCTTTACTATCTAAGAGTCGAAATTAACTCACTTAATATGCTATTACAAACACAATCTGAAGGTTCTTTTTTTTTTCTTTCTCCTTTTTCTTCCTCCTTCATTCTTTATATATTAGGTATTATATTCTGTACTCTTTGTCTATCCCTTGATTGACTTTGGAGATAGTTATTTTGATTTTTGCATTTGCTTAGTAATTAGCTGTTCTACTTTCTTTACTGTGGTTTTATTACCTCTGGTGATAGCTATTAAACATTAGGAACACTTCCATTTATAGCAGTCCCTCCAAAATACACTGTAGAGATGGTTTGTGGCAGGTAAATTCTCTCAGCTTTTGCTTATCTGGAAATTATTGAATCCCTCCTTCAAATTTAAATGATAATCTTACTGGATAAAGTATTCTTGGTTCAAGGCCCTTCTGCTTCATTGTATTAAATACATCATGCCACTCCCTTCTGGCCTGTAAGGTTTCTGTTGAGAAGTCTGATGATAGCCTGATGGGTTTTCCTTTATATATGTGATATTTTCTCTCTCTGGCTGCTTTTAATAGTTTGTCCTTATCCTTGATCTTTGCCATTTTAATAAGTATATGTCTTGGTGTTGTCTTACTTGGGTCCCGTGTGTTGGGAGATCTGTGCACCTCCATGGCCTGAGGGACTATCTCCTTCCCCAGATTGGGGACGTTTTCAGCAATTACCTCCTCAAAGACACTTTCTATCCCTTTTTCTCTCTCTTATTCTTCTGGCACCCCTATAATGCGAATATTATTCCATTTGGATTGGTCACACAATTCTCTCAATATTCTTTCATTCTTAGAGATCCTTTTTTCTCTCTGTGCCTCAGCTTCTTTGTATTCCTCTTCTCTAGTTTCCATTTCATTTATTATCTCCTTCCCTATATCCAATCTGCTTTTAATACCGTCCATTGTGCTCTTCAACGATTGGAACTCCAACCGGATATCATTCCTGAGTTCTTGAATATCTTTCCCTACTTCATGAGCATGTTAATGATTTTTATTTTGAACTCCCTTTCAGGAAGAGTCATGAGGTCGATGTCATTTAAATCTTTGTCAGGAGTGGTATTAATAATTTTACTCTGAACCGGGTTCCTTTGGCATATTTGTATATGGCGCCCTCTAGTGCCCAGAAGCTCTACTCCCTGGAGCTGCTCAGCCTCTGAAGCAGTGTCGGGGTCACAGGGGAGTGGTATTCGTGCCTGGGGGGAGGAAAGAGCTGTTTCCTGCTCCCAGCTCCTATGCGTGTCTCCACTGCCTGAACCAGTGGGCTGAGCACACAGGTATAAGCCTCTATGCTTTGTGTTTGTAGTTGCCGTGGACAGATCTTCCCTCTGGCTGGCCTAACACCAGGGTAGGGTTTGCCGGTTTTTTAGCCAGGTGGGGCTGGCCAGAAGAAAGGCGCCATAGGCTCTGTATCATGGAGGGGATCCTTGGAGCTGTGTAGCCAGCCAGGGAGCTGGAGCACCTGAAGATCATCTAAGGAGAAAGATTTCTTTTTCCTCCTTAAATATGAGAGTCTATATGGCAAAGCTCCCTACCTGCTGGGCAAAGTGCACCCAGACAATTTTGTCTACCTGTCCTCTCACCTGGGCAGTAAGCTCTGTGCAATGCTTGCCCCTTTAGCATCCCTCTTGCTGAGGGCTTCCTTGTTAGGAAGTCTCTCAGACTGCCTGCCTTTCTTTTGTCCCAGAGCAGCCAGATATGGATCCCTGCTTTCCACAAGTGGCTGGAATCTCAGTCTCTCCATGAATTCTGCCTGTCTTAGCTTCCAACCCTGTAATCACGAGAGTATCATGCAAGCACCATGAAATGTAGGTTTGTGCTCCCAGAGCAGATCTCTGGAGTTAGGTATTCAGTATTCCCCAGCCTCCACTCCCTTCCTGCTCTGTTTCTCTTCCTCCAGCCAGTGAGCTGGGGTGGGGAAGGGCTTGGATCCCACCGGATCACAGCCTTGGTACGTTACCCTGTTCTGTGAGGTCTGCTCTTTCTCCAGGTGTATGCAGTCTGGCACAGTCTTCTTTCCTGTTGCTCTTTCAGGATTAGTTGTATTAATTATATTTTCAAATTATATGCGGTTTTAGGAGGGAGCCTGTGTGTCTCACCTCTTACGCCGTCATCTTTTCATGACGATTTTACTGACAGTGTTTTGGAAAGGAAAATCGGAGATCATGAGACTTAGAGATGGATTCTCTACTGAAGTCTAGTCCCACCCACTTGTTTCACAAAAGACAAAACTGAGTCTAGGAAACTATGCCTTCCCCAGTCACATGGTTAAATGGGGACAGAGCTAGGACAAGAACCATGGTCTGCTGACTCCTGGGCCTTCTCACAAGTACTAAGGAATCACATCCTGACCTCTTATTTCCCTGTCCAGCCTGGGTGGAAGGGCTAATGTGAAATGAATAGACTTCTGGGCAAACCTCAGGAGCTAGAAGGGTTCTAGTGGCACCAACTGAATTTTAGAGCTGGAAGAGAGGTCACAGATCATGTAGTCTGACCTCCGAATTTACAGATGAGAAAATGGAGGCTCACAGGGTCGCAGTGCTTTATCCAAGGTCACACAGCAAGCTGGTAGCAGAACGAGGATGAAAATGCCAGCTTTGTAATTCCCAGGAGTGTTGAGCGTTAACCTCCACCCCAGAAACATGATGGCCAAGCCCTCTTAACCAGCTCCTGCCGAGGGGCAGGTCTTGGGAGCCCTTGACTCTTCCAAGGTTTGCTTTCCCTCTCCTGGTGGCACAGTATTTAGGTAGTGTGCATTCTGCATGGATAATAAAGAATGCTTCCCTTCCAGGGAGGAAGGCCGCGCCTGGGCAGGCAGTGTGACAGATGGTATTTACAATGTGCACTGGGAAGGCCTCACACACCCTCACTTGGGCTGTGTGGCTGAGAGTGGGGGAAACAGATTGGAGTGCCTACTGTCTCACTCCTCTGCCCGGTGTTCCGGGCAGCTCCTGCTGCCACGTTTGTGCTCAGGGCTGTCTCCCTAGTGCTGTGGTCTCTTGCTATGCTGGATATGGAGCTCCAGGACTCTGCCTCTGCTTCGTCCTCATCATCAGAAAGCCTGCCTCGTGGCCCCTCATGTCTGGCCCTGTGCAGCGGTGAATGAAGACATTCTTCACCATAACCCCTTGCTGGAGGAGGGGCCAGATTAATCAACATTCTTCCCCAGAGGAGGCTGAGGAAGTCCTATGAGGCCAGATGCTGGGCAGACTTTCTGGGAATTCTGACCTCTGGGAGGCCTTCCCTAGGCCTAGAGTAGTATAAATAGGACAGACTTGTTCATTGAGCAAATACTTTTTGTGACCTTCTATGTTCCAGGCATTGTTCTAGGAGTTGAAGATACTGCTGTAAGTGAACCAAACCAAGTCCTTGCCCTCATGGGGAGTACACTCCAAGGGAAAGGTTTGCAGTGGGCCTCATGCCGAACTGCACATAGCCCTCCCAGACTCACTGTTTCTTTCCGTCTGCACAGCTTGTTGAATACCCCATGCCTGGCGCTGTGCAGTGGTGAATGAAAGCCAACCATTCCTCCTCCCTCAGGACACTGATTGTACATGTACTTTAAGGAAATCAAAGCAGATAAAGAGACCAATGCCTTTTGCTCTAAAGCCAGAGCTATCCCCCAGAGCCTCTGCTCTTACCAACCCACATCAGGACAAGCCCCACTTGGGCACCCCATGGGGGCCCTGCCCAGTTACCCTGGGAGAAAGTCCCTGCAGGCAGGGGCCAGGGCCAAGGGCACTCACCACATCAGAGGCTTTTGTCTTTCACTCTGAAAACAGGAAATTTAGTAAAAGGAATGGAGAATCAAGCTGCTTCTGGGTCCATTTGTAAAATGGAGGCAACTGTCCTGTTCTGCTTACCTCAAAAAAGGCTGGCTTTTTGAGGATGCAATGAAATGAAAAATATGGAAGGGCTTTGAAAGAAAGGCAGCAGGCACACAATTGCATTTTTATTATGCAGAAGAATCTTTTATCCATAAAATAAAGCTTGTTTTTTGTTGGGGGCTGAAAGTAATAACTATGCAATTAGACTTAGTGTCATAGCAAGAGAGACACTCCGTTTTTCATTAAACCGACGTTTGTTCAGCTCCTACGGTGTTCAGTGTTGCATACTGTGATGGATGCAAACTGAAAAAGCCATATCCTCCCCTTCAAGGAATACACTCTCATATAAGGGAAAATAAAACTTAGATGAGATAATGAAAGGTCAAAAGAAAAAAGTGACTCAGAGGAGGGAGTGGTCTGTTGGGGCTTGAGAGCTGGGGAGAGCCTTCCTGGGGGAGAAGCCTTCATCCTAGAGAGGCACAAATGAACTGGCTGTGTACTGAGGAGAGGGGACCTACCTTTAGTATTGCCAAAAGTCACCTAGAATACTGGAGGCCCAGAGAGGATCCAGAAACAGGACCCCAGGGACCAGGCAAGCCCCAAGAAGATGGGCCAAGACGAAGATGAGACCCAGCACAGCAGCTGATCGTTTCCCTGGGTACGTGGGTGGCTAAACCTTGGACCTGGGAATGTTTCCTCTGTGCCTTTGTGAGCCTCGCTTTTGGGTGCCCATGGCTCTCTTTGAAAGGGTTTGGTGTCTGGGAACCTAGACATCTTTCAGTAATGATTTAAGTTACTTGGAAACTTGGGGGCCCTGCAGTGAGAAAGGAAGAGACGAAAGGGAAAGGGGGAAAAATCCATTTAGCGGTGTTGTGCTGTTTGATCTGAAAGACAGCGGGCAATAAGGGAAGAATTCTGGAGGTGGGGATGGAGGGTGGTTGGATAAGTGGCGGTCTCCTCTCTGAGCTGTGTCTGCTGTTTGGACTTGCAGACTTCAAACATGACTGGGGGATTCCTGGAAGACAAAAGAATTCAAGGCTGGGACTTGGATCTCAGTCAAAAATAACTCATGTCTTCATCTCAGGCAGGCAAACGGCAGCAGCTCCGGGCTGTTTGCAGGTTTCTCAGAAGATTGGAGCTACGCATGGAGAGAGAAGCTGTAAGGATTAGTTTAGGTTTGCTTTAGGAAGAAAAAGGGCCTTGAAGGGTGTGGACCAGGCTCAGGGGACATCAGAATGGGAAACTCTTGTTGAAAAAGAGGCCCAAACAGAAGAGGTTCTGGAGAAAAGTCACCCACATTTAGCCCCCCGCCCCCTCCCTGATGCTGTCATTTGCTTTGAGAGGTAATTACAGCCCTTAATGTTTCTTCCCTGGCTTCTCATTAGCTCACATTACCCACAAACATTATCCGCGGCTTCCCTCACCCAGACTCCCTCTCTCAGCAGGTCTTCCTGGCTTTCCTGGTTCACCCGTGGGAGCCTGGTGCTCTAGCCCCCTAGGTTCAGAACATCAGCTCCTTAAAACACTCCCCCCTCTCCGGGTGGGTGCATCCTCAAGACTCAGTCCCTCAAACAGCTCTTCCCTCTGCCTTCCTCCTTCTTCCCTCCTCCCTCTGGGCTGTAATTAGAGGATTATCTAATTTCCTCCCAGGAGGCCAGGGCCTGGGTCTCATTCTTTGTATTCTCAGCACCTCGGCCAGGGTCTGGCAAATAATGGACACCCTCACCGTGCTAGCTGAACTGCGCTCCTGAGCTGCTGGCAACCTAATCTTCCTAAAACTGAACAACTACCATGCCACTCCAGTTAGAAGCCAGCACCGCTTCTCTATTACCCACTGAGCAAGGTCCAGCCTCCTCAGATTGGCACTCAAGGACCTTTTCGACATGGTTCTCACCTACAAGGCCATGCCCACTCTGGCTCACCTACCGAATGGCTCCCATTAGTCGGTGGCTTTCCTCTCTCTGTGCCTTTGCTGCAGTGGGTCCCTCCACCCAGAAACCCCTTCCCTTTCTACCCCAAAGCTGCCACATCTTTCAAGGCTTATCTCACTGCTCTCTGAACTGAGTTTGACTTTTGGAGTTCAGACTGCTCTCTCCCAGGCTCTTATCCTGTTCTGCATTGACTTAGGGTGCCCGGTTAGACACTTTAAAAGAGGTCATGGGTGTGGAGTGCTTACAAAATGAAGAGTAGGGTATAAATGCATTCAGCTCGTGTTTGCTGTCCTTTCCCACTCCACCTGTGGTTCACTGAGGGCAGGGCCTGTGTACAGTCACCCCGAAGCATGTACAGGTGCCTGGCCATGGTAGTCGCTCAGTGAAAGTGAGTAAGCACCATGCCCATCCCCTCCTCTGTACCCAATAGGGCACAGAATGGGCCAGCATGCATGCTGTCTTAGGTTGGAGTGGGACAAAAGCTAACAGATAGCCTGGCCATTCCCATCCCTCAGAAGTTTCAGGCCTTGGGTCCCAGTCCCCATGTCTCCCTGCCTGCTGTGGAGTGGGTTGCACCTATCCGCAGATTCCTCTGGGGCTCACGGTGGAATGGGCTAGCAACACTGAAAGCAAAAGTGAGAGTGTGGCCTCAAGTTTATGGAGGATGTTGGATGTCACAGCTGTCTCTAAGTCGAGATGGTGTTCTTTTTCCAGCAGGGGCCAGGGAAAGGGACACAATCTCCTGAAGGAGGCTTCTGTTAAAGGTTAGGGATTCTTTCCTAGGAGGGTTTTGGGAACACTGTCTGCCAGAGTGGGATGAAATGTTCTTAGGCAGACAGAGGAACATGGTACCCTTCTGGATACTCCTCAGATCTGCCCTCTCCTCTTTATTCTAACTGCTGCCCTCATGACCTCTTCTTGGACAGTCCCTCCTACCTCCCTATGCTCAGACCAAACTCCCTCCTATCTTCCACATCAGAGGGATCTTTGAAAATATTCCTCTCATGCTCACAATCCTTCCATAGCTCCCCACTGTCTTTAGGTAAAGTCCAAGCTTTTCTCATGAAACTTCAAACCCTCCCCTCTGGCTGGGCTCTTCACATTGAGCACACAGCTCTAATTTCCAGCCATGCCAAATTGCTTGTGTTCCCCTCTCCTACCCCACTGCTTCGTGCCCAGACTTTGCCCATGCTGTTCCCTCTGCCTAGAATGCCTCCCCATCAGCTTTCCCGCTTTGCTTGGTTCTGGGGGCATATCCTTTGGGAAACCTTCTTGGACCAAAAAGGACCTCCCTCCTTTGGGTTTCTATAACCCCTGGACTTCCCTGGCTGTTACCCCAAGTTAAAGTTCTGGAGGGCAAAGTCTGGATCTTATCTATCTCTGTATTCCCAAAGCTCTGTCACTGGCACTTAGTAGGAGCTCAGTGCATGTTCAGGAAATTGAGCTGAGCTTGCCAAGATCCCTTCCACTTGAAGGGCTAATAGAGCTGGATATGTTGATATGACCTGTCCCTGATCTGGAGAGGAGGCAGAAATCAAAAGGCGACTGGGATATTGCCCAGGACTGCTCAGCATCTTGGCAGAGCAGCAGACCCTGCTCTGAGCCCTTCTCCATCTCCAGTCCCCTCCAACCAGGCATCCTGGCTCGCTTCTCCAGTCCCAGAGATGTAATACAGCCAGCACCCATACAGGTCACATAAGAGGGGGATGGGAGGAGGCAGGGACACTGACCTTTCAGGGCCCCATCCTGCCTCTTGTCCTTCTGGGCTTCTTTCCACAAAGAAGTCAGCCTCTCTTCTGTCCTCTGAATGCTGTTTTCAAAATCACACCCTATGCAGTTTTATTTACAAGGAAATCTTGCCAGGATTTTGACTTGTTAGTAGAGTAGGAATTGGGGGAGGGTGGTGAGAAACAAAAATAGTTGAAATGATCACACTTTCTGAAACCGAGATGAAAATTGGTGTCTGTAGCAAACTCACCTAATTAGAATGGAGTTAATTTCCTCTTCTGTTTAAGGGGAACAGTCATTGTCAGGTGAGATGGTCACAGGTTGGAGTCTGGGCCTTGGGTTGTGTTTGCATTATTTCTAATTGCAGACTTCATGACTGGAAAGAGGCTCCCTTTTTGAGGGGGAAAGAGAGGAGCAAAGGCCAGTGAGTGGGTGGGTGGTGGGAAGAGGAAGAGGGCGGAAAGGGACCACTTTGGTGCGGGCTGGGGACTGCCTGTGAGATATCACCAGGAGTGAGTCCTGGAGCCTCCTGAGAGAGGCAGGCACCTACCCAGCCGGCCACTGGTGCCACTTAACAGGTGGAGCCTAAGCTTCTGGAACACATCTCACCTGGAAGGCCTTTCTTACAGGGAAACAGCACCAATTTTTTCTTTCCTTGAAAAGATTCCCTATTCCTTTGCTCTAACTTCATTACTACTTGCTTTAGTTTCTTCACCTCCGCTCTTCCACTTGGGGCACTTCCCTGAGCTTACCTTTGTTAACCTGGTCAAATGAAGCCAGGGCTCTTTCATCCAGCTCTGGGTGCAGGGAGGGCAAGATTTACGGTTTGGGGTTCAGGACTCCCCTATCAGACTTCTCCCAAACCTAAATTACTAGGACTAGTTGGACCCCCCAGAATCTGAGACCAAAGTCAAGAGAGATGGAAAAGTGGTGGGGGATGCTGTTCTCTCAGCATCCGACCCAGTTCACTCCCAGTTAACCCCAACGTTGCGTAGTGACTTGTCCCTGCCTCCTTCACGCCTCTGCCCTCTCTCCAATTGATCGTTAACCCGATAGGTCTCGGGAAGTGGGCACTACAGCCCTCGGCCCAGTGCGGAAAGTCAAACCCGGGCCCGGGGTGGAGGCTGGTGGCGATGGGGCCGGGGACCGCGCAGCCCACTTCCCCGCTAACCCCGCCGCAGCCCTCTCACCCGTCCCCGGGCCTCGCCGCTCTGATGATGTGGCCCGGGTGGTGGCGCCCAGGGCCCGGGAGCAGCCCCGCCCCCGCGCGCGCGCCGCCCCCGAGGAGTTCGCGGGGAGGAGGGGACGCGGGCGCAAAGCGGGGGCCGCGGGAAGCGGGAGGGAACGCGGGGAGCCACGGGGCCGGAGCCGGCCCAAGGGTGCCCTCGCCTCGGAGCCGGGAGTGGGGGCCGGGACAGAGGCGCAAGCCTGCGGGGCCGCAAGCGCCGAGAAGTTTAGCAGCGGAGGGGCCGGGCGGGACCAGGGGCGCAAGGCAAGGCGCGGGGGCCGGAGCCATGGGGGCGGGCGCGGGCGGCGGGGCTGCCGCGGAGGCGGCGCGGCGCGCACAGAGCTCCCGGAGCTGCGCCGCCGGCGCGGCGCAAAGTTAGCCCGGAGCCCCGGGACGAGCTCGGCAGCCGCCCGGCGCCCCTGGACCCCGCGTCGGCATGGGCGAGCACCCCAGCCCGGGCCCCGCTGTGGCCGCCTGCGCCGAGGCGGAGCGTATCGAGGAGCTGGAACCCGAGGCTGAGGAGCAGCCGCCCGTGGCGCCGGAGGACGTGAGTGCCCCTCCCCCCCGGGCAAACTTTCTGGGGGGCCCTTAGGGGAGAGCTGTCCCCGTCTCGCCCCCGCGAGGCAACTTGCAGTGTTCAAGGTGATGCGGGAGCGCCCTGGATTGGCCGGGTCCCCGCGGATGGGAAGGGGCGGAGGGACCGGGCTCCCCCAAAAGCGCGCACGCCATCCCCTACCTCCGGCTCCCGCGGCTCCCCTGCGGGACACAACCCCCACCGCTGCGCTGGGGCCCCGTCGGTCGCCGGAGCCCCCTCCCCGCGGCTGGTGCAGTGCCCGGGACACGGCGTTTTCCCGCAGAGGCAGCCGCGTCACAGCATTGCCTCCCTCCCCTCGCGACCTGCGGGCTCCCAGAGCTTGGGAAGGAGCGGGCGCCGCAGGGTCCCCGGAACGCGGCAGTGCTGACCGCTCTGGCCACCCCCTTCTTCGCTCCTGGATTATCTCCCCCCGGGCACCTGCCCTGTCGCGACACTCACTGAAAAGCAAGCTGGCCTCAGTCCCTGAACCCAGCCGGAAGAGGGGGGGAAGGAGTGCTGGAGAGGGTTTGCTCCCAGAAGGGGGCTCAGGAGTCTCGGACCGAGACGGTGCCCTGGGCGAGGGTGGGGAGGGGCTGCCTCAGAGGGCTTCCCTGCCATCTGCTGCTCCAGTCTCCCTCCCTCCTGTCCCGGGAGCCATCCCCAGAGCCCGCACTGGGGAGTCCTGGGAACTGGAGTTTCTTAAGCTTCTCCCTCCCGAGGTTAATCTGCAAACACAGGTGAAAAAACCTGGGCAGCCGCTCTGCCCTGCCCCGTCCCTTTTGCAGGGTGGGGAGAGGGAAGTGAAGCCGGCTTCCAGCCTTCCAAACCTGAGACCAAAAGTCTGAATGCGCCCCAGGGAGCTGAACATCTTCCCTCCTCTTTGGCTCCCTGTAGTTAAACCTCTCACTTGCTTCTGGCCCCAAAGCCCTGGTGGAATCGCCTGTACTTACCACTCAGACTCAGCGTTGGAGGAGACTGGGTGAATTTCACCGTATTCAGGGGCCACCCCACCCCACCCCACCCAGAAAAAAAAACTGCAGGCAAAATGTTAGTGCTTATGCAGGGGTGAGTTTCCTGAGGAGGGGTCGCTGGCCCCAGCGGAGTGAGACGGCTGCAGCAAGTCTGATGGAATAGTGCATTCCCAGGCCTGAGAGTAGACATGGACATAATCTTTAAGCAGTGGGAGTTATTAGAGGCCCTTGGACAGAGTTGGATGCCTTTATTGAGTAATTGTTGAGACATACCCTTGTTCTGTTCCTCCCTCCGCCTGCCTGTCTCCTAAAGAGGGACACTCCACCGGCCTCCCTTTGCCCTGGGCAGACTCATTTGGGGAGCTCTTCTCAGATTTTCCCTGGTCTGTCGTGGTGGGTCCCTGAACCTGGGCAGCAGCTTGGAGGCCACGTCAGAAACATCAAGGGGCTGCAGAGTCCTTGGTGACAAGCGTGTCTCTTTCTCTCCTCTTCCTCCTGTCCTGCACGGCCTCCCTCTCTACCAGCACTGGAAAGTCCTGTTTGATCAGGTATGTGAGCGGTTAAATCCCCCCTTCCTTCCAGCCCTCCCCACAGTCAGTCTCCCTGCTTGCGTGGGCTTCCCTAGCTCTTCACTCCTGAGATGGTGACGTGCGGTGGGGGCGTGGCTTAGTGCAGCGCTGGGATTGAGCGGCTGCTGCCCACCACTGCTCTTCAGGTTTCAGGAGCAGGCGGTGGGTTCCCCCGAGAGATCTTTCCCTCCTTCCTCCTCCCTATCCTACTTCAGGAAAGCTGGGTTTACACCATGTAGAAACTGGACAATATGTACAGGAGCCTGGGGCATTCTCTGTATGCCAGGGGATTGCAGTTGGGTCTGGGGAGGTGGGGGTAGGGCTTAAATTGAAATCCCTTCTCCTTTTCTACCTCTACCATCAAAGATCTATGCCATCTCTGCCATCCTTGGAGGGACTCATAATATGGGCTCTTTTGGAAGCTCACTACTTTAATTTCGTGGCAGGGACGGGGGGTTCTGGGGAATAGTATCGTTTGCAGTGCGGGGAATGGAGTTGGGAATGCCAGCCCTAGACCTGGAAGATAGACATTTGACCTTCAGCAAGGAAATGGTTTTCTTCTTTGCTTGGTACTCATGTTGAGTCATGTTGTGTATTTCCTTTCCCTCTTCCTTTTTGTGATGCAGAAGGAGAGGAGGAGTGTGTGTTGGGGGGGGGATAGTGAGCACAGTGGCCCTGCAAGTGAGAATGATTGACTGTGAAGACTGCGCAACTTTAAGAGACCAGTCTGGTTGGGCATGTGTTGGGTTGCAGAGATAAAGCTGAAAAAGTAACCTGGACCAGACCTTATCCTGCTGTAGTCAGGGAAAGCCTCTGAAAGTTTTTTTTAGCAGATTTGTTACAGGATCCAAGCAATGCTTTGGGAAGATCCTACGGGATTGTGGGATGGGGGTGAGAAGGATCGCGGGCATGAGAGAGACCCATCAGGAGCCTGCTGCAGCGAACGGACCCAGGCGCCTTGACGGGGAAACTGACAGTAAGAGCGGAAAGGAAGAGGCACGTGGCCATGGGAACTGGAAGTCTTTCTAGACCTGAATAGATGAGGTGAACCACATAGCATTTTGAGGTTCTGAACTAGGACCAGGAAAGGTCAGGGTGAGGGTGGAGGGGTGGCAAAAATGACAACTTTGGCTTCAGACAAGTTCAACTGGTAGAGCCAGCTGAACGCAAATGCCCAAGTGGAACCAAAGACTTGGAATTACAACTTGAAAGACATGGCAGGCCTGGCCATGGAGGCTGGGGAGCATTACCAACAGCACATGAGGTCTGGCTGTGGTTTGGGGAGCGCCCACTGGCTCCTGTCCCAATCGGGTAGTGCATCTCTGCCTTGGCTTCTGAGTGCCACCCACTCTCCCTCTGGCTCCTAAGAGTATGTCAGCAGCTGGCCTGCTGCCCTGAGGCAGGGGGAGTCTCCTGCTGCCACTGACACCACGACCAGCCGGCTGCCAGTCCTTCACACCTCCCACCAGATTTAGAATCAGAACCTAGAACAAAGTGTTTCATTCTTTTTTCTCTGTGTCTTTCTCATTTGGCCAATTTCCTTTGCCTGTCCCTGTATGTTTACATTTTAAAAACACACTATTTGGGTGAATGGAAGCAAACTTTAAGTAGGAAGAACTTGGAACTCAGGGGCACAGAGGGGACGTGTAGCACCTAATATTAGCAGGTGGCCTATGAGACCTAACTTCTCCCAGTGGAGGGAGGTTCTGGGTGTCACAGAGAGCACCATCCCCTGCTTCTGGGAAAGCCCACCCAGAAACCACTCCCGACAGACAAAATCAATTCTAGGGAAGAAATTCCCAAAATGCAGTCTGGACAACTATTTCTCATGGTAAGTTCTGCCTTGGGTCTACCCCAATCCCTTGGCATTAGAAGCCCATTTCTGTCATCTTCCTTCCTGTTGCTGATTAGTGTTTAAAGAGAGCTGCTCAGGAGCAGGGCCCAGCCTCTGGCAGCTACCCAGTCCCTCCGCGTTCCTTCCCTACTTTGTGAAGCCACTCCATGACCACTCCTGACAGGGCTAAATGAGGAGCAGGTATGAAGCTCCACAAATGGACATACAGCTTCAGGATGCTCAAGTTGTTCAGAAAGCTGAAGTGTTTTATCTCTACTGCCTCTTCCTCTGGACCTCCTGACAGGAAGCGTCTGGTGAACTTGGTGCATGCACTTAGGAAAGAGTGTGTGGCTGGTGGCTGCAGGTAGCCTGCCTCTCACCACATACAGAAAGAGCCCTAACAGGGTAAGCTGGTGATGGAGTGCAATTCACACAACACCCGTGAGGGCTCCTGCTAGCCGATGTGTTCACCTTCCAGAGGTCGGCAGGATGGGAGGCCAGCCCCAGTCAGTCCTCCTGCCCTCCCTGGGGCAAGGGAACACCAGTGGTCACCCAGTTTCAAACTGGGATCTGCTGGGACTTTTTTTCCAGGTGTTAGGAATGGAACTGGACCAGTCCCTGTATGCTGTTTGATTCTTCAGCACATAAGGTAGAATGTGTTTTTTTGACCCAGCATGAAGCTAATTAAACCCCAAGGACTAGAAGCCGTGACCTTGGGCTTTTGGTCCTCTGGTCACCCCTCTAAATGCCCAGGATGCACTATGTGAGAGTTGGAGGTGAAGAAAACATGTGCGCCCAGGCCCTTGGGAGTTTGCCCAGCCCCGCCCGCATCCTGTGCATTTGCCTGGGCTGCTCGGGTAGGGGTTAGTGTGCATCCCTCCTCACCCCTCTCCAGTTCTCCCCATGGGCCCCAGAAGTCAGAGCAGGTGGGGAATCTGAAGAGCATCTCTTCTATCCCCAGAGGTTCCACACTTCCTATCTGAACCTCTGATTGAGGCAGTTGTCTGTTCATATTGTTGGGATCTAAATTGTTTTCCTAAATATCAGATTTTAAAATTACCATAAATATTAATCTGTGGTTACAGTGTAATATCATGGTAAGAAAATGTCTTATTTTCCTATTGTAGAATCTTTTGGGCTTTTCTTTTATGATTCCTTCTTGCTTCAGACCTGAGATAGTTTTCATCCCTCTTCAGGTCTCATAAATATGTACTTCTAGTTCCTACTATTTTTTTCTATGATTTAAAAAGAAATCACCTAACCCTTTACTCCATCTGGACCTTATTCCTATCCAGTCACTTATTAAGAAACTCTTCCTTTACGCACTGTTTGAGAATTTATATTTTGTTAAGTTTTTATGTGTGGTTGGATTTATTTTGATTTCTGATCTATTCCACGGGTATTTGTAATTTTGCCCTGGTTATGCACTCTTTAGTTATTGCCTTGTATTCCATAGGTTTCCTACAGGCTCCTCTTTTTCAGACTATGCTTTGATAGTCTTACTCTCAGTCTCTTCCTTAACTCCAGGGCATCAAGGATCCAGGGTCAAATAGCAGGTCAGTAGCAAGTGTGGGACTGGAGCCCTCTTAACCCATAAAGAGCTTCTAGGGTGAGACCACCATTTCCAGGTTCACCCTTAAAAATGCCTTCAAGATTGCAAATGTTTAATGAGTTCTACTAAGTCAACAAAGCACATTTGCTTTTGAGCTTAAATGAGCAAGAGGGGAAGGAAGAATTGAAAGTAACTTGACTGTGTCTCTTTTTACCTCTTCCACTGGGAGCATGCTTTTCCCAGACCCCCAAAAAAACTCCGTTTTCTAATCTCCCAGAAGAAAAGTGGACAAGTCTTCATATCCTACTGGAATGATAAACATGCTACAACCAGAACATGGGGCAGCTTAGGTGGGCTGTTGGGGCAGAACTCTGGATTTGGAGTGAGATAGACCTACAGTCAAGCCATACTAACTGGTGATCGGGGCCAAGTGACATTAGCTCTCTGAACCTCAATATCTTCATCTGTAAAAATGGGAAAGTAATCTCTAACTCCAGAGGCCACTGTGGGAATTTAATGGAAGTGGAAACTCTGAGATGTCTAATACGCAGTGGACATGCAACAACTGTCTTTTGACTGGGATCAGAATTTGCTGGAAGAAACACAAGGCCCCCACAGGGAAGGCAGCAGCCTCTCTAAACCAGCTCCTTCCCAATCTGGGCTCCTGGAAGGAGAGCCACTTCTGAGCCCAGAGAATTTTTCTGCTTGCTTTACCCAAGTGTCCCCATTCAGCCTGGGTGTCTTCCCTTGGCCAGACCCTGAAGTCCACATCATTTGCACTTCTCTTCAAAGCTGGCTTAAGGGGCTTCTGGGAGCTGAAAACAGGCTCAGATAAGACTGCTGAATAGTGAGAAGCCACAGAGAAAACTCTTGCCCCGGAAACAGGGACGTTGGTGGTGGCCCCTGGAACACATGATTAACCAGCAGAGGGGTTCCCAGGGCAGAACAAAGCCGTGGGCTTGACTGGAACCCTTGCCCAAGCTTTACACCTCCTACTCCTTATCAGGTGGCCTCCTGGGCCCTTGAGCCTGTGGACTTCCCTCCACCACAAAGCCAGCATCCCTACCCTGCTGCTGCCCCAGTGACCTGGGCAGTCAGGTTGAATTACCTCTTTTATCCCTGACCGGCCACTCTTGGAAGTGCACCTGAGAGTGGTCGCACAGTGGGGCCAGGGGACCTGAGATTGTATGCTGCCTGGCTGACACATAACATGTACACACGCGTTTGCGAGAATGACAAGTCGAATGACAGCTCTGCACGCGTTGTCTTGTTTCTGATGTCCTTTCCAAGAGCAGACCCTGAACAGGGGGCCGCCTCACTTATGTTGTTCCCCTGGGGCTGCTCCCACCTTAAGGACCGTGGATTATTAGAAGGTCAGTGGAACTGTCTTGTCCAGTCTGCTCATTTTGCAAATGAGGAAACAGGTCAGCGACCTGAGGCCACTCTGTGCGGTGGGCCCCAGCTCTGCTCCCTCTCCGGCCTATGTTCCTGCCACCAGGCCTCGCCGACTTCCATTCACTCAGGACCCTGGTGACCAAGGCAGTGGAGAGGACACACATCTGGTCCAGTCCCAGTTCTGCTCCTAGCGGTAAAGGCAAGCCAGGTACCCCTCCAAGCCTGTTTTCTCGTGTGTCAGCTGCCCTCAGGGGTGTCATGGGGCCTAATGAGGTAGTTATGTAGCAGGGCCTCTGACATGTAATAGTTCTAGGTCTTGAATCAAAGTGTCCAATCCTTCCACCATATCAAGCTAACTTCTTCAGGGCAGGAGCTGGAAGAACACATCTTCCCCATACATCTCACAGAGAAAGGAGAGAAGTTTTGGACAAAAGCTGTCTGGAAGAGTGTTGATGCCTGAGCGAGCATTTGCCCTCTGCTCACTGGCTGGCTGCCTGCATGGCTGAGGGTGAAGGTGAGAATGTGGCGTCTGGTCACCAGGTGACCGGAGCCAAGAGTGGGCCTCCTCTGCCTGGGGCTCCGATTGGCCAGGTCCTGGTGGTCGACTGGGAGATTGGGCCCAGGACGGTGTTCTGTGTCAGGGGAATGAGTCAGCAGGTGTCCTGCGTTGTGAACAGGTAGCAGCAGCCGTCACCTCCGTCCCACCAGCTTTTTTTGGAGCAAGGTACAGGTTTGAGCCAGTAACTATTTCTTTGAGAGAGCAAATATTGAGCGTGCAGTGTGTGCACGTCCATCCTCATCTTGTTGTGATCTCAGCAGACCTGTGAGGTGAGTGGTGCCACTTGCTCTTGACAGAGGAGGAAACTGAGGCCGCGGGGGGCAGGCCTTGCCCGCAGACCCAGAGCCAATAGGGACCCACTGCAGAGGCGGGCTGTGTGTGTGTTTGTATGCGAGGCCTCTGGGCGGGCTCTGAAAAGGGCAGGGGTAAAGAGTTTGGTGGCCCTGTATCCTGCTCGCCCCCTCCCATTCCCCTCCTCCCTGGGTGCCCTCTGTTTTCTGGGGAACCTAAGCAGAAGGAGGAAATGGGTTTAGGCTGAGGGGAGAGGGATGGGAAGATGTAAGACCCCCTTCCCTGCTCATACCCACTCCACCTCTGCCTGCCCGCAGCATTCCCCCCAGTCCTCACTGCCCGGGACTCCTGCCTTTGTGACTGTGACTCACCTTGGGCGCTCAGGCAGCCATGATGGCTGGGCCTGGATGAATCAGCATGGGCATTACGTCTGCTCCTGGGGACCCAGGGGCCCGCTTCTGAGTCACAGCCCCCAGCTGTTCTCTAGAGCCTGGGGACCTCTAAGGCCTTCTTTGTAGAGGCTGGAGGAGTCTGAAGCGAGGGAAGCAGGGTCTTCCAGGAGGTTCTAGCCTTGGGTGAGGAAGGACAGTGTCTGGTAGAAAGAGGAGGCCCCCACCCCTCCCTCACAGCCCAGGTGTGGAGAGAACTGGTAGTTTTCTGGGGACAAGTCAATTGTTCAGAGGCTCAGCTGGATTCAGGCCAGGATGCCTGCTTCTCTTCTGAGGGATGGGTTTTCTGGCTCCTCAGTCAGCATGCCAACCTCAGATCCTGGAGTTCAGTTTGATGCATGGGGAGGGGGACATGCCTAAGAGCCAGACTTGGGGCTTTTGGGAGAAGCCCCTTGAGAGAGGTGAGCTGCTTTGCTCCAGACTCCCAGCATGGCAGCTGAAAGAACAGAAGTAATGCAACTGGAAAGCCTGGATCACTGCAGCTTCTCCAGCTGTCAGAGGCCTGGCCTAGCAAATCCCAGGGGGGCACAAGGGCCCCCTCATGCATCCATGTCGGGAGACTGAGAACAGGAGGGGTCAGAGCCTGGTTTTCGGGAACTGGTCTCTCTCCTTCCCAGGGAGGTTTGAGGTCTTTGCACATCTACTCCTAGCCCTGGCTTGGAGCAGAAAGACCGGGCAGTGTCCTGTTCTACTCACTGGGAGTGTCTCTGGGTAGGTCATTTATCTGTGTGTACCTCAGTTTCCGTATCTGTTAAGTGGAACTAATCACGCTTACTCTAGGGTGGTATGAGAATAAAAGTAACAAAATATTTGTGAAAATGGATATTTCAGAGTGGGGGGGGGAAGCCAGGGAAGTAGTGTGAGGTGGTTTTTCCCTGTGGGGGGAATTAGCACCCTCATTTGGGAGGAAGGGGAACTGAAAGAGAAAGCTGCTGCTCCCATAACCTCACCTCCTGACCTCAGCATCTGCAGGCCTGGAACTAATTTATGGAGCTGTAAATATCCATGAATGGGCCCAGATTCCCTGGTGGGCTCTGGCTGCTGGATGGGGACAGCGCTCCTGAGCCAGAAGCCCCTGGGCAGCCTCATTAATTCCGCTCTGCTCAGAAGCCGGGTAATGATGCAAGGAGCCAGCAGATGAGCCCTGGTCCTCCCCAAGTGGGGAGGGGTGGCTGCCCGCAACGTGCCCTGCCCCTGCACGCACCCCATGTGTGTTATGGGCTTATTCTCTCTTGGTGGACAGAGAGGGGACAGTGGGACTGGGATGGGAGCCTTCCTTAGATTCCAGGACCTGACCATCCAGCCCTGGGAGGTCTTCACCAGAATGACCCCAGGGTGCTACCTTTGGGGTCCTTGAAAGTGCCCACGCCCCTCACTGAGGTCCTGGGCCTCTAGATCAGGAAGAGAGAGCTGGTCCTTCTGGAAGAGGGAAGGGAATTCAAGTGCTGAGAGCAGGGACCAGATGTGTAATTGTCCTGGAAGTGCAGTTTGTACAAATCCTACATTACATAATCTATATAAAATAGATGTGTTCCTTTCTTCTTTCTCTTATGCCTCACTGCTGCTGGTGAAGCCTGTAGTGGGGCGGGGAGAAGTGGTGCTGCTGTCCGGGGTGCTGAGCACCCAGATGCCCAGCTCCTGCCTGCAGACTGTGTTCCCTAAGAGCTCAGCTCAGGGACCCATTAGGCCAGTCGCTGACCCCTCAGCCTCGCCTGGGGCCTGGATCGCCGGAGGTCTCCAGACAAAGTGACAGCCACTCGAGGGCCCGTGCCATTAGGAGATGGAGGCAAAAGACCAGCTGGGGACCACCCGACGAGGGATAGGGGTTTCACCGGAGGGAAAAATGACTCTACTGCGGACTCCTGCTTTTCCCAGAGAGTGTTCCGTAGAGTGTTACTGTGGTAAAAACTATGATCAAAGATCCAGTAAGTTTGGGAAATGCTGGGCTGAACAAAATCAGACAGGTTTCTCCACTATAAGACCTTGCAAGCCCTTAATATGGTTTTTATGCATCATGCCCTTCCAAGTGGGTTTCCCAAACTTACGGACCACAGAACCCTTATGTCATGCACTGTCTTGGGCCTGGTGTTCCACAAAACACACATTGGGAAGCCCTAAGCCTGGGGCTATATTGCACACACAGGACAGGACAGAGAAAAACAAGAGCAAAGCTGGGGCAGCCAACGCCCATGGGAACCCTGAACCAGTCCCATCTTTTTGTACTGGTTCCCCATCCATAAAATGAGTGTGATGCCTGACACATAGTTGATCCTTAGTAAATATTTGTTAAAAGGACTGAATGAGAGGATTGGACCGGGGTCTCTCAAACTCTCGTTAGCAGCACCTTCTTAGTGCTGGGCGAGTAGAGACTCTGGGCCCTGACCCTGGATGGGAATCCACTGCCCCAACGCTGGCTGCTCCAGTGGGCCAGCGGGGCTCTCCACGCCTGTTGTTTCTCCCCCATAAAACAGACCTCATGAGAGTGTCTTCTTCATAGGGTTGTTGTGAGGTTTAAGTGGGGGGACTCTTATTTCTTATCATCCAAATCAGGGCCATTTGGAGGGCGAAAAGGCTGCTGTAGATAATCATGCTCAGACAGCTGGGATCAACCAGGACTGATCCAGGCAGACCAGCACGTGCGCGATCAGAGGTTTCAGTGAGGTGGTGCCTGATGCCTAGCGGGCATTCCCCATCTACAGCCCCTGTTGTGGTGGTGTCCAGCTGGGTTTATGCAGAGGGCCAATACATAAACCCTCCCATCCCCTCTGGTCTTAGAGGTCTCACAGCCCCAAGAACTCTGCTGAGCAGTTTGAAAACCATGAAGATGTCTTTCAGCTCTCCTGGAGCAGGAGTTCTGGTTCCCTGACCTGCTGCCCCACCCACACTGTCGCCAGGTCTCTCTGACAGCACAGGCCTCACCCCCCCATGTGAGCTGCGTCATTCTGACCCTGAATTTCCCATCAGCCCTTTGACAGAGAGAGGATGTAGAAGAGCAGATCAGCTGCCCTCATGGGTTGCAGATTTCTCTTCCCCGATCCCCATTTATATATGGTGCGCTTATATGTGCAGGGGTGGGGATGGACGCCCTGACATCTCCCTGAGAAGGGACAGTTCCTACCACGTGATTGCCAGAAAAACTGAGGCAATGTGGTTAATGATCTTCCCAAGACGGCACAGCCACTGAGAGCAGGGTTCCTTCTGGAACTCCCCCTCTTCTTGGCCCAGAGAGGGTATGGAGCCCAGGGTGGCAACAACAGAGAATTTGAGGAGTGCTTTTCCCAGCCTAGGTCACAAGTGTGCCAGGAAAGTACCCAGGATGACAGATGTGATACACATCAGAGTGCGTGGGGCCCCAGGCTGGGATTAAGTGTGGAGAGCGGTTGGGACAAAAGGAGCAAGAGTACAGGACCGGACTGATTATGTTTTTGTGCCTAGTCTCCATCTAAGGCCTGAATCGGGCCTGACTCTGAAAGAAACCTCAAAAACTTTCCTAAATTCCAGGAACAAGTATCTCAGGAAGGTAGGGAGGTCTTATCTCAAGGCCTGCCACCTGGACCAGATACCCCCAGGTGTATGTGACTTAAGTGATTGAATTAATGTCTGATTGGATTAATCTGTAGGCAATACTTAAGTGATTGAATTAAGGGCATGTGAATCTAATCTGTAGGCAATTCATGTGTATATAAGCCATGCCAGAATAAAGCTTCTTCGCATTCTGCACCAGACAGTTTGCCCTCCTGTCGTCTTGTATATACAGCCCGACACCCCCACTCAGGAACTGTTCGACTCCTGCCGGCAGGCCCTGGCAATTAAGGGGCCCGTGCACTGGGTGCTGCCAGGACTGACCGTCCTCGGAGCCCCTGGCAGCTCTTCTCAAGGCCGAGGCGGGTGGGCGGGCGCTGTGGGGGTCACTCCTCACTTTGTGCCCTTCTCCTCTGCGTGCCGCCGGCCTCCGCTCAGCCTGCTCCTCCCTGCACCGCACCAGGCCCTATCCAGAAGGCGGCTGCAGGGCTGCTCCCCAGCTGCTGCTCCCCCAGGGCCCCTGCCTGCTCCCCAGGGCCGCTGCCCACGATGGGGTGCTGCCTGTTTAACCAGACACTGAGTCCATGCAGCCCTGAAGAGCGAGTGCCCTGCGTGTGCGTCGACCCAGCGCAGCCTGAGGGGTGCCAGCCCTGCTCGTAGATGAGGCAATCATGGCTCCAGATGTTTGTCCTAAAGTGTACAAACTGGTTAGTGGCCCAAACAAGAATGGGATTTTGCCTTGCTCCTTGCAGTCTTCCTTAAAAGCTCTTGGCTTTCTGCTGGGCAGTGGGACCTACTTCTCTGTGCCCTCTGATGCCTCCTCTCCCTGGCTCCCTCTGTGCTTTTTGCTCCCTTTGTCTCCCTCTCTCTGCCTCCACCTGCCCCCATGTCCCCTGCCCACTGTCAGCCTCGGCTCTTGCTTTCCTCTTCCCGGTTGTTGGCGGTAGGGGTTGGAAGGTGTCCTGTGCACGTTTGTGGAGCCCAGGCAGCTAGCCCTTCCCCTCCTCTCCCTTCCCCAGTCACCCTCCTTCCTCCCTGAGGCCTCATTACTAGGGTAGCGATGACCCCCCATTGTCGGGCCTGTCTGGCTTGTCTGGCCCTGGCACGAAAGGTAGAGTTTTGGCAGAGAAGAGAGGCTCGGCCTGATTCCAGCTCATTCTCTGCAGTCTGGATCCTATAATATGCTCGGGGCAGGACTGGCAGGCCATGGTGGGGGGTGGGAGCCCACGGAGCCACAGGGCAGCCCCTGTCACTAGGGCAACAGCAGGGAGCCCTGGAGGGGGAGGGAGAGCAGGGGAGCAGGTGGTTCTTTGTCTGGAGCAGGAATAAGGGAGAGGGGCCCTTGCTTGATCCCAGCCCCTCACCCCGCTGCCCTCCCAAGCCTTCCGAGGCAGCCCCTGGGAGGGATTGGCATTCCTGCTCCAAGTGAATACAAGGCCACTGGGCTTCCTTCCTCCTCCAGCAAGCAGGGCAGACTCCATGCTGTGCAGCAGACCACTGCCCCCTGCAGTGCTCACGGAGTAGGGAGATGGGGGTTGGAATATGGCTTTTCTGAGGACTCAAGGCTGCTTCTTAAACCCCTTCCCCTCCCCTTCTCCCCATCAGCCCACCCAGCACCAGGTGGGGCCAGGCTGGTGAGTCCCTGTGGCCTCTGCCAGCCTCTGGGGATGCAAAGGGTCCCAGGCGCCAGAAAAGGAGACCCTCCCTGGCTGCCCTGTCCCTTTGCTTCTCCAGCCTTTACTTTCCTATCTAAGCAATAAGGAGGTCAGAACTGTTGCTGTATGAGGCTCTTTCCTGCTTTAAACATCTGTTTAGAGTGGACCCCTGAGACTCCTAGAGCCCTCTCCTTTCGCAGGCCCACACTCACCTCTTCGATCCTTAAATTTTGTTTCTGAGCAGCAGAGCAACCCCTGGACGCTGAAGATAGGTGGCAACCAGCAGCGGAGTGGAGGCAGCGCCAGGCTGCCTTGGTGTGGAATCTGGACCACACCTGCCAGGCAATCACTTAACCTCTCTGTGCCCATTTTCCTGTGCCTCTATTTGCTCATTTATAGTATGGAGATAATAATAGGACTTGCTTCATAAGATTGTTGTAAAAGTTCAAAGAAATCGTATGCATAAAGTGCTTAGAACTGTATTTAGCCCCATGAACATACTTAGCAAATATTGGGTCTTTTTATCCTTAAAAATCTTCATGGGAGTAGGGGGTAGGTGAGTTTCCTGAAATACTCGAGGATGTAAACCAAATACTCTGAAACCTGATATTTGGGGTTGAGGGTGGGACCACATACAGATTTTTAAATCGGTCTCACCAGAGATGTCCTCTCTCGTTGGGTTCTGAGAACTGTAGTGACCTATGACCTGGGACTCTTGGCTGTTTGTCTTGGATTGTCTTAGAGGCACCGCACACGGAATCAGCCTTCCTAAAGTAGTCTTCACTGACCTGGTCTAGAAAAGGGGAAAACATGGTTTGCACCTGCCGACATCTGCCAATGTCTGTGTCTTAAAATTGCAGCAACCCTCCATAGTATCTCTAGGTGCAGTGGATTCACGTGGGGAAGCACTCTGTGGACAAGAAAGTTCTTGGCATCCACGAGAGACGGTGTCATTTTCTAGCAGGGTGTGTGCTCTGGTGGCTCTGTGAGGGGAGATGGGCTTTGGCGGAGGGACAGAAAGGAGCAGCTTCTCTGGGAGAGATGAGTAAGATCCCATTCTAACTGAAACAATAGACTGTCCCTAAGTCAGAACCCATCTCTTCCTCCAAACATCCACTGTTTGTTCACCCAACAAATCTTTATCGATTGCTGATTATGCTGGGCTTTGTGCTAAGCATGGGGGATAAATTGAGACACCAACCATCAGGGAGCGGGCAGTCCAGTGAGGAGGCGGAAGCAGACAATTAGACCAGCATGGATGGAGGCCAGAGGTCTGTCCCAAGTGCAGGGGCCGCAGTGAGGACAGACTGCCTGCAAGGAGCCTTCCCAGAGATGAGGAGGAAAGGGAGTCCTAGGCAGGAGGACCCCTTGTGCAAAGCTGCAGGGGGTGAAAGGGCACAGGGTCAAAGGCAAACACAGCCGGGCACAGTATCTTCAGGGAGCCCTGCCCAGCCCTGGGTGCGTGGAATGGGACGTGTATAAGGGCAGGCATGAGAGGAGGTGGGTGCCGAGGTACTCGCAAGGCTGTGCATGCTGCTCCCATGGCCCCACACATTCCCCACTGCAGTCCCTCCAGCCCAGGCCGCCGAAGTTCCTCATCTTCCTCCTTTCATTGCCTTTCCATCCTGCTTTCCTCTTGAGCAGAGAGGAGGGAGTTAACTTCTCTGAGCCCGTGTCCTTAACCATGCATGAGAAGGTTAGGTTGGGTGATCTCAAAGGTCCCAGGGCCTTCTAGGGTTTTCACTGGTCTTCCACGCCCAATGGGACCCTTGGAAACATCCGAGACACTGCCCAGGCCTCTGCTGGCAGAGGGCTGGGGACAGAGCCGGTGAATGGTGATAGAGATGGGGCAGAGCTGAGGGGTGCCGATCCTGCTGGCCCAGATGCTGTCTGTGCTTCTCCTTCAGTTTGACCCTGGGAACACAGGCTACATCAGCACAGGCAAGTTCCGGAGCCTCCTGGAGAGCCACAGCTCCAAGCTGGACCCACACAAAAGGGAGGTGCTCCTGGCTCTCGCTGACAGCCATGCTGATGGACAGATCTGCTACCAGGATTTTGTCAGCCTGGTGAGTGCTCTGCGCCCACACCACCGGAGATTGGGGCTTAGAGGAGAGATGTTCAGAGTGGACACAGGAAGCGAGGCACAGAGCTGAGCTAAATGGGCGCATGGGGACAGTCGAGATTCATAGGCTGGGCAGTGGAGGTGAGCCCTGTGACTTGGAGCCCAGCAGGGCCACCAAAGACCAGGCCACAGGTTTGAGTCTGCATGGCCTCATTACACAGCCCCAGTGCCACATGTTTGCAGCATGACCTGCTCTGGCTCAGGGCAAAGGGAGGGTATGGGTGCATCCACCTGGAAGAAGAGGCTTGCTTATCTAATTAGCATAGAAACACCACATGGGTTAGCGTGGACTCCCAGCTCACACAGATCTGGATTGAATCTTGACCCTGTGACTTACCATCTATGAGTCCTTGAGAGACTTAGTTACCCTCTCCGTGCCTTAGTCCTCACTCTTGTAACATGAGGATAACACTATGCACCAAATACCTAAGGCGACACCCTCTTGTGCTGCTGTTTACACCCCTGTCTCTCCTGGTAAGCTCCCTGAGGCCTACAACCATGGGTACTACTGTGCCCAGCACAGTTCTAGGCACCGCAAAGGTTCAGGTGAATGGTGAGTGTGTGTGTGTGTACATGCTTCTCCTGTGCTCACGCTGGGCCTGTCCCTACCATGGGCCATGTGCATGTTCATAAGTATGCTGTGCACACCTGGGGATTGGGAGAAAGGATGGTAAGAGTGGCTGAAAAATAACTTGACAACATGATCGTGTCTTGGGCTTGTCATGTACGTGGAGCCCCAAGCCCTGCCTGTATTTACAGAACTCCTGAGCTACTAAGGAGAACCAGATCCAAGCTTTGTAGGCATGGAGGGGATGAGAATGAGCCATCCTAGGTGGAATGATTAGAAGGGGTTCATCTGGGAAGGCCTGTTGGAGGGGGTAAGCTTTAAGCTGGATTTTGAAGGTGAGAGATGGCAGAACCCAGGAGTGGGGAAGGGGCTCTGCAGATCAGGCTCCTTCTGCCTGGCCTGGTCTGAGCACAGACCTCCCCCAGCTGTCTTCACCCTGATGAGGCTTCACACCCCCCATGCCTTGTTTTGGCCCGGTTCACCTAGTCCCCACCCAAGGCACCACTGTGGGCCCTGGGGTTGGGAGAGCTGTGTCTCTAGGACGTCTCCCCCTAAGAAGGGCATGGAGTGTGGTTGTGGAGGGCAGGTGGGAGACAGTGGGAGACCGGAAGTCAGCAAGGCTGCCTCTGGCTTCTGGGAGTCAGGCTAACTAGTGAGTTTGTGTCAGGGCAGCCTCAGGCTGCCAAGAGTAAGATCAGTCCTCAGGCAGGGCTCTATGACCAGTTCCTGGTTCACTAAACATTAGAAGTCCTTTGAAGGCACTCAGGAGTCGCCGCCTTCCACAGGCAGAGCTTTGGGTTCTGGTTCTAGGACCTCTCTGCAACTCACCCGTCTAACCAGGGGCTGCAGCCCTCTCCCCTAGCTAGTGTGTCTGAGGACACTAACTACTTGCTCATCCTTCATTTTTCACTTAGATACCACGTCCTCCAGGAAGCCCTCCCTGACCACCTGGAGCCGGGTCAGGCTCCCTCCTGTAGTGTTCCCACAGCAGCCTTCACACTGAACCACAATTGCAGATTACTTATCTGTCTTGAGCACCACTGTACTCCTGTGTCTGGCGGTGTGCCTGATGCTTAGTAGTTGCTTGGTGTATTGTGACAGGATGGCTGGTGGGTGGGTAGGTGAAAAGAAGGTATAGTGAATATGAACACAGGCTCTGGTGCTTAAGTGGGTTTGAGCTTGAAGGGTTTCTAAAACTCTGTGCTTTGGTTTCCTTATCTAACGGAATGGGGATATTCATTGTCCTTATCTGACAGGTAGACCAGTTGTATCCAATGAGCCAAAAACATATGAAGTGCTTAGAATAACACAACTCTTGACACACGAGAGCTCAGGGAATAGTGCTTCTTACTATTTATAAAAGGAAAGAGGAGGTGGAACTAGGCCTGGCTGGTCTGAGGAAAGTGCTGGCTGGGTAATTGGTTGGGCTCCCCTGAGACCCCAGCTCTGACCCTCTCCCGCACCGTTTCCTGTTCAGATGAGCAACAAGCGGTCCAACAGCTTCCGCCAGGCCATCCTGCAGGGGAACCGAAGGCTCTGCAGCAAGGCCCTGCTGGAGGAGAAAGGGCTGAACCTCTCGCAGCGACTGATCCGCCATGTGGCCTATGAGACCCTGCCCCGGGAGATTGACCGCAAGTGGTACTACGACAGTTACACCTGCTGCCCGCCGCCCTGGTTCATGATCACAGTCACACTGCTGGAGGCAAGGACACGGGTGGGGAAGGGCCTGCTCAGCCTTAGCGAGTGGGGGGCCAAGAGGATATCTGAGATCATGGGGGAGGACCGTGAGGCAACAGCTGAGGGTCAGATAGCAATAGTCATTGCCAGGCGGGCCCTGGCACAGTGTGTACAAATGTTGCGACGATCCCTGGACCACGAGGATATCCCAGAAATAATCACTTCAAGCCACAGTCACTGCAGCAAAATCTGCATATGAGCACCTGCACCAAAACAATACCAAGAAAGCAATGTAGAAAGTTCGTTGGGTTGGGAGGTTAAGCTAGGCTAACTCTTTAAAACCAATTTATTTCAGTCCCTCCCTGGGTGAGTAACATGAACAAGTCATTTGTTCCCCTGGACTGCATCCTCCCCATGAAAAGGAGGAATAACCAGGCCCGCCCCCCTTCTCCCAAAGGACCACTGTGGTTTGAGTGAGACTGGCCAGTGGTACTTTCTGAACACCGGAGCATCACCCAAACACACAGGGGAGGGAGTGTTTATGAACGCGTAAATGTGGGCTTAACTATTTGGAAAGCACATTCGCCCCTTAGGGAATCATCTGCACCTATTATTATTCTCAAAGTCTCCTGCTTATGCAGCAGAACCCAAAGGTACCACTTGCTGAATCAGTGCCCCTGCATGAGGAACTCTGAATTCTTTGGGCCGTTCAGCCTAAGAACCTGTGGGCCCCCCAAGCCCAGCTCCTGAATGGATGCTTGGCTTCCCTTTGGCATTTTATAATCTCCACTGTTTCTCTTCCAGAGCCTTGGGCCTAATTACCACCCCTGCGTATGTTCTTGTAAAGTTCCTGCCAAATCAAATGGCAGGATCATTAAAGCTTCATGGCATCCTTCTTTTTCAGCTGGTCTGCAGACCAGAGCTCCCTTGTTTGTTGTTATGGTTTCATCCGAGTACATGTTGAAAAAGTGATTTTTCTGAGATTTTCTGGGACTTGTTCTCCAAACGCTTACTGTGTTGGTCTATTTATTAAATTCTATTTGAAGACCAGTAATAATGAGCTGCCTTGGAAGCTGTGTTTGCTGCTGGCCACCCACATTGTGTTAGGTGGACAGAACAGCTCCCCAGAGAGCCCAGGGGACTCTAAATGCCAGGTTCCTGAGCCATTCCCAGGCTTGGCCCCAGGGGTCTTACCTGACGCTAATTACAGCTGTGTTCCCTGAGTGCAAGCTGGACACCCCGCTGGCTCTATATGTACTTTCCCACTTTCAAACCTCTGGCCACCCTGGAAGTTCACGCAGTGATATCCCCATTTCCAGATGAGGAAACTGAGGACCAGAGAATTCAAATAATTTGTCCAGGACCGTCCAGAGGAGCCAGATAGGCTTCAGATCTCCAGAAACCTCAGCTATGTGAACATAACCACCAATCTAGAAGAAAATGCTGAAATAACTATTTCAAAGTCCTGTACTAAAGCCTAAGGCTTTTGTTTTATGTACAGTTCTAGTAACCTGGTTTCCTGATTCCGTAACAGAAAATAGAAGGGCCGTGGTGGGAAGCTACTAGAAGGGGCCCACAGCCAGCCAGCATGAGAAGTAAGAACTTGGGTACAGAACCTGGTTAACAACCTGCTGGCAACCTGGCAGTATGGGAGAAGACAAAAGAAAATTTAAAAGCAGACCTGAGTCTTAAAGAAACACAAGAATTTGGGGCCATTCAGTATAAGAGAGTGAACCTCTCAATTGCTGGAAAAGACCTCACTCCTATAACACAGATCAATTACTGAGGCATCCTTAAAAGATTATGCATAAACCCTGATTAAGAACACTGGGACATGGATGATGCCTTTTAGAAAGAGCTCCAGAAAAAAAAATAGTTAAATACCCTTTTGGGGCTTAAACAAGTGTGTTTTGGTTATCTGCAAAATCAGCTTATGTGGAGTGTAGTTGGGGATGCAGAGAAACTGGAGCCCTTGTGCGCCTTCAGTGGGAATGTAAAGTGGTATAGCCACTATGGGAAGCAGTATGGTGGTTCCTCAGAAAATTAAACATAAAATTACCGTATGATCCAGCAATTGTACTTCTGGGTATACATCCAAAAGAACTGAAAGTAGGGACTCAAAGAGATATTACATCCATGTGAATAGCATTGTTCACAATAGCTAAAAAATGGAAGCAGCCAGTGTCCATCAATGGATAAATGGATAAGCAATGTGTGGTATAAATACAGCGGAATGTTATTCAGCCTTAAAAAGGAAGGAAATTCTGACATGGATGGATCTTGAGAACATTATGCTAAGTGAAATAAGCCTGTCACCAAAAGACAGACGCTGTATATGAGTCCACTTGTATGAAGTACCTAGAATAATCAAATTCACAGAGACAGAAAGTAGAGGGGTGGTCGGCAGGGGCTGAGGGAGAGGAGAGTGGGAAGTCAGCACTGAGCAGGCACAGAGTTTCGGCTTTGCAAAGACACAAAGACTTCTGTGGATGGACAGTGGTGATGGTTTCAGAGCAATATGAATGTACTTAATGCCACTGAGCTGTATGCTTAAAACTGATTACCATGGTAACTTTCATATTATGTGTATTTTCCCACAATTAAAAAAAAAATCGACTTATGTGGAAATGCATCATCCCCTCAAATGGGGATGTGAGTTATTACTGAAATTAAAGTGTAAAATCCTCCAAGCCCTTCCTGCTTAGGAGGAAGGGAGGGCAGGGACCATGTAACCATTCTGTGAACATTTAGCACAAAATAATCAAACAGAAGTGGGGGGGTAAGAGATGGTTGAAAGCTAGGCTGAGCCCTGGCCATAGGGGTGTCCCTCATTCACTGCGAAGGAAAGATCTCCAGTAGAGATTCCAAAGGTCAGCACAAGAGGGATTCCTGGGCAAGTTTTGCACCTAGTAACAGGCCCTCTCCATTCTGTGCTTTCATCCAGATTGCCTTTTTCCTCTACAACGGAGTGTCGCTCGATCAATTTGTGCTGCAGGTAACCCACCCACGATACCTGAAGAACTCACTGGTTTACCACCCACAGCTCCGAGTGCAAGCTTGGCGCTACCTGACATACATCTTCATGCATGCCGGGTAAGTGCCTGTCTTCTCCCACTCTATCCAGAGTCCTTATAGAAAAATAAGTAGTCCAGATAACCTGGACTGAAATATATGTGTTAGTTTATTTTTATCTACCTAGACACAGGATTTGAGGTGGCTCCTTGAAAGTCAACTAATACCAAAATCTGTCAGTTAAATATTGAGAAGTTATGGGTAGGGAAAATAGAGGAAGGAAAATGTTGAAAGCCCTCAGGAGATCAGCACAAACACACACATGTGATTCTGTGTACTTGGTAGAGGTAGGTCACAAATTTACTCTTGAGCTTCCTAGTGGCCAAAGCAAAGAGAGAAATTTGGTCAGCTACTGGGTTCATTGTCCACAGACTATATGTGTGTGGTGAGTGTCCTCATATGTGAAATAAAGGACAGATTTACTGAAAACACCTTTCTCCCAAGGTAGTCTCCATATATGCTGAGAGCCTTTTCAAGGAACTCTGTCAATACTTACAGTTTCTGTTTACATGGCCATGTGCCTCTTTGGGGGCTAGAGTGTAATCATTTCTCACGGGTGCCTCCTACCCCATGATAAGGACCTACCAGGTCTAAATCACTTGAATAGCATGATCTTGACTGGAGACTGTCTTTAGCTAACAGAAGCACAGAATTGGGAAAGCAGAGTCCCTGGACACCAGACTTCTGTGGTGTCTTTTGTAGCCTCTCCAGAGAGAGAAGCAAAGGAACTCAGTAAAAGCCCCGGGAGTGCTCGTCTGGGGGGCTGGAAAAAGGAAGAGGATCCCTCTGGCCCCCGTGGCTCCATCATCCTTATTCCTCTGCAGACCCATTGCGGCCAAGAGGGAGCCCCACTGTGGGCTTCCCTTCCTGCTGAGCCTCTAAAGTGGCACAAATGCTGACCCCTAATTGGCCCCACCTCCCGGGGACGGGGTTTTGGGGTGAGGAGACATCTTGATGGTTACTAATGGCTGCCCATTGGGAGTCAGAGGGGACGGTTAGCACAAGCTGTTGCCTTGCCTGCTGTGTTCCAGGGTTTGATCTCACAGGGCTAAAGAGCAGAGGGAGGGAGGCATGTCCCACATGGTGTTCTCATGAGCCCAGATCTGGAGCCAACAGGAAGTGGAGGGCTTCCCTGCCCAGGCCACGCAGGCCTGTGGCTGCACGTGGGCTGGCACTGCTGCCTTATTCCAGGACTGCCCTCTGGCCTTTGCTGCTCCCCCAGCGTGAGGAAGGAGAACAGACAAAGCCTCCTTGTCCATTGCCTGCCTCTGGGAGCTGAACGCCAAGAGGCCACAGAGGACAAGCACAGGTGCTCTCAGCTGAGGCCCAGAGCGGTGTCGTCAGGCCTTTCTCCGGCCTGTTTCTGATGGGGCAATACCTGCCAGGGACAGTCCTGAGAGGGTTCTCCAGGTCTGTGATTTTGAGGGAGGGGCTCTTGGCTGGTGCTGCAATAAACGGGAAACAGGAACAGCTGGCCAGCATCTGGGGCGAGCCCAGCAAGATGACCTGCTACTCAAGGACACGTTGTGCCAGTGAATTCAGAAGTCTCTGTGGTAGAAAACAAAGAGCTCGGGTTAGGAGACAGAAGCCCTGTGTTCCCCTCCCCGGGCCTCATCCAGGTTCAGGATCGAGGCTGTAAACCAAGGAGACAGGACCAGAAAACCTCTGAGGTCTCTGCTGATGAGTCTGATGCAGCCAGTAGCTCCTTTCCAGCGAATCCGACTAACACCTCGAATCTGGAACCCTTCAGCTGGCACAGTTCATGGGGATGAGAAGATTCCAGGCATGGTGGGAATTCGGGACAGAGTCTGATCTTTCTGAGCTGCCTCCCAGGTGCCCACCTGGGGAAACAGGTGCCCATGTGGGCTCCATGTGGCACGGCATTTGGCTTCCAGGCAAAGCCCTACAGACAGGTCCAGACCCCTCCATACGAGCTCTTGTTGTACCCTGTAACCTAAACATCCTCAGGGAGCTGTCCAGCTTCTGTAGGCCAGTTTAAATGAGGTAATGGATGTTAAAGTGCTGTGTAAACTTAAAAGCACACATTGATGTAATAGTAATGTTGTGGTGTCTTCTAGTAACATACACACTTGACTAGATACCATTTAGCAAGGAGATCTGGTCACAGGTATATGATCGTGTAAAAAGGAAGGTATGCACAGGGTAAGAAAGCCCAGCCCTAAATGGCTAGGGGTAAAACGGGTCCCTTCTCACACCAGGAAGGAGAAGCCTCCCTGATGAGATTTTAGGTTCGACTTTGGACTCTTAAATCCTAAGGGACACCCCAAATGCTTGCACTTGTTTTGACAACATCTTCCTCTTTAAATATCAGTAGCTCTGACAAATACAAGAATGGCTGGTGAATGGAGCAGGTCCTGTTCATCAGAGACCTGGGCTGTGGTCCCAGCTGGCCACTAACCGGCTGTGTGACTTTAATCTGGTCAGTGCCCCTCTCTGAGCCTTGGATTCCCGTATGTGTCAATTGATGGATTTCTGGATCTCGATCATGTCAGCCCCTCTCACTGTGGCAAGTATAGATACTGTCAGTCACCACTACACCTGTGCCCCTGTTCCAGGGTCAGGGAAGGTATGGAAGGAATGCTTTTTCCAAGATTATGTCTGCATTGTAATTGTTGGCCCATGCCCCATCCTGCCTTAAACCATGAGCTCAGAGGCAGGTGTAGGGGCTTCTTCACCGCTGGATCCCCAGCATCTTGGCATATAGTGTTGGTTGAATGAATGAGTGAGTGAATGAATGAGTGAAGTGTGATCTTTCTGTACAGGATAGAACACCTGGGACTCAACATGGCGCTGCAGCTCCTGGTGGGGGTGCCCTTGGAGATGGTCCATGGAGCGACCCGCATTGGGCTTGTCTATGTGGCTGGCGTTGTGGCAGGTAGGCAGGTGGGCTCCATGTCCACAGGGGTAAATCTCCTCAGGGTGGCCGGGAGACCTCATGGAGGGGGCAAGCCCCACATTTCCAGGGGACACAGTGCTCTCATCACCAAGGCTCCTGACTACTAGGGCTATCGCCCCACTTCCCCAGGGAGGCTGGAAAGGGGGCTGCACCTAGACAGGGAGACAGGGAATGGCAAAAGGAGGAAAGCACAGCGTTTGGAACAGGCAGACCGCCGGAGTTACCATTTTTACACTGCCACATTGTAGCTGTGCGAGCTTGGGGAAATTCCTTAACCTCTCTTGGCCCCATTTAGCTTTAAGCAGGATCTAGGAAGATTGCCTGTAAGGTGTTAAGACAGTGGAGTGAAGTGGCAAATGTAATGACAGTGCTGTGTAAATCATGCAAGGGCACAGTGAGATCTCTGTAGGGACATCCAAGGTGTGGGTGAAGCCAGGTTCCTCCCCTGCCAGGCCAGCCTCTGTACCCAGAGGGAGATCTTGCCTCTGCCCAGGCTGGTCACTGTCCTTTCGATTGGCCCACTGCTGACAGGAGTTGGTCAAGGAGGTAGTGGGTGCTTGTGCCAGCTGGAGGAGTCTGGGGCCCCGGATGACTAAGCTCCCATGGCAGGTGATAATGGCCTTGAGGATATTGGCCAGCATGACTTCCACCTCCCTCTCCCCAGTGGGAGGGAAGGTAGGCTGGGGTGAGCTAGGGAGAGCAGAGCAGATTTCTGCAGGAAAAGTCTGCACCAACCGGGTTTCTGAGCAGAGGATCTCCCTCTTGATGTTTCCAACCTTATTGCTGGCTTTTTTTTTTTTTAACAAGGTTTGCCGCCTCAGCTCCTCACCTCGACAGCTGTGCCCAAGGGAGCTTTGTGTGTATGTTTAAGTAAGATCTTAATCCTTTCTGAGTGGCATTAAAGTTGTCATCAGGAGAGCAAGCAGCATTGACCTTGTAAACAACGGGCAGGCAGGGACCCTGAGAGTAGCTGAAGTGGCCTCAGGAATGGCATGTGGAAGGGTCACACACCGCCCACACAAGGCTGGTCTGCTAGTTCGTGAACCCTCAGCCTGGGAGGCTGGCCCAGCACCACCTGCAGCGCCTCCCAGTGCTGAGTTAAAACCTTGGCCGCCTTGGACAGCACCCACGAGAGCTTCTCCCAGAACCCAGCACCTTCCACATTCTTGAACAAAGGTCTAATGAGCATCTCTGTGTGCCAGATTTATTCAGCCACCCACGCACCCTTAAGTCCTGACATCTGGGGATTTATAGCCCTATTTTCCATACCTAGATACCCAGAGACCCAGATGGTTAATGGCGAGGAACAGGAAAGACACTCAAAACACTTGCTGTTAGTAGTCGATTAGATGGGAGTGCCAATAACCCAGAAGACAGAAATAAGATTCAGAATAGCTCAGGCTTCACCAAAACTAGACACCACCCAGCAGGGGAGTCAGTGCAGACGTCACTTCCCAGTGACACCAGTGCAGAGTGGGACGGTGCACAGACAGAAGGGGCGCTCTCCAGCTAAATATGAGGGTGTGGGGCTATTTGGTAAGGTAAATGACGTGCACCGTTCTCTCTGAGTCATTGATTCAGACCAGAGGTCACTTTGGTCACCATATGTTATATCATTGATCTCTAGGATTGAGTTGATTGATCTGCCTGTGCCCCTTCCTCCCTCTCTGCTCTGTGTGCATCCCTCCTTAAAGAGGGGGGCCCATTCACAGAAAGCCAGACCTTGACTACAGAGCCAATAATATCAACTGTCTGACTTGTATTTCATCTTCCCAGCAACCCCTTAAGGCAGGTACTATTGCTCTCCACCTGTTAGAGATACAGAACGAGGCTTAGAGAGCCTAAGTGACTTGCCCAAGAAGACATCATTGTAAGTAGTGGAGCTGGTTTGAGCTGGACTCACACCCAGGCTGTCTGACCCCAAAAGCTGTGCGCTAAACCACTACCATACCTTACAAAAACCAAAAAGCAGGCCTTTTCCTTTGTGTAGATGCCAATTTATTGTCAGAAACCAAGGGAGGTCTTAATAGACATCAGGCCCTGCTCTTTAATTCTTGCCCCATGCAAGTATTCCATATTCAAGGCTGTCACATTTTGTAATGATGATAGCTAACCTCTGTGGAGCAGGCATGTGAGAAAGCGTTCACAAGTGTTAGCTCCTGTTTTCACCACAAAGTCTTATGAGGTGGGTACTGTCACCCCCATTTTATAGGCAGTTCAGAGGTGAAATGACTGGCTCATTTTGATCAGCCAAGAAGTACTAGAACCGGGGTGAAAACCTTTCCTGACCCTGTGCTTCTACCCATTGCTCAAGGCGGAGTTATCTCTCACTTCTGGCTAACAACTATATGGCTAACAATTTAAGTACTTTAAAAACCAGTACTTTAAATACTCCACCAAGCTTTTATTATAGATTATACAGATTATAAGCCATGTGTGCATCCCAGAGCTGAGTTGCAGGGCTTGGCACATGTCCAGCAACAAATATTTGTAGGATAAATTAAAGAATAAGTGCATAAAGTTACATTGCCTAAAGGTAGGTGTTCTGCCCGTTTTTATTTGGATTTTTTTAATAATGACCAAGGGAGATGTTGGAGAACACCTGCTTTAAATTTTCTGGGCTAAAATTATCACACTGTGCATTATGGCAAAGTCACCAATTTGTCCATTTGCTGGCATGAACCCAGAATTGTTTCTGGAAAATTCATAGCCCTGACTGTAACTAGTCCTGGTGTCTACTACTATGCAGAGGTGTGCTGTGTGACTCCAGCTTGGACTCTCTCCCTGTCCTCTGCTCCCATGACCTCCATGGAATTCATACTGCCTTACTGAACTGTTATCTGTTAGGAAGGTTGCCTGGCCCAGGCTTCCTGCCCCAGAATGGCTTTTATTATGGTACTGATATGCACACAAGCCCAAGGTTGTATTTGATCTCTCCTGCACCTGTATTTGGTCTCTCTAGTCTAGATCTAATCTACGGTCACTTTTGGGAAGTCTTCCTGCTGCAAAATGGGGGCAGGTGTATCCAGATAGTTGCCTTCAAGATTCTAGAACCAAGATCTGAACCTCAGACCCTGGATCTTAGGCCAAGACTTGGATTATTGAATTTCTGATCTGAAAGGAACCCTTGAGATCCCCTCCGGTGGGTGGCAAACTTCACTCCCCAAGCCCCGTTCCATTCAGCCTGAATGGCTCTCTGTGCTCTGCAACATGGTGTAGGGCTGTAGGTAAGGTTTCCTTTGGAAAGGAGGGTTTCACTGCTCAAAAGTCGGAAAGGCTTAAACATCCTCATTTCACAGATGTGAAAACTGAAACCCAAAGAACTCAGGGTCTGTGACCAAGGTCACACGATTAGCCAGCCACGCCCCCATTCCATACTCCTGCCACAATCCCAGACAGACCGTGGCCCTGGGGTCGGGACTCCAGTCCGTGGGTGGGGCGAGGGAAAGGTCAGTGTGTGGAGGCTGGACCCTGGGGGCTTCCCTGCCCACCTCTCTGCCCCTGGTGGGTTGCACTGGGGAGGCGAAGGGAGCAGACTCTGGGCTGGTGTGTAAGGGGCTTGCACGGAGGAAAGAGGTCAGCCCGGGAAGGCTGGGGCTCCTCTGTCCAAAGGGTTATTAATGAGAAGCTGCTGGGCAGCCAGCCCTCAGCGGCCCTGCAATGCAGCCTTCTTAGCCAGCCCTGCCAGGAGAGCGTGGGAACCCTTTGTCATGCAGATCCTGCTGGCTGCCTGTTTGCCACTCTGGGATTTTTTTTCCTGTTATATATGGCTGACCCCTTGGCTAGGCAGTAAAAAAAAAAAAAAAAAGTTATCTGACAATAGATCAATACCTAATTAAAGCCAGAGGGAAGGCATGAAAGGGAAGAAGAAAGATTTATAGTTGCCCTGGATAGGGAGAAGGACGTGGGAGTTCTCTGTTCCTGACGGTTTGTTTTTTCCTGGGAGAGTCCATCCCCCTTGAGACCGAGAATCTGTTGTGAGGATCACTTCCTTGAAGGACCGCAGTGAGCCTTGAGAGAGGTGTGATGGGGGCAGGTGGGAGGGGAAGAGAAGGAGGGTGTTCCAGGGGCTCTCCACACCAGGGTGTCAGGTGCTCCCATTCCTCGGCTGGACCAGCCTCCTACGGAGTGGACCTTCCACGGCTATAGGACCTGCGAACTTGGCCTCCTGCCCATCCCTCATCTCTCCAGCCAGGCAGCGGCTAATTGGCTCATGAGCCTGCAGGCATTTTCCAGTGGTGATTTCTGCACACTCACCCAGGCCAGCCACCTCTCATCCTCTGAGCCCTGGGCTCTACCTCCCAGTTATTTTTAGTCCCCTGTGTCCTTCCCTGGAAGCCAAAGCATTGATCACACTTAAGTGAGACCAGAACAATACATTTGCCATCTCCTCTCTGCCCAGCTTCCCTCCCAGGACAAAAGGTTGTCATCCCCCAGACTGAGAGTCTGTACCCTTCCTTTCCCCCAGATGGTATGACCTCATCTCCCTCTTCCCTGGGACTTTTCAAGGACATTTTCCCTCCACAGAAGCCCCTCTCTGGAGATCCTGTTGGCCTTGTGATTGCACTTGGCGGGAGGAAGGTTGGAGGTGATGCTAATAAGCAGGTTTCTGAATGCTATTGAACAGAGAGAGCGATGGTAGCGGGCGGAGGCTGACCTCTGTACCAGTTTGGGGGAGTGGCTACTGTTGAGGCCCAGAGCGTGGGCTCCGTGTCAGGCGGACCTGGACTCAAATCCTGGTTCTCGCCCTTACTACCAGCTGCCTCTGGGCTCAATCTTCTCATCTCTGCAATGGCCTCTGCCTCAGATCTGTCTTGAGGGTTAAAGGGGAGAATACATAAAACGCTTGGCCAATGGCCGACACACACTGCCCCATAGCGGGGGCTGTTTCTACAATAACTGCTGCTGCTATTTTTGTCATTGCTCAGAATGCTGAGATGGCACAACTGAGGCAGCAGCTGGACGGGCGGGCAGGCGACCCCTTCCCTCTGCTGAGGTTTCGCTTCCCATCTGTAAAAGGAGGTTTGAACCCAGTGGTTCTTTCTGTCACAAACTTAATCCTCTGGAGGGTCCAAGGCAACAGTGCGATCAAGGGAGGAAGAAATGAAGCCTTTCTAGGGTGTTACCCCGGGAGCTGCGACACGGAAGGTCTGGGGCTGAGGTGGGAGCCCACACCAGCATTCTTGACTTCCTGCTCTCCCTACCAGGCTCCTTGGCCGTGTCTGTGGCTGACATGACTGCGCCGGTCGTGGGCTCCTCTGGAGGCGTGTATGCGCTCGTCTCCGCGCATCTGGCCAACATCGTGATGGTGAGCACCTCCTGTCCCCACATGCCCTCTTGGCTCTCCTGCCATCACTGGGGCCAGCGTCAACCCGCCAGAGCTGGGCTTTGGGTCCTTGGCCAATCTCCAGCTCAGGCCCAGAAACACCAGGCAGACCTGCCCCTCGCAGACTCACAGACACTCCCCACTCTCGGTGGGTTTTCAAACGGGGCCCTTCTGGGTACGAGTCCTAGTTCTTCAGTCGTGGCTTCTCCTAGGAATTTGCCCATCTCCCTACCCACCTCTTTCCTACTCGGTGACTTGGAAAAGGGTTAAAATCCTTGACCACCAGCACATAACATAATTGTAGTTTATTGTTACAGGTTGTTAAAAGTAAAGGGATCTCATCAAAATTCTCAAGTAGGAAAGGAGCCTCTGCAAGGTTAAAGCAATTTGTCCAAAGTCGCAATCAAGTTTGTGGCAAAATCAGGCCTCAAACCCACCTCTCCTGACAACCGTCCAAGTATTGTTCTCCTCTGCCGGCCTCCCACTGTGGTGAAGAGAATGAGCTACGGAGCCTGGCAGGCTGAATCCCGCTCCCCATTTCCCGCAGAGTGACCTTGGGCAAGTTAGTTAGCTGCTTTGTGCCTCCATTTTTACATCTGTGAAAAAAGATACGTGATGGGTTAAAGTGAACAGAACCATTCAGTATATATGTTAACTTAATTCCTGTTGTTCACAGACGAGGCCAGGGCAGACCCAGAATAGAGACAGGGTTTTCAGGAAACTGGAATCCGTCTGACAGTCTCAGAGGAGGCCAAAGCCCTTGTTTTAGAGGCAGTCTGACGTTCAGAGCCTGAAGGAGTCACAGGCGGTACCTGGCTTAACTCTGCCAACTGGCCCTGCTGGTCTGGGAGCCTCCAGGCAGGGCCCAATCTCACTCATCCCCAGCACCTGGCACAGGGCTAGACACGGGTGGATGGTGCCCATGAAGCCATGGCGAATGGAGGAACGAATGAGTGAACAGCGTCCAGAAAGGCACGGCTTGCCTTTGGGCTCTTGCTGCTCGCCTCCTTCCTCCATCGCTATCTTCACTCATGTGGCAGGTTTTTACAAGTTTTTGGAGTTCCTAAATTCTCCCATTTCTTCTTTTTTGCTGCCATTGTCACCTGCCCCGCTGTTCCACATCATCCCTTTTCTTTTCACCAAAGTCACTTTGGTGCCTGGAGAGAGAACCTGAGGAGGAGAGAGGGATGCAGAGGGAGAGAGGGGATGGACAGGGACAGACAGACACTGACTGCACTTGCCTCCTGCCTTCATTTTGGCGACTTCAAGTGAATGCTTGGAGAGGTGGAGCAGGCGTGGGAAAGCCCGTGTGGGCGTGCAAGGGTGTCTGTGCAAGGGTGTTGACACACGTGCGCAGCCAAGTCTGCTGAGAACCTGGGAGCACAGGGCTGCCTCACATGGCCCTTTTAAATGGGTCATCCTGTATCAGTGCCGGGGCTTTCCCCAGACACAGCTTTTCCTCCGAATTCTGCCTCCTCCACTCCCCCTCCCCCTGCCCCAGTTCCTTTCTGTGCGGGGAAAGAAATGCCCACCACTCCCCTCCCTCGCCCACCGCAGATGTGTCTGTGTATAAGGGAATGAACAAGCGCCAGCAAGAGGACTTAGGAAAGAAGAGACAAACAGGACTTCTTAAGGATGCCCTGTTCCCACCCCTTCCCCATGGCATGGGAAACAGCTCTGATGGCCCAGAGTCCTCATGGCAAGGGCAGAGCCCCCCAAGAACCATGGCCTGGGGCATGGGGGTTGAGGAGGGAGGTAGGAAAGCCGTTCTATTCCAGTTTACGCTTCTCTCTGGCAAGTAGCCCATGGCCTGTGGTGGATGAACAGCCCCATCTGAGAGCCCAATGCCCTTCCAGAAGGACCCGGCTTTCCCCAGCCAGCTGGGAGCTTGCGGTCCCCAGAGCTTAACATACCATAGCCCTTCTGTAGAATGTTGTTTGGGGCTTGACAGTGAAAAGGACTCATTTTCTCATTAGAAAGATTGGTTTCCTCTCATCAAGAGACCCTTTTTACCCAGATCAGCTCAGTGCCCAGCAATTCAGAGATGCATTAAGAGAAACCATATGAAATTCCCATTCCTCTGGGCCAGAAACATTTGAACACTGGCTGTTTCATGTGGTTCAACCTAATAAACACACTATTGTTTTTAATTCCAAAATGAAGGTTTGGTCTGTGTATGTGTGTACAGAATAAAGCACCTTGTCGTAACAGAAAGGAGAAAAGCATGGATTTTACAGTCAGAAAATCTGGGTTTGAGGACTAGTGTCACTGTCCTAATAGCCCTGAGATCCCTTACTTCCTGGGGCCTGAGCTCCCTCATCTGTGAGCCCTTCCCCACGAGGTAGATGTGAAAATGCTTTCCATGTAGCAAATCACTATACAGCTGTGAGAGATCCTGGCTGTGTATGTGTGTGTCTCTCTGTATATTTGTAGACATGTAATTTTTTATCTTCCTGTTTTCTGTACAGAGAACAATTAGAGAATGTGTCCTTTTTGCCTTAGATATGACATAGAAAATGTTTAACACTTCTGTTTCCAGGACTATCTGTTTAAATGAGAGATTCTGCCTTAAGTATGTCTTACTTTTCACAGAAACACTTCTGAGTTTCAAAAAGCTTGCAGTTTACATCCAGGGGTTAAATTCAGAAAATATTTCAACAGAAGATCTGGATGGCATAAATGACTTACAATCACAACTTTGTGTATTTTAAACCCTAGCAGTGTAAAGACACATAATTAAATAATTTACTTCCTTGCCTATGGGCTAGAGTTCCCTTTTTAAATATACAACATACTTCCACTTTGCTCCACGGTTAGGTGTTTCCTGAAAATGTCTGAGATCTGAATTTTCACAAATTGAACCATATCGTTCAAGTGCAAGGAATGATTATTGTGTAGAAGACACAAATGTGATCTCTATGTTGTAAGGTTCACTTTATTAGGTAAAAGCCCTTTGGAAGGACAAATGATGACTCCCTAATTTATCTGTGTCCTCCTTTCCTGTTTCCCGAGTTGGGTTTTGTTTAAGTCATTTGACAAGAAGCTGTCCCGTCCCGTCCCCCCACCGACTACCCCAGGGATACGGGATACAGGATACAGAAAGCTACACTGGAATGGCATCTCCTGCCTGCGTTTCAGCCTCTGAGCTCTTAACTGGTTGGGGGGGTCAAGAAGCCAAGGGACTGATTACTGCCTCCTTTTCTGTGGGTGAGTTATCCTCTCACCCCGCAGAGGCCCTGGGAGAGTGAAATGAAAGGGCCTGCAAAAGGTTTGCATTCCCCAGGGGCCCGAAGGCCTTTCAACATTTACAGTCGCAGTGGTGCTGGCTGACCAGTGAGATTTTTTTTTCTTTTCTCCTGTTGTTTCCCTGTGCTCATTTTATTGGAGGAAATAATGGGTTGGGAAATGAAGCAGCTGATGGGAAGGGGTGACTTTGTAGTTTAACCCCTCAGCTGCTGGGAGACTGGTTATTTACCGATGTTTGTTCAGCTCTGGGAGCAGCGGGGGCAGCCAGCAGGGACAGACAGGATGTGACCCTGTCTCACAGTGGTGGACAGAGCCCTGGACCGGGAACCCTATCCATCTTTCCCTTAACTCACTGTGACCTTGAACCAGCCCTCCTGGACGCTCAAGTTTCTTCTTCCCTGAAGTGCCGGGCAGGGGGTGTGACAGGATCAGCCAGGCAGACTTCAGTGCAGGTATTGCAGATGAAGCTGGTTGGAGAGTGCTTTGGCAAAACTGGAGCCCCTTGGCTCCGTTCAAGGTCACTGAGTTCAGAAGCTTTAAAGCCTCCATGCAGGGCAAACTCACTGTCTTTGCCTCGGATCCAGAGACTAATATCAGACCCTTTGGTGATACCACGTGCCAGGCAGTGTTGTTAGTGTGTCTTCTGCATTAATTCATTTCACTTTTACGACAGCCAGGTGAGTAGGTCATCGAGATAGACACTATTGTTATCTCAAATTTACAAGTAAGAACACTGAAAGAAAAAGGACTTCTGAGCCATCCCACTGATGGTCTTGCCAGATCAAAAATATGGAATGTGCTAGGATAGATCCCACATAGGGCCCCGAGGGGCATGGACCTCAGCTGAAGGAGAGCTAGCCAGTATATTCTAGACTTACTTGGCCTACCTAATATTATCACTCAGAACACAGTGAAAGAGACATTGTCTTCAGGTAAGGTATTCAAAGGTTTTTATGAAAAAAAATAGATATTAGAACTATCACTTTTGTTTTTAATTGTTGTAAAATTACATAACATAGAATTTGCCATCTTAACCGTTTTTAAGGATACAATTCAGTAGTAAAGGGCATTTACCCATCCACAGAACTTTCTATCTTGCAAAACTGAAACTCCATACCCATCAAGCACTATCTCTTCATTACCCTCTCCCCCCAACCCCTGGCAATCACCATTCTACTTTTTATCTCTATGAATTTGATTCTAGGTACTTCATATAAGTGGAATCATGCAGTATTTGTCCTTTAGTGACTGGCTCATTTCACACAGCATCATGTCTTCAAGGTTCATTCAAGCTAGAGTATGTGTCAGAATTTCCTTCCTTTTTAAGGCTGAATTATATTCCATTGTATGGATATACCACATTTCGTTTCTCCATTGGGTTGCTTCTACTTTTTGGCTTTAGTGCATAATGCTGCTATGAAGTGGGTGTCACTTTTAAGGGAGAATTAAGACCCCTGGGTGGACATCACAGGGAGGCAATACCTGGCTGGACAATAGCGGGAAAGAACCTTTGGTGACGGTTGCCCCTTCACAGGGCTGCCCCGGGAGGTGGTGAACTCCCTCTCACAGGGGTTGGAGGGCCATTTTTTTGGCTGCTTGGCAGTTGGTGTCACCTTTGGGAGGAGATGGTCCATCAGGCCACTCCCAGAGACCTGCCTATCCTAGGGTTTCAGCCCAGAGAAGAGGTGAGGGGCCACGCACCGCTCATCAGCTCAGACTGGACTGCCAGATCGCATGGAGAAACTCCCCTTTCGTTCCCTGTGCCCCAGTGAGGTTCCTCTGTGGGCAGGCACCAGCAGGCGACAACACTGTCCTGCCATCTGCTGCTTGGACAGAACGTGTCAGCAAGCAAAGACTAGACTCCCCCACCTAAAGAGGGGTCATGTGTTGCCTGCCTCACCCTTTGTGAAGAAGGGCTTGCCAGTGAAGAATAATGGGGAAAAGGGAGGTGGTGGGCAAGAAGCCGAATGCCACAGGATTTCTCCCTCTTTTTGGCAGTTTCCCTGCATCTTGCTTGCTCTACTGAAGCTTCCATAGACATTATTGTATGTGCCACTGTTCAGGGCCTCTGAGAAGTTTAACACATGTGTGCCCCTAATGTCAAAGGAGTGCAAGATGGGGCCCCCCAAGCTGAGCCCAAAGTAGGTGGGTGGGAGGGAATAGAAGCCCCTGGCTGTGGCCAGTTGCTTCCTACCCTAGGGCCGATATGTTCCAGGAAGATTTCAGGCTCGCTTCTGTGTGTTCCTGAATCTGTGTAAATGGAATAGTTCTTTGAATGCACTGCAGGAGTGCCCCTCAAAGCAACCCTGTGGAGGAGTCTTTTGTAAAGTGAAAAATCCTTTTGTAATTGTCCTCTGTTTATCTGCTTTGGAGGCTCAGAGTGTTCAGATTCTCAGGGGAAAGAGGGATTTGTTTGAAGGCCATCTGGCCCACCCCCTTTCCAATGGCCAAATTCTTTAGAGCATCTCCTCCAAGTGATGCCAGGTGCCCGTGTGAACCCCTCAGTGACGGGAAGTTCATGATCCCCCGGACGGATCATTCCTTCTGCGGACAGCTCTGCTTATTAGGAATGGAAACTTATCCTGACCTTAAAGAAATCTCTCTCCGAAGTTTTCATCCATTGAGTCTTCTACTTATAGGCTACACTGAATGTGCACTTTCCTCGTTTTGACTCACTTTATCCTTGACGACCATGAACTTGACCCTGAGTCATTTGCTTCATTTGTTCCTCCTGTGAGGATTTTGTGGAGTTTTTTTTTTCATCACTCTGATGATTCCACTTGACTTGGCATGGTTTGCTGTCCTGCATTATTCGTAACTGTGGCACTCCGCAATTAATGCAACACTCAGGCAGTGTCTGCCCATGTAGAGAGACAGACTGTCACCTCCTTAGATCTAGATTCTCTTCCTCTGTTGGTGCAGATCATGGGCTTTTATGACAGTAATAAACTTACCGTTGCCTAAAATCTCAAAGCCATTCTGGTATGATCGCAGCCATGCTGCAACTAAGCCACGACCCCCTCATTCAAGACTTAATGGAGATTATTTTTTTTAATGTCAGGTTTTCTTCAGCGATGCACAGCTGCAGAGGGATGGCCCGATCTGGAACTAATGGAGCTCTCCTTTTTCCCTAGAACTGGTCAGGCATGAAATGTCAGTTCAAGCTGCTGAGGATGGCTGTGGCCTTGATCTGCAGTGAGTACTGGGGCAGGCTGGGTAGGAGGGAGGGAGCCTTGCATGGGGCAGGGGGATATAAAGACGGTACAATCCTGCCGTCCCAGGGCTTGTGGTCAAGAAAATAAAGCGAGACATGTCCATGCTGTGCACCCAAGTGGGAATGTTAAGAGAGAAGCCTGGCCTGCTGCACTACTTCATAGCCTTTCTCCACCTTTTTTACTGACATATAATATACAAACAGAAAAGTACACAGAGGCTAAGTGTCCAGCTCAATGACCAGCACCCAGATCAAGAAAAATAACTCCATAACAACCTTTCGGGTCATGGAGTCAATCCTTTGAGATTTCCTGTTGGAAGGTGGAGACCCTTTACCTAGAAAAATGCACATATGCACACATTTTTGCATGTGCACACACACACACACACACACACACTCAGACTTGCAGTTCAGCAGGTTCACAAACTGTAACCAATCCATGAACCCCAATGAACAGGGTCAGTGGGAGGTCCCAGTTGGGAGCAGTCAGTTCTGGATGCAGAGGTTATGTTGAATGCTGAAGATAAATACAAAACACCTATTTGTTTTCACCACGTAGACAAGGTGTGAGGGGGCGTTTTGGGCAGAGATGTAGTGTGAACATAGACACAGGTGGGGGAAGGCCATGGCCAGCTAGTCCATTATCAAACCTGACCTATATGGGGTTTGGGACTGTGTGTGGTTGTGACCAGAGATAACAGGAGTCCCATCATGAAGGGGTTTAAATGCGCAGATTAAAATTGAACTTCATCCTGAGCACACTGGGAGGCCCCTGGAAGGCTTTAAACACATCAGTTACTGACAGATTTGAGTTTTAAGAGACCAGTTGGGCTGTAGTATGGAGAAGGAGTTGAGTGGTGAGGGGTGGTTGAGACCAGAGGCCAAGAGGCTCAATCTGAGTTGGAAAGAGAGAAGAGTCTGGAGAGAAGCGATGGAAAGGAGAAGAGGAACACAGTCTCTCATTAGTCTTCAGGGCATGACGAGGAAGAGGGTTTTTAGTAGGCTTAATTTACAGGTAGGCACTTGAGGCTCAGAGAATTAAGTTCCTTGCCCAGGATACCCAGCTGGAGATGGTGGAGCCAGAATTCGGAGCCATCCCATGTCATTTCTAACATCCCATACTTGAGCCAGGCTGGGCGGGAGCCCCTTGACTGTCCTTCCCGTGCGTCTCTGGGGAAGAGTGAGATTGAGTCAGAGCAAACACGGGATAGAAGGACGACCTGTGTAGACTCCACTTTAATCCACATCCCTTGCTTCCTATACCCCATGGCTTTCAGGGCTCTCTGAATGGGGTTGGAGGGATCTGTAATCTCAGAGAGGACCTTCCAGCTCTAAAACCCACAGGCTCTTTGAGCCAGAGCAGTGGTGGGCAGTAGTGGGGAAGAGGACAGAGGTGAGCATAGCTTCCCTGTCTGCTCGGCCTCTGAGCACGTCTGCTTGCACGGAAGGGAAGAGAAGCATAAATCTTGCTTTTTAAAAACAAATTCCCCTCTAAGCATCATAAAAACTAAAATGCTGCTTTGGAGTGGGAGACCAATGTCTTTTGAACCTCCCTTGTGGAACCCAGGGCTTGCTAAGCAAGGGCAGAAAGGTACGCCGCTGTGGCCTGGGGAGGGGTTGGAGCAGACACGGTGTCCGTCCCGGCTGCTCCTTGTCTGCCATCTATCGGGGATCCTTGGAGTTGCAGGGCCCAGGCCAGAAGGTTAGGGAATCCTCCGGAGAATCAATATTCCTGGAGGCGCTGATGGGCCTGGAGTGGTTAGGGTGGAGGGAGGCGCTCTGATTAATTGAACAGTAGCTGAACAAGTCCAAAATTCCTCTCAAAAGGCTTTCTTTCAGTTTGTCAAATTTGCCGTGGCTTCCTCATCTGTGAAATGGAGATAAAAATGGTTGCCCTCAGCATTCTTGGTGGTGGGTAGAAATGGCACAGTTTCCCAGCATCTGTCCTTTCAGGAGAGTGCGGCCCACTGGACTGGCCGACCCAAGACGTTCATGCAAGGCGGATGGATTGGAGAACAAGATGTCGGCCTTGTAGAATCTGTAAAGAGATACATTCTGGCACTTTGTTGGGATCATTTCCATTCCTTCTTTGCCCTTCCTTCCAACCACGGAAACGCTGGTTCTGAGGGTTTTCCTAATGGTTTTCAAATAATACATGAAAGCACTTTATAAACTGTAAAGTGCTAGCACAAATTGGAGCTGTTACTAATGTTCCAGGAGCCTGGTACACAGAGGCTAAGGTGTGTATAGATGGGAGATGGAGCCCCCGGGACTCTGGGCCACAGGCAGGAATGCAGGGGCCTTTCGCTTTCTGCTTAAGCTGGCCCCTCTGCCTGGAGCTCCTCTGAGGTCTTCTCTTGATAGTCACATCTCTGCTCCAAGGTCACCTCTTCCGGGAGATCTTGCCTGATTCCCCAAACTAAAGAATCCTACTCCTTATGCCCAGCATTCATTTTAAATCGCCTTTTTGCCCCCATAGAATTTCTCTTACTGAAATTATGTTATGTATGTAATTGTATGCTGGTTGACTGCCAGAGCCACTCAGCTCTGGGAGAACAGAGTTTGTCGTCTTCCCTCCCTATCTCCAGCGTCTAGAACATAAGGGGCTTGGCCTAACGGGGAGGGAATGAATTAGTGGGTGGCTGGTGGGCAGCTGAATGTGAGGCCTCTTCCGCAGCCCCTGCCCAGTGGCCCTCTTTTGACGTGCTGCACTTCCTCCCTTCGCAGTGAGCATGGAGTTCGGGCGCGCCGTGTGGCTCCGCTTCCACCCGTCAGCCTACCCTCCGTGCCCCCACCCGAGCTTCGTGGCGCACCTGGGCGGTGTGGCTGTGGGCATCACCCTGGGAGTGGTGGTCCTGAGGAACTACGAGCAGCGGCTGCAGGACCAGTCGCTGTGGTGGATTTTTGTGGCCATGTACACTGTCTTTGTGCTGTTTGCTGTCTTCTGGAACATCTTTGCCTACACCCTGCTGGACTTAAAGCTGCCACCACCCCCCTAAGGGGCTGGAGAACCCGGGTCAGGGAGGGGAGGGAGAGGCAGCATCAGAAAGGAGCAGGGTGTGCTTTTCTTCATCACCAGCTCAGTGAGGCCAGGGAGGAGAGGACAGCACAGGTTGCGGCGTTATTGTGTTCAGGTTTGGACAGAGAGTGGTGGCTCTTTTCTGAAAGGCACCTGTTGGAGGAGTTGATGCTTTTCTGGACTGTTCTGAAGACATCCAGCCAGGGCAGAGGCCTGGGGTGGGGTGAGAGTGGTCCTCCCTGTCCCATGGGTTCAGGGGTCCCCTCCCTCACCACAGATTGGGCAGCAGCCTGTCCCTCGTCCTCCACCCTGAGAGGCCCTAAGAGTGTGTGGGATGCCTGAGGGTGGTAGCTGGGCAGGCTCTTATCCAGCCCAAAGATTGTTACAGCCACATTATGTTCCCTCTACTGCCATTGGGTCTGGAGCTCTGGCACGGAAAAAGGCCTGGTGGTGGGCATGTCGGCTTTGGCCTAGGGGAGCCCAGGGCGGCCTTCTGTGCCTGCTGGTGGGCACTGGGGAGCGGCCTCTAGTGCCTGGGGTGCACTGAGGAGGGAGATGCTGCGACCTGGGCCCTACCCATATCCTGGGGTACCCAGCGAGAGACAGCCAAGCAAGGGGGAATAAACTTCAGCCCAAGCTCAGCCCTGGGAAAGGCCCAGTCCCGACTTCAGACCTCCCCCTCCGTCCCCAAATGCAGGCACCCCGTGCCAGGGCCCCAGCATCCTGTACCCTGCCTTGTCTGCAGAGGCCTCTCCTTCCCTTCCATCATCCTGCCCCTACTTTGTGCCTCTCTCCTGTGGTTCTGGAGGCAGCGTTCTGACGGGGTGGTTCTGAGTGGAGATGCTCCTGTGACAGGGAGGACAATGTAAGGTGGGGGGAGACTGCAGAGGAAGCCCGAGGGGCAGTGGGGTGCGTGTGGAGGGGCCCGCCTGAGAGGAGGAAGGTGCTGAAAAGTGTAGGGTGTGGCTCCTGGGTATCCGTATCCCTTCTCTCCATCTGCCCCCCTTCCAGGCATCTCCCGAGAATCACCCCCCACAGGAGACTTGTCTGCCATGGAGGGAGACCTCCGGCCCTTCTAGGGACCCTCAGGGTGGTGAAGTTCTCCTTACCTTTGCCAAGTTCTGCTCTTATTTCCCTGTGGAGTAGCCTTTATATCTCCAAAGATTCTGTTCTGTCTCCCTTAGGAGGAAAGGAGCTTTGGGGGTGCCAGAGAGGCTGGGACACGAATAAGGAGGCCATGTGTCCATTTGAGTCAGGAGGATAAGAGGCTGCAGTAAAAGGAATTCCAGTTGAGGTGGAAAAAAATTGTTGGGTGCTTGGTTGAGGGTCAGAGATGAGGACAGCCCATAGACTCAGATGCTCGGAGCTGGAAGGGAACTTGAAGCTTATCAAGTCCAACCCTACCTCCATGTAACAAGTGGGAAAACGAGCCTGAAGGAATGGCCTCTAGCAGGAGCTGGTGCAGGCCCTGGGGATGGTGTGGGGAGGATGGTCATTGACAAAATATGTCGTGCCCTTTATGCTGCTCTTGAAACTCTCACACGGCCCAGAAAGAGGCAGAACCCAAGCCTGGGAGTCAGAGGGGCGGGGTCTAGGCAGGAGTGAGGCCAGGGTGTGGGAGCTGCCTCCTGCCAGCTGTGGGCCTGTCAGAGTCCTTATGTGCACCGAGGTCTTAAGTTGGCCAGGCCAGGCATTTGGGGGTCATGGGCCACAGTGGCTTCCTGTCCCCACTGATCCCATGTTAATGGTCAGGGTCTTCCTACCCAGGAACACCCCGACTCAGACCCAGGCTATGCCAAGTCCTTCCCCGTCTCTGTCCAATGCTGCGTAAATTGTCCTGGTCCCCACAAATGGCTCCTCGGTTCATGCTGCACTTGGGCCACCGCTGTGCTGAGGACCGCCAGCCTCAGACCTTTGGCTCAGCTGCCTTGCCCTGGGGCATCTTGCTCCAACCCTGCCAGCCCGCCTCTGCCCTCCTGAGAGAAAGGTGCAGCTGCAGAGCCAGCTTCTCAGGAGGGCAGACCCTGAGCTGGAACTGGGGCCGGGAAGACGTGGGTGAGGGTGCCGCAGGGGCCCCGGCCGTGGGCTGCAGCCACTGCCAACCCTGCGTGGTGCTGCCCCTTCCTGGAGGAGCAGAGGCGGCCGGTGCCCTGTGAGTGGCAGGGCTTGCCCTCCACATTACTCCTGGCGCAGGGGGTCCTGGACGGCAGGGGGAGGGGCAGAGAGGCAGCCCTGCCTTTTCTGAGGAGGCCTGAGGAGGGGCTTTCCTCTCCCAGGGGTAAGAAGACTGTGTGCTAGAAGACTCGAGAAAGTCTTCAAAGAAGAACCCATCCCTCAGGGCTTCAGAAGGCAGCATGTTACTGAGGACTCCCTGAGGCAGAAACCCCATCGTCCATCCTGCTAAGTCAGTCCTCCGAGGCCTGGGAAACACTAAGGGAGCCAAAACCCAGCCGCTCCAGTCAGCTCAGTGTCCAAGAGCAACCCGAAAGGTCCTCGGCCTGCTTAACACCCCCTCCACCACCCTCTCCCAACCACCTCCCAAACAGGGCCGTCCAGTTGTGACAATAGTCACTTCACACGAGCGAGGTTTCCAACCCAGGGCTGGAGACAGTTGTCTTGTCAAAAAGGTTTACTTTTTGGTGTCTTGGCTTTCTCCTCATCAGGTCCCTTTGTACCCCTTCTCCCAGCACCCTGCCAGCAGCACGTCCCCCCAGTCCCTCCTTACTCATCCCCTGTGTCCCCAGGAAGCAGAGTTAGGGTACACCTCCAGGCTGTGGAGGCCAGCCTTTCCTTCTCAGGGTACAGAAACGGAGAGCCGGAGAGTCCCCAAACCAGCAGCCATAGACTCGCTCGCTTGTTAAACGGAAGAGGAATCTCAGAAACTGGGCAAAGGAAAACAAACCTTCAAACGAGAAATTTCGCTTTAATGACACCATTAATCATCCATTTTTTAATTAGAAAAAGCTCCCTAATGAGGCACTTTTGCCAGCTAATAGGACTCTTGATTTCCATGAGAACCATTCTTGCCCAGAGGATTAAGGGAGTCATTGCTCACCCAGCCCAGATCTTCCCGCAGAGTCTAATTTTATTTGCAAAGAATGCAGATTCCCGAGTGCAGTGGAACCCCTTCCTGGCATCCTGTGTGTCGCTCCCAGGACTGACTGGAAAGCACCGACACTCCTCTGCCTTAAAAAACAGTGCCCAACACCAAACTCCCCCCGCACAAGGACTTGAGTAAGTGGAAAACAAAACAAAACCCAAGCTGCACTGTTTGTTTCTAAGTATTTTTGTATTGTGTACATTCTGTATATTTTTGTTGTAACATATTATTTGAGCACAGATTCCATTAAAAGATTTTTTTTTAAGCCATCGGTTATTCAGGAAGTGATCTGACGGGCTGGCATTTGGAGCCTGTTCCCTCCGGGTCTGGGTCAAGGCGGTGGGAGCGGGTAGACGGCCGTGGTGCTGGGTCTACAGTTTATACAGTACAGATCAGGGCATTGGGGCTGGGCGCCAGTGTGTCTGGCTTGGTGGTTCTTAACCTTTCTTGAATTACTGAACTCTTGAGTGCTCGATGAAAGCCATGATTTCTTTTCCCATAAAAATGCACAGACAGACAATTTTGTGTACAGTGTGGCAGGGCGGAGGGGGCCTGTGAAGAAGGAAACTCATGGCTCTATGTCAGGAGCCTCTGTGGCAGGTCCTGGTGGGTGCCTGGACTCCCCCGCCCACTCTTACACTATACCCCCATGAGGGATTAATATTTTGACTATTATTATTGGGGGAATCTTCTTTAAAATATCTAGGTATTTCCTTTTTTATCACAATAGCCTAGTCTTTAGGTCTTTCTAGGGACTGTGAACAGTCTAATCTTGAGAAAGGGATAGGAATGTTTTCAGGGTAAAAGGGCATGGTCAGCGCACATGCAGAAGGGGAAAATAAGAGAGGCGTGAATGTTGAAGGTGAAATCTGGTGCTTGGGAAGTTTAACAATCAGGTGGGCTTTGAATGGATGAAGCCAGAGAGAGAGGGAATTGTTTTCACCAGTTTTTCTACACCAGTGGCAGTGTGTGGTTTTGCCTTTCATAACTGTTAAATTTCTTTTGAAGACTAAACTACCCTGTTAAAGTCAGCATGGGAGTTGTTTCCCATAATTATTTCCCATAATGTTCTTTCACATCAGTTTTCCTGTGTATCTTTTAAAAATGCTTCTAAACACACTAAAGTTATCCCAGAACAAACTTTACAGTTCAGGCTATAGGTCAAAGAACGCATTTCTGTTTGGAGTGTGGAGAACTGGCTTCCCCAGAAGGAAAATCAGAGCTCTGTCTGAGCCGGTGTGCCCACTGGCCCATCACCTGAGGCCTTTAAAGAAAGGCAAGCTCCCCAGCCAGCCAAAAGCAGCTTGGCCTGGCCTTTGGCCCCCTATTACTCCCTCATCATTTTTATGGTTCCTCCCTTCTACCAGATTCTCTTTCTTCTAACAACCTAAGATGTTTACCAATAACATAATTACAAAGACAATTTATGGAATGCCTACTATGTGCTAGGCACTGGGTTAGACATTTACAATAGATTATTCTTATTTAATTGCACAGCTATTTGGTGTGAGGTTGGAATAAATATCCCCAAATTTACATATGAGAAGAAGGCTTAGAGAAGTCTACTAACTTCTGGTAGTATGTGGTACAGCTGGATTCACACCCAAGACTGCCTGCTTCCAAAATGCATGCTCCTGGCTCTCAGGTATTTATATGGAACTTCAAGGACACTAAATTTGTAGGTCTCGGGGTGTTTGTTTAAAGTTCCAGTCTCATTGCATTAGGCCTAGTGCCACCAGTCACAGTAATGAACCTTGGAACATTCACTCAGTGTTGACTTAACAGATCTCTACTTTGTCAGCCCTCCTAGAAGTAGTTTACAAGAAAATCCACAGCAACCAACTCATTATTGCTCCTTATCACCCCCACTAGAATCTAGCATTTATGCCAACTCAGTGATTTAAAGTCTATAAGGCATATTTAGAAGTTTAGCAGTTATGGAATTGGAGCTGCCCTCTTAGACCTAAAGGTGGAAAGACTTCACTGAAGCCAACGGGAAATCCATTACTGAGACAACACATGGTTAGAGAAGCCTGCAGGCTTTCCTGGCATGTGGTGTAAGTGATTCTCTGGTAAAGGACAGGCATTCTGTCATGGTTAACAATGAATGAAAGTGAAAAGAAGTGACAGGACACTGAGCTCTACAGGTGTAACTTAACTGGACAACGAATAAAACATTGTGATGGAAATTGCTCTTACACCCTGCCTGACGCCTCCTGCAAGCAGCAGAAAGGTGTGTTCCAACAGGTGATATGATTTTCTTCAACAAATTCTGTAGCATAACAAGTATAATTTCCCCATAAACTTGTAAATTAATAAATATATCAGGCTTAATAAGAATTAAGCTCACTAAATAAAAATGACTGCATTGAGTTTGAAAAAGACATATGTACCCCCATGTTTATCGCAGCACTATTTACAATAGCCAAGAAATGGAAGCAACCTAAGTGTCCATCAGCAGATGAATGGATAAAGAAGATGTGGTACATATACATAATGGAATATCATACAGCCATAAGAAGAAAACAAATCCTACCATTTGCAACAACATGGATGGATCTAGAGAATATTATGCTCAGTGAAATAAGCCAAGCCGAAAAAGACAAGTACCAAATGATTTCACTCATCTGTGGAGTATAAGAACAAAGAAAAAACTGAAGGAACGAAAGAGCAGCAGACTCACAGAACCCAAGAACGGATTAATAGTTACCAAAGGGAAAGGGACTGAGGAGGATAGGTGGGAAGGGAGGGACAAGGGGGGAAAAGGGGCATTATGATTAGCAGATACAGTGTTGGGGGGGCATAGGGAGGGCTGTACAACTCAGAGAAGACAAGTATTCTATAGCATCTCACTATGCTGATGGACAGTGACTGTAAAGGGGTTGGTGGGGGGGAACCTGATGAAGGGAGTAGTTTAATCACCATAATATTGCACATGTAGTTGTAGATTAATGATACCAAAATAAACTATTAAAAAAAATGACTGCATTGGTTAGAAGGTAAGTAGTTGTTTTATTATTATTACAAATATAATTACAGATAAACTGAGACCATTTTTGAAACAAGACACACATTTCCTCCCTGTGTACAGCACACAAGTAATACAAATGTATTCCACACCTGAACAAACCATTTTTAAAACTTTAAAAGTTAACATCTTAGCTTATTAAGATTTAAATACAGTACATGTTTTTGGTCATGACCTCTTTTGAGTTTCTTTTCATGGCCAACAAGATATTCAATTCCATGTCACCATTTTCCTTGTCTACAGTAGTGATACAGTTTGTCACAGACTATTACAATAAGACTGTATTGTATACACCTGTGTAATGGAGTGAGCCTACACTACAAAAAATACATATGAAAGTACATATAAGGAACATGTAATTATACCTTAACTATATCCTTCAATGACTTAAAAAAGGTAATACATTTCCTTTTAAATGCCATTTGCAACATGGACTCTTGATGACATGTGAATTTGAAAATGAAAAATATGTGTTTCAGACTCAAAATGTCAATGTCTTAATATTTATTTTAAAAAATAATTTCTAAGTGGGCAACCAAGTACATTAGAAAAACTCAGATTAAAGGGTACTGCCATTAAATTATTTATTTTCCATAGTTCTGAATTTAATGCTATTTTAAAAATGCTACTTGGATTTTTTTTCTACACTGCCTACAATCCAGGTCATTAAACTTAAAACCATAGGAAAGGGAAACCCTCCTACACTGCTGGTGGGAATGTAAGCTAGTTCAACCATTGTGGAAAGCAATATGGAGGTTCCACAAAAAACTAAAAATAGAAATACCATTTGACCCGGGAATCCCACTCCTTGGAATTTACCCAAAGAATACAACTTCTCAGATTCAAAAAGACATATGCACCCCTATGTTTATTGCAGCACTTTTTAAAAGCTTAGCCAAGATATGGAAGCAACCTAAGTGTCTATCAGTAGATGAATGGATAGAGAAGAGGTGGTACATATACACAATAGAATACTATTCAGCCATAAGAAGGAAACAAATCCTGCCATTTGCTACAACATGGATGGAGCTGGAGGATATTATGCTCAGTGAAATAAGCCAGGCGGAGAAAGACAAGTACCTGATGATTTCCCTCATTTGTGGAGTATAACGATGAAGCAAAACTGAAGGAACAAAATAGCAGCAGACTCAGAGACTCCAAGAAGGAACTAGTGGTTACCAAAGAGGAGGGGTGTGGGGAGGGTGGGAGAAGGGGATTGTGGGGTATTATGTTTAGTACACATGGTGTGGGGGATCACGGGGAAAACAGTGTAGCACAGACAAGGCAAATAGTGAATCTGTGGCATCTTACTACACTGAGGGACAGTGACTGTATTGGGGTATGGGTAGGGACTTGATAAAATGGGTAAATGTACTAACCACATTGTTTTCATGTGAAACCTTCATAAGAGTGTATATCAATAATACCTTAATAAAAAAATGGAAAAAAAAACCATAGGAAAGGGAAACCCTCCTGCACTGCTGGTGGGAACGTAAGCTAGTTCAACCATTGTGGAAAGCAATATGGAGGTTCTGCAAAAAACGAAAACTAAAAAGAGCACTTGACTTGGGAATTCCACTCCTAGGAATTTACAGAAAGAATACAAGTTCTCAGATTCAAAAAAACATATGCACCCCTATGTTTATCACAGCACTATTTACAATAGCCAAGATATGGAAGCAACCTAAATGTCCATCAGTAGATGAATGGATAAAGAAGAAGTAGTACATATACACAATGGAATACTACTCAGCCATAAGAAAAAAACAAATCCTACCATTTGCAACAATATGGATGGAGCTAGAGGGTATTATGCTCAGTGAAATAAGCCAGGCAGAGAAAGACAAGTACCAAATTATTTCCCTCATTTGTAGAGTGTAACAACAAAGCAAAAACTGAAGGAACAAAACAGCAGCAGACTCACAGACTCCAAGAAGGAACTAGCAGTTACCAAAGGGGAGGGGTAGGGAAAGGTGGGTGGGGAGGGAGGGAGAAGGGGATTGAGGGGTATGATTGGCACACATGGTGTGGGGGGGATCATGGAGAAGACAGTGTAGCACAAAGAAGGCAAATAGTGACTCTGTGGCATCTTACTACACTGATGGGCAATGACTGCAATGGGGTATGGGGGGGACACGATAATATGGGTGAATGTAGTAACCACACTGTTTTTTCATGTGAAACTTTTATAAGAGTGTTTATCAATAATACCTTAATTAAAAAAAAAGAAAAATAGTAAGAAATTTCAAGGAGCAGCCCAGCACATCCATCAACAGATGAATAGGAGTTCCCCAACCCAACTCCCCCCTGCAAAAAATAAAAAATAAAATAAAATAAAACCATAGGAAAGCCTTTAAGAAGATCCTGAATTGTATTTCTCATTAAAGGAAAAGAAATGGCTTGGTGAGTCATGTCAGACCTCTGTAGAAGAGAAGCAGAGGGCCATTGTCAGTCATTTTGAAAGTTAAAACTCAGCACTTAATGTGAATTTAGATGAATTTAGGAGAGGATTTTTATGGACTTGTGCTCCTCTGAGCATCCTGCGGGCAGTGAGAACACAAGACTTCTGATCTTCTAAACAAAAATCATTAGCAAATGGATTTATTAAAGAGCTCTGCAGAACAGACTGCAATCATGTGTAAACAGCTACAATTGGCTTCTGTGGGAATTATAAATGGTTCTAGCTGAGGGCGCTTTCAATTGATTAGAGTGAAACAATATGAGGCTTGTAACAAATGTACAAGAAACTAAAATCAATGAGTAACTCTACTATGAAGAATCTCTGTTTGCCTTTTTTATGTTACAGTTTGCTTGTAAAATTTATGTACTTAAAAAAAAATCTGTTTCTCTTTTAACATTCTGTTTAAAAACTCCAGCATTCTCATATAAAAGAAAAAAAGGACATACAGGCCCTCGGCAAATACCTGTGAACAAATAAATTAAGAAAAATGATGGGGGCCACTCCTGCAATAATTTTCCATCAGAGATAATGTTTTATCTTGAAGCTCAGGCATTTATTTTTAAAGCTCATTTAATTTCTTAAAACTTATGATTTATTTGCATATTGACTTAAAAGCTGGCTTCACCATCCACGCTATTATCAATCAGACAAAAAAATCTATCAAGCACCTACAGGATGCACAGATTTATCTTTGAAATGGTGTCATGGTGTTAATCTGTCCTAACACTAGGGAGTACATTCTTTTAAAGAAGCTATACTACATTGAAAAAGAAGTATTATGATTTTGGGGGGAGGAAAGGTTGCTAAATACTGCAGCAAATTCCTCAGAGAAGCCACAAGATCACCTCTGAAGTTTGTTAAGCAACAACTCCCTCAAGTCTAAAATTTATGGGACCAGCAGTGTACTAAAGTTCCACAACTCTAACACACATCTATCCAGGACTCAGGGAAGATGTTCCTCAGACTTTTTTTGGGGGGGGTATCGTTAATATACAATCACTTGAACAACATTACAATGTTCCTCAGACTTTTACATCTAATTAAAATTTGAAAAGTACAGAATGAAAAAATCTAGAATGTTTCAAATAATCTTAAATAGCAATCCTATGACAATTATAAAAATTGCAATTTCAAATGTAGAAGCTTGAATGTACAACTTCACAGTACTATTGTTTCCAAACGTGATCAAAAACTTTGGGGAAGAGCTTCTTTCATAAATTCCTCGAGGACGGCTACCACATTTTTGGCTTCAGGCATTTCTTCATGTTCTACTTTAACAATCTTCAAAAGGATATCTCCACTACCACAGTTCTTTAGGAACATGTAACATTTAAACAAAGCATAATGACTCATTTCTGCCTGTCGGATAAATCTCTTCAAATTATTTGTGTCTTGTATGGCCTAGAAGAGATTACCCAGTTAAATATGTGTTTAGTGAGAAAATAATGAAGCCTGAAATCTCTTCAACAGAGAACTAAACATATGTTGCTGAAATGTTGGCTTTTTATTTTAAATATTTCCATCATTTTACTGCTAATATGCTTTGCCCTTAAAACAAAATCTCCTATATAAAAATATTTTAAAAACCTCCTCAATTAGGTGACAACTCCTCCCCACCAGAATTTTGAACATTCAGGCACTAAACCACTTTTTTGTGCTTTCCACCTAAGATACATCACAAATTACAAGACTGATGTCTCTTAAGATATAAGCAAGTATTCAACCCAATTAATTGGAAATGCAATGATACGTATGCAGTATGCAGAAGCCACTGAAAAATATAAATAAATGCCTCCAGAGGATTCTAGGATTTCTAGGACATTCTAGAATGTCCTATTTAATAGTCACCACAACTGTAAAGCAGATTTGTTATTCTGTCACTGGTACTAATTAAAGTTCAAACAAAAATTCTGTGTGGAACTTGGCACACTGCCAATTACTTACCTTTAGTTTAAAGTTCTCTAGTATTTGCCGAAAAAGAAAAGGGTTACCTCCTTCAGCACGGTTCAAAAAAGCCTGCATCCAGTCCTCACAAAACCGATTACTTCCTGTATTTCAGAAAAACTGAATAAATAAAAATGAAATCCTACAAAGCACAAGACATTTATTCTTTCCTCCTCTCTCTTTATATATTTATTTTTATAGTGTAACTGACATATATCCTCCTAGCTTCAGGTGTACAACATAATGATTTGGTATTTGTATACATTGTGATACCCTTTCTTTATAAAAATGCTTACAATTAATTTTTTAAGACTTCTATACAGGTCTAAAAAAGAGTGTATTTACCACCTGGCTAAGAAATACCACAAAGGCCGAAGACCCTGTGTATTTCTTCCTAATCGCATTCCCCTCCTTTCTCATCAGAAAGGATTATCATTACCATGTATTTTTTTAAACTTCTGCCACATACTTTTTTAAATCTCTAAACCCTATATAGTATTATTTTGCATATGTTAAAATTTTATGTATTTTTCTTTAATTGCTGTTTCACTAAATGGTATGTTTGTGAGCTATACTGAGACATGTAGCACTAGCCCATTCATGTTCACTGCTATGTAGTATTCCACTGTGTGAAGAGCGGTTTACCTATTTTCCTATTGGTAAGGCATTTAAGTTGCTTCTAATTCTTTGCTATTTCAAACAATGCCTTTATGAACACTTTTGTATTTGTCTCTTTGTATACACATGCAAGAGTTTCTCCATATACCTAGGAGTGAAATTGCTAGGCATGATATGATTCCATGTTTTTAGAATTGCTATTGTTTGCGATGAGTTTGAGATAAACATTTAAAACTGCAGGAGACAGGAAGGACAAGTTTGTATCATTTACTCTTAGTGCAAAAACAGAGACTTACAAGAGCCCTGGGGAAGGCTGCCTCAGAGGCTGTGGCTCACCTGCATTGCAGAACTGAGGCTGGGGGCTACTGCAATCAATGATCACAGCTTTACACTGCTCCTCCGTCATGGCCATGCACAAAGATGTCATGGTGCCTTCCTGAATAAGGCCTTGAAGACTAGCCACACTCAGAAACCTGCCACACAGACAAGTCCTTTACCACAAACAGTATTGCAAGATGGGAGGGAGAAAGCAAATTCATTTTGCACTAAGGGGTTTTAAAAATGTAAATATCAGGCTTGCGGTGGAAAAGGTTCTCTCTTTGACACTGTTTTACCTGTTAATGTCTCTCTTTGTTTTTTCATCTGATTCTTTAACCTCAACAGGAGTGTAACTCAGAGCCTGTAAGAGAAAAATAAGCCTAACTGATACATGTATTCCAATTTTCTTTATAGAGCAGCTACTCCAGGCCCCTGTCCTAGATCAAGAAAGAAAGTTGTTTGCCTTCACCCTAGTGAACTTAATATTTTCTTTACAGAGCATCCACTTCCCTGATGACCTCCCGCCCCCCGCACCTAGCTGATGTCGGAAGGGCACTGCCCAGGAGCTCTCCAGAGCCGTGTTCAGCTGCTGCTCGCTGAGAGTCTGAAACTTGGCTTTACCACTCTGGTATCATGGAACCATCCAGTCTTGGCTGCATCTACCCACCACATATTTAAATGAAAAACCTGGCCATTTACTCAGTCCTTCCCCATTGTCTGGATAGTTTAGTGAATTTTTCATTTTTTTAATCTGGACATTTTTATAATGGTAACATCACTTTGGATTTTTGTTTTCCTTCTCAAATTATTTTGGAAATTACATCTCTCTCAGATCACTTCAAAAAGTAATTATTTTTAAATGTTTTATTCTATTAGGAAGACTTGGTATTTGCAATTCTACCTTAGTAATATAACTCTCTAATCTGAGTAAATCAGAGTGTGGTCTATCCTGACTGCAAACTTAGTTTGAATGAATATTCAGGGAAGCGGGGAGTAATGTTCAGAGAGAATGTCTTTAAAGAGCCCAAACTCTGCCAAAGGGATTCTCGATTCAGGAAATACCTTTGTTTGGGCAGTACTTACGGCATGTAGCAGAAAGGTAAGCTTCTCCCGAAAGAGAAGAACCACCCTTTGGATTGGGCACACAACATCCTCAAACCAGGTGCTCAGGTAGGACTTGATGTGGTTTTCCAGGCCCCTTTCCTAGATCAAGAAAGAAAGTCGTTTGCTTCACCCTAATGAACTTAATATTTTCTTCACTATACTCTTGACACCACCAGCTCAAAGAAAAAAGTTGTGATATAACTTTCTTGGGCTTTGTTGGGACAGATTGGGGATTACCTCTGTCCTGAATTTCTTAAAAACATGCTAAGACATGCATTATTATACAAACTGAAGAAACTCAATCAATAGGGTTCCACGCTGTTTCTTCATTGGGAGGCATGGACATATACCCATCTCCCCCACTAAACTGTGGACCCACTAGAGATAGTCTCTTTATCCTCATCTCCCCAGCACCTGGTACAGTGTCTGGAATGTCCACGTATGAGCTTATAAAGTGCCTGTTGAATGACTGAAGGAATGTAGACAGTTCATTCACACTCAAATGTGAATAGGAAAGGATACAAGTTAACTCACCAAAGCATTCAAGCCCATTCCACCTCTTTCAGACATGCTGCTATGAGCACATCTGGTCTTCTAGATTATGCTGCTGTCTGGGGACTAATGGAAGAGCTCCAGTCTGGGAAAGTAGCTCCTAGATTCACCCCTGGCTCACCCCTATGTTATCCTTTCCTTCCCTGCAGTACCTTCTAAGTGCACGACAAGTAAAATGAATTATTACCACATCTAGTGGGTAAATATTTCTAAGAATTATGACTTGAACAACTGTCACAAGCTGAATGTGTAGTTTTAATAAAGGTATGGATAAATTAATATGGATATATCTAATTCATAAAATATTAACAAAAAGTGGAATGTTCTAAAAATCTTTGATGTTGAGTTCAAAGACAGTCATATGATTGCATAGTACGTCTCTGGTGTCAGAAACTTCGTTGACCATTAGTTCTCATCAGAATATAAATCATATGTGCCCAGAAATCCGGAAAAGAGCATCCTCCTCTTCACTTGGCATATTACCATGTACCGTTGAATTTAATGAATTTTTCATGGCTCAAACACAGTCTTGTGAAACTTACAGCACTTATAAGACTATGTTCCCTGCTTCCCTTAACAAGCACATTCCTACACCCCATAAAGAAGCACATTTTTTTCAATTTAGGTGTCTTTGTGTCCACCTGTTTCATTTAACCAGTATAAAAACTATTAAATTAATCATTGTACCTCGCAGTTCATGTTATTTTTCAGCCCTTGAATATATTTGTCCAATTCAAGCCTGAAAGTATATTCTTAAGGAAGCAATAAGGGATGAATCAAAACAGTGTTTTATCTCCCACTAGGAAATAAAAATCTCGCAAATAATGCAAACTATAAATTAAAATAAGCCAAGATGAACTGGTCATATGAAGGTATGAAATTCAAGTAACTACATAAGGGGTAGAAAAGCTTTTGAAGGTTGGAGGTAATACTCCTCCACTTGCCTTCCCACATTTTCCTTCCTGAGAGCCTCAGAAAAGACCACAGAAAGGATATAGCTCAAGTCCTTTTTCAGATCCTCCTAAAAAACAGACCACATACTCTGAAGGGTTAGGTTCAGGGTCCTTTGTTGCTGTTTCAGTAGGCAGTTTTTCTTGTCGGAAAAGACAGTAATAACAACCAATGCGGTAACCTGGAACTCTAGAAAAGAAAGAAAAAGGTAAAATGTATTATCTTGATAACTCATGCATCTAATTTTGTGGACTAGTCTGAACCCTGGTCATCTTCATCTGGCAATACTGGTAGATTGCCAGCCAAGTCAGAACCTCCCAGACTTCTTGGCTTACTCCTAACAGCAAAGGGACATGAACATACACCGTTATGGGCTTTAGCTAAAGCAGCACCAGCCCAAACTCTATTGATGTGACCAGCCTTGGTGGCCTTTACTTCTCTGAGTTTATTTCCTCATTTGCCAAAGGAAATAAGAGTATCCGCTCTATCACCCTTTGTAGGGAGAATGGTGTCAAAAGTTTGTGAAAGCACTTTACAGACTAGAAAGTATACAATTTTAGTTTTGTACTCTTCGAAATACAAGACTAAATATAAATAAGTACATTTCAGAGGTGGAGTCTCTGCCATTCAATTGATTCCATTCCACAAATGTTTATGGGCTCAGGCTGCCAGAGAACAAAGATGAGCTTTACAGGTCCAATATGAGCAGATTTTTTGGAGTTTCTTATCACTTCTCATATTTAGCTCAGAAATAAAAACTCAGGACACAGCACATTTTCCACTTACCTCAGCTCCACAGATGCAACATTACCCAGTCCTTCAAAGACTGCTCCCTTGGAAAGACGCTTAGCAATGAAACTGCGCAGCTCTGGCTCCACTTCAGGTGGTAGATTAGTATCCAAAAAGGAAAGGCTTGACAAACAAAAGGCACATGTTCCTTACCAGTGGACTACTGCATTCCCACCCTGTCAGAATATTACTGAAGCTAGAGTGTTTTCAAGGGCTTGAAAAAGCTTGCTATATGATGTTGGAGAAGCTTTAGTAATGTATATCACCAACTGTGAGCTACCTCATCAAAGAGTTTAAAATACTATCTTTCCAGCTCATCCTCTAGTATTACAACTTCATTGGGCTCCCCCATCAAGTGACCTTACCTCTTTTCCATTCCCTCAAGATTCTCATCTCTGCACTTTCCTCCTCCCTACCCAGCTTAAATTCCAGTCAATCATTATAACTACTCTCTTGTGCACATCCTCATTCAACCCCTTTGTTGTTTTTGCCTTACTGTACTGGTTAGCAAAACTTCAGCCCTGGTTTGTCCAGCTCTCCACCTACTCTGTACCTGTACCTCTGCAGTTGACTCTGGTTGGACAAAAACCCACATCCAGTGTAGGATCTCATTTTAAATTAGTGATCATTAGCCTCAAGTGGGCTCTTACTGCTGCCCAGCTATTACTACGTTTCCTGGTTCACTCTTCTCTCTTACATTGCCATTTCATGCCTCTTCTTTCCTCAGTCCTCCAACTACCTACTACCCATGAATAAACATAGCTTAGGAATCATTTTATGAGCTCAAAATAAAAATTTCAGGTTGACTTACATTAGAATATAAACAGAAACTATAACTTGAATATACACAAAAAAAAGGTCTTCTATCACCAAACTTCCCACTAGAGAATATGAACCCAATATTTCTGAAGGTTTTTTATTTTATATTATGGAAAATTTCAAACAAATAGAAAGTAGAAAGGATAGTATAATGAACCCACATGTACCCACCACCCAGTTCTGACAATTAATAGCTATGGCCAATCTTTTTTCATCTGAGGCCCTATGATGTCCATACCTTCCCACCTTCCAGATTTACTTTGAAGCAAGTCCCAGACATCATCCATAAATTTCTCACTAGGTTTTTCTAAAAGATAAGGACTTTAAAAAATGTGTGTGTGTGTGTGTGTGTACAGTGTGTGTGTGTGTATATATACATACACATATATACATATATATTTATGTATAACCACATTATGACATCTGAAAAATTTCTTATATCATCTACATAGTGAACATAATACTTTTGTATTATACACTACTTTGTATCAAGTTGAAAGGTTCATTCATTCATTCACTTAATAAATATGTGTTAAATGTCTACTCGAGGCCAGGTAGATAGACATCAATGAACAAGAGACTACAATCCCTGTTGTTGTGGAGTTTACATTCTAGTGTGCAACAGAGTATGCTATGAAAGGATATTCAAAGGAGAAACGGGAAGGATTTAAAAGTTCTTGATTCCTACATGATACTGAATATTTACTGGAGTTTCAATAAAGAAACTCAGAATAATTGTCACCAGGGGCACTATCAATATTTGGAGCTCCCCCAGCCTTGAAGGAATGAACTAATGAGGAAACCAAGGTGTGGCTCCTTAGGGACAGGTAGGCTTGGTGATTTGACTAAGAGAAAGCAAAGTGGAAATAGGTACCCACTGATATCTGCAGGCCAGAGATGCCTGGAAGATAAAAGCACATGCATGGGTCATGGACAAACTGTTTTTACCTGAAATCATCACTAGAGGGGGTTTCTGCATTTGTGCCACTTGGGCTTCCATCATCACTGTCCCCTCGCTGCTGTGTTAGTCTGCATGCCACAAAAGCAATACAGCTATCAGTTAGGGCTCTCCACAACACACACATCGCAAGCAGGGAAGGGGCGAATAGTCAACTAAAAGGCTGCAAGGTAGAGACGCGTGGGTCCTCCGTTGCCTATCCTTGTGACAGGGAAAAACCATAAAACAGTACTGACAAGAGCCCCTCCTCTCTCCAGGCCACCTAAGTAGATTAAAAATCCAGAGGAATAAAAGAAATTTCCTCTAAAAAACAGACTTTACAAGGCCAAGAGAGCCCCAGGAAAGTCTGCCCAGCCAGGCAGAGGAAAAAGAGGCATCAAGGACAGAGAATACCCAGAAGGTGGGGCTGGGACTGGGGATGTGTGGGGGAAATGGAAAAATTGGGGGAGATAATGACAGGAAGGATAGGGGATGGAAATTGACATTACGGAGCGAGTCAGGCACTGCGCTAAGCAAAGGGCAGGGGCGACGACGGTAAGGGGCTGGGAAGATGACAGGGGCGGCTGGAGCTAAAAGACTTGGGAGGGCCAGGATAGTGGCCCGGAAGATCAGCGTGAGGCGAGGAGGACCCTTCGGGCAGAGGCCTTAGCTGGGAAAGAGAAGACGCCGTTTGCTAGCGGTCAGGCCTCAGGGCCAGGAATGGGATGCGGGGCCGGGCGACGGGGCCGAGGCAGAGCACAGGGACTGCCGAGCGTTGCACCTGCTTCCGCGATAGCTGTAGAGACAGTAGTGGCTGCTGGGCGGCGGCTCGAGTCTCCGCTCCTCGGCGGAGCCACCTTCCTCGCTGCTCTCTAGCTCCTTTTCATCCCCATCCAGTGATTCCTGCAAGCAGGGGAGCATCGCAGCGGCCGCCTGGCGGCCCTGTGTCCCCGTCAAAACGCTCCCCCGCTGCCGTACAGTCAGTCCTTGGTGGCCGGGCTCGGCCCGCTCTCGGCTCTCGCACACCTGCGTTCCGCTGGCGACCCCGGTTGTCTGGCGAGGAAGCTGCCCTGGAAGGACTTTTCTCCCCACGGCGACCAAATTACCTTTACGGAAAACCTTTTACCATTTCTCCTTAACTCTATTTTCTCCTCTGCCTATCGTTTAAGACGTGTAGGAGATGTACCGTGTGATAATGATGGTACAAGTAGCTCGTCGCATGGAAAAGAATAAAGCTGCCTCCTGTCGGCACAGGAGCACACAAGCACATGTACCAGTTTGATCAAAGATTTAAGAATTTAAAATGATAGCCCCCTCTCCCAAAAAAGGCGAAAATACAGGAGATTTTTTTTTTAATTTCTAAGTCCTTTCTAAACATTAGCAAAACACTTGCAAGATATACGGGATGTAAATTGGTGCAGCCACTATGTAAAACAATAGGAGGCTCCTCAAAAAAACTAAAAATAAAAATACCATAGGACCCAGCAATTCCACTTCTGGGAATTTACCTGAAGAAAACAAAGTGCACATGTATGTTCATTGCAGCATTATTTACAACAAGATATGGAAGCAATCCAAATGCCAATCGACAGATGAATATATAAAGAAAAGGTGGGACATACACACAATGGAATATTACTCAGTCACAAAAAAAAGAAGTGAATCTTGCCATTTGGGAAAACATGGATGAACATAGGGGGTATGATGCTAAGTGAAATAAGCCAGACAGAGAAGGGCAAAAGCCATATGATTTCACTTATATGTGGAATCTAAAATCCAAAACAAAGAAGAAATAGGACCATAAATATGGACAACAGACTGTTGGTTACCTTAGAGTGAGGGTGGAGAAAGGGTGAATAGGTGAAGGGGACATAGAGATACAAACTGCAAATTGTAAAATAAGTTAGTCATTGGAATGGAAGTACAGCATATAAAATATAACCAATAATACTGTAATATCTTGGTATGGTAAGAGGAGGAATTATACTTAACAGTGGCAAGCATCTAGTAATGTATATAATTATTGGGTCACTACATTGTACATCTAAAACCAATAAAAACATTGATTATCAACTTATCCCAATTTTTTAAGTGTGAGGGAAAAAAAGATATACAGGAAAAGATCAATAAATCTGACTAGGTAAGAACTATAGCTTACTGTGTGGCCCAAAGTCAAAACACAAATGACAAACTAGCAAACATATAATAGATGAAGGGCTGTCGTTCATCAATTAACAAAAAAAAATAAAAATGGGCAATTCACAGAAAAAACAAAAATGAAGAATACAAGAAACTGGTCAAATAAAATTGATAGTATATTGTACTTCTTTTCATCTAGCAGATTAGCAGAGATTTGATACTACCCTGTGTTGGGGTAGGGAAGGAAGCAGTAGTTTTCATAAACACTGAAAAATTGACAGTAATAAAATTAATGCACATGCTTTGGAAAGAAATTAGAAAATATCAATATTTCAAATGTACATACTCTTTGCCTATCAATGCAACACCAGGACATCATCAAACAGATACACTCACATTAGTGCAAAAATACATGAGCCTATAGATATTCCTTGCAGCAAAATTTGTGATGATGAAAGACTAGACATAATCTGAATGTTGGTCAATAGGGAACTGATAAAATAAGTTATCGTGGTGGGCTCTCTTGTCCCCTCCTGGCGTCAGCCAGGAGCTCTGTCTTCTCACTTTATCTCTAAATAAAAGCCTTTGCCTTGCTCTCCTAAAAAAATTAAGAAGAAAAAAGAAATGTTATGGTACATGTGGTGGTAAATTTATCCTCATTTTGTAGATGAGGAAACTGAGGCTACATCAATATACGTGCTCAAACTATGTCTATCTGACTCACAGATCTGTATTCTAAACTGTTATTTTATATCGTATTTTCCTTCTTGGGTCACAGAAGCAACTCTGAGAATATGGTTCTGATAGTATGCTGTAGGTATCCCAGCAGTTAACCTTGCTGTAATTAAGTTCCTGCTCAAGCTTAATCTACAGCCGAAACTAATTTAAGAGAAAGAACAATATGTGTTGCATCTTGGAATGTGGTGTGAGTGACAAGCAGTGTGCAACAAGAACTGCAAACAGTTCTCCTGATCCTTCTGAGGCAGGCCCAGATAAGGAACATGCTGTGAAACTCACCTAACGGGATGACTTGACTCAACCTAAGAGGGACTTTAAAAAAACATATTTAGCTTGCAGTTGTTTGGCTCGATGAAAAAACACATCCTATAATCATTAATAGATGCTTGTCTTTCTGCTTGCTGTAACTTAATGAAAGCACAGGGGAGCACTGACTTGGTGTTTAGTCTCCAGAGAAAGTCTAAGCCCTCTGTTTAAAAATGCCATTCTGACTCGGTTTCTCATTTACGCGGTCCCTAACTGCAACGGTATGATGTGTGGTGGCCTTCATAATCAAGCTTCTACTTCTCCCTTTGATTTCCTGTCATCCTCCCCCTTGCTCACTCTTGTCCCTGTCAAATTTCTCAAAAATTCCAATTTGTTTCCAGTTTAACAGTTTTTACTTTGTTCTTCTCTCTGCTTGGAATGCCCCCAGGTATTTGCCCTTCTTCTTCCTTCACATTATTCAAGTCTTTGCACAAAGGTCACCTCCTCAGAGACACCTTCCCTGACTGCCCTATACAAAACACATCCCACATGCACCTGCACTGCTATCCCATCAGTCTCCATACTATCCTGTTATACTGTTTAGTTTTCATGGCACTTACCACCCCAATATCATGTATTTATTTTCATCTCCCACCACCAGAGTGCCATCTTGCTCACTGCTCTGTCCTCCATCCTAGCACATGGCCTACAGTGCTCAAGAACTGTTTGCTGAATTAATTTAAGACTTGGTAACCTCTAGGTACCTTTTTCTTGCATATCTCATCTTACACTATATCAAAGATATTAAAGTACACCTACATTCCACACATTCCACATTAACTTTACATAGAAAAAGTAGTAGTTAACATTTACTGAGCATTTATTGAGTGAGGACTCTTCTAAGTGCTTTACAAATACTCATTTAGTCCTCACAACTCCACGAGGTAGATATTACTCTCTTTAGAGCAGAGTAAGCCAAAGCCAGAGTTACCTGACTTATCCATGGTAAAATATATGGCAGAGTGACTTCAAACCAAAACACTCTGGCTCTAGAATTTTTAATACCACAGAAATGAACTGAGGATTACTTGGTGTTCTAAATAATATTTTGTAGCCACTTAATTGAAGTTATTAACTTCAGGGTTGTTTTGTTTTCCCTTCTTTAGATCTTTATTTTCTTACGACAGTATTTTGATTTTCAGAGTATAATTTTTGAACTTCTTTGGTTAAGCTTATTCCTAAGTATTATTCTTTCTGATGCTACTTGTAAATGGAATTGTTTTCTTAATTTCCTTTTTGGACTGCTAATGTATAGAAGTACGATTGACTTTTGCATACTGATCT
>JAVSCE010004780.1:0-43845 GCA_032199065.1 Smutsia gigantea
TTTTCGAAAATCATTAAAGACTTCCATAGAATTAAAAAATATATATTCTTAAAGAATTGGAAGACCTAGATTCAAAATAATAATGATAGCCAACTTTCACTGAAATGAAACAATATGACTATGCACTAGTTATCAGTAAGCATTTTAGATACTTTATTGACTCTACAATAACATCCCATTTTACAGATGAGGAAACTGAGTCTGAGTCTCAGACAAGTGAACTAATTTATCCAGGGTCACAAAGCTAGGAAGTGGAAGTATTTAATTTTAAAGTAGGTAGTCTGCCTCCACTGCCTGCGCTATTAACCAAAATAATACTCTGTCTCCTACTGAGCTTGTGTCTTCTTTTCCTTCTAATTGCCAAACAAATGCTTATTGATTTTTCCCTCAAGTCATCTCATGCTTTGAATTATAAATATTAAGAGTTTCTTTCGGTTTTGTGGTAAAATACCTACTTGATGTACTATACACTTAAAAATAGAAACGCTGGCCACTTAAAAGTGAGGAGGAATTAGTACTCATTCCTAAATTACTTTTGCTGTAGGGTCTTTTTTCTGGGAACTTTTTGTTCCCCATCTGGGTCAAATTTATATTATTTCAGTTTGCGAGATAATTTTTTTCCCCCTTAGATGGCTCCATAGTATCTTATCCTAATGACTGCCATCAGGCCCTCAGAATATGGCCTTCTGATGATTAACCTTTGGGATGCCTAAGGTCATCCTGATAGAAGATTTAATACTTTAAAATGTAAATCTGGTCATCTGGGATGTCCAAGTGGGTAATCATCACCTCTCAAAACTAATGACTCATGTGGAATTTTTTTTTTTTTAGGACTTACTACATTTCTCCTCTTCCCAGGTTTATGGTTGGGACTGATTATCATTTGAATATAGATTATACTATTTTATATTAATATAGAGAGAGAACAAAGACTAAAATATATGGCATAGATATATAATATATAAAATGATATATACAGATGCATATGAACAAATTAGACTTCCAGAAAAAAATGGCATAAGAATAAACTTTCAAATTCTGCTACTTATAAGGAAGGATCAGACAAAGTGATTACTGAGAAGAAAAATAAGAGTTGGTGGTGAAAGGTTAGGTAATGCTTCTGTAGCAAACAGCCTGAAATTTTTAATGGCTTAACACCCACTGGTTTATTTCTCAATCATACTATATATACATCTACCTCAGCTTTTTTTCTGTAAGTGGTGTGGGGGTCTCTGCCCAATGACTCAGACAGATAACTGTTTCAATATGTGCTTCAACAAAAACCATGTAAGGGAAAGGAATACATTAAATGATGCACTGGCTCTTAAACTTCTGGCTGGAAATGATACCCATCACTTCCTTGTTCAATTCATTTGTGGAAGTAAGTCACTTGAAGCCAGAGAAGCAGTTAAAGGAAAGTATAATTCCACCATGGTCCTGGAAGGAAGGGAGCTGGAAGTATTTGGTGAGCCACTGTATGACTATCACAGTGTAGAAATCAGTTCTTAAATATAGAAATGACCTAACAAATTTCTAAAAATTCTTACAGATATAGTTTAAAATGAAGAGAGATTTTACATAACACACAACTTCCCTTCAGAACAAGATAAAGAATTGTTATAAAACCCAACTAACTTTCCCTAATTTCAAGGGAGTAGGGCTGGAATTGTGGGAATGCTGTGGAAGAGATGGGAATTGAAGAATTTAGCTGGGAAATGAATTCTAATACAAGAATATGCAGGTAGGACTGCAAAAGGACATATGTACAGGCTTACCTCCTTCCTATTCCTCTTCTGGCTTCTTAATTGCATTACAGTTTTGCTCCAAAGTATGGGAAATCCCCTTGATTTACAAGGGTGAGGAGATCCATGGATAGCTGTTCACTATTCTACTTAAACCCATTTTTATAACTGTGGATGAACAGTAACAAAGTTGCTCAGAGATGAATAACTGCACTTTCATTAAAATAAAAAAAAGCACTTTGGGTTTTCTATGATCTGTCTTCTCAATAACATGGCTCATCCCAAGGAGAGGAATTATATCCAGAACTGGAGGGACAACCACCCATTTGGGCCAAAGTACTTTTCAAATTTAGCAGACAGCAAAAAAAAGGCAGCCCAGGTGCACAATAGAAGTCAGAAAAATCTGAAAGTAGATATAGACATGTTTTCATCTATCATATAACTGATAATAGACTAACCTCAGTAAAAGCAACTGTAAAACTTGGCAAATATATATGAAATTACCATTTTTAGATGTTGGAAACAAGGAGGTGTAGAATAGTAATACATGAGGGAAGGGAAATTTAATTTTATACATATATATATGTTGAAATTTTATATGTATAAAATATATACAGCATATATATGTTATTATAAGTTAAAAATTAAAAATTGGAATATAGTTTTCATAGAAGTAGCCAAAAAAGAACAGAAAATATTAACAAATAACTTAAGCTCATTATACTGTACTTTTATCAAGTTAAACTTTAAGGCAGAAAACAGTGGAGATAAATAGCATTCATTACTCTGTAATGATAAATACTTGAGCTTATTAGGAAGAACTTAAATTTACAAGCATTTAATAACAGTCTCAAACTATATGGAAAATAAGTGATAAACTATAGGAAAAAATGACATAATACAAGATTTTAATTCTCCTTTCTCAATTATTCATATATTCCATAGACAAAAATTAGCAAGGATAAAGGAGATTTGAATGACATAGAAAACAATCTCTATGTAGAACACTGAATCTCAGCAACTGGAGGACATGAATGCTGTTGAAGTGCACAATGAACACTAGTGACAACTGACCATGACCATCTATGCTGTCATAAAGCAAATCTCAATAAATTTAAGAACACTATATCATTCAAAGTTCATGACCACAGACAAATAAGTTATAATAATAACAAGAAGTTAATATATAAAAACTAAATATTTGAATATCTTAAAGCTGTTTGTAAATAAATTATGGATCAAAAAGGAACCATAATGGAAATTAGAAAGTAATCAGAACTGAATGATAAAAGACAACCTTGGTATTATCACTTCTTTTTTGCAGTTAAGGATAATTAGAGGACCATATATTGATTTAAGTGCTTATATAAAGACAAAAGAAAGGTTGAAAACCAGTGAGTTAAGTATCTAACTTTAATAATTAGTTAAAGGAAACATTAAAAAGAAAACAAAGGAAGTAAAATAAGGAAATAATAAATGATATTAGATACAGTGAAATAAAATAGATTTGAATACAATACAAAAAACAGAAAAAAATACAATGAATAAAATGGAGAAGTTCAATACAGTCAAAACTAAGTTCTTTGGGAAAAATTATAAAATTGATAAACACTATTCAATACTGATTAAAAAAAGACACATCAAAACCATTAAAGAACATTTTTGACAAAATTGCAGATGTGGAAGACATTGAAATATAACAAGAGAATATTATGATTAATTTTATGCAAATGATTTTAGAGTTTAGATGAAATGGGGAAATTCTCAAAAAATATAACTAAATGAAACTTGTACAATAAGTCTTAAGACTTTAAATAATCAATAGCTCATTATCTTTCCCCAAAAGAATAAGAAAAATTCAACTGTTAATAACTGAGGTTTTACAAATTCTTAAGTAACAGACTCTTACAATCTAACAGAACATCTTTCAGAGAACAGAAAAATCAGGAACTCATTTTATGAGGCTAAAATAACTTTGACACAAAAATCAGTCAAGAAAATTAAAAGAAAAATTATTGACTAATATAATTTATGAACAATAATCAAGTTATATTAACAAAATATTAGCAAAACAAATCCAGCAATCAATGAAAACATAATACATCATGGGCAAATGAGTTCTCAGGAATGCTTGATATGTTTAATGTTGGAAAATGTATAAATGTAATTAACCAAGTTATATAAATAAATAGAGAAAAACTATTATCTCAGATACACAAATCATGTTTAATAAAATTCAATACTAATTCATGATATTAAAAATTTTTAGAACACTAGAAATATGTGGAAATATTGCAGTACCTATAAAAAATAGCAAATATAATTGGTGATAAAAAACTTTAATATCAGTGAGAGGAAAAGAATGCCTCCTACCACAATTTCTTTTCAATATTTTCCTGGAAGTCCTAGAAAGTGTAATAACAGAATGATAAGAAATAAAATTTCAAGAATTGTAAATTCCTTATTATATGTATATGATATGGTTGTAGAAATAGAAAATCAAAAGGAATGTAAATATTATTAGGATTATTAAGCAGTTAGCAAATTGGTAAATACCAGAAGAAAACTCAGTTATATATTTTATGCCAGCAATAACCATTAATAAATGCAAGATGATTAAAAAACATTAATTATGTATACAAGTTAGTAAACTATCTAGGAACAAATACAATGAAAGTTATGTGAACCATTATGAAGACCATTATAAAATTTAGTGAAAGTTATGAAAGCAAACCAATAAATGGAAAGATATACCATGATCATGGATTGAATGATTCAATACCTAAAGCTGTATCAATTGTCCATAAATTGATCTATAGATGTAATGTATCTCCAGTTCAAAATACCAACAGACTTAGGTGTGTGTGTAGATTGACAAGTTGAATTTAAAGTATATATAGAAGAGAAAGGGCCAAGAAGAGCCAGGACATACAGTGTGGAAAAACTTCTTAAGATAATTAGGGTAGTGTGGCATTGGCATTTGACTAGATAAAATATCAGTGGGACAGAACAGAGGTCTAAAATAAAATCCATGTATATATGGAAACTTACTATATGACAGCACTGGTATTAAAGATAAATAGGTCAATATATGGTACAGTGAAAATTGCTTATTCTTGTATAAAATATTAAACCAAATTCCCATCTCATATTATGCATGAATCAATGCCAGATAAATTAAAAGTTTAAACACGAAACCAAAAGTTTAAGACTTTAAAGAGAAAATGTAGTTGCATATCCTTATAATATTGAGTTAGGGAAAAATTCTTAAATAAGACTCCAAAAGCATAATAAATAAGTGAAAAAAAATCTGTCAAATCAAGAACTTCTGTTAAAAAACAAAGCAGATAAAATTAAAAGGTAAACCATTTGATATTTTTCAGTGCATACATTGGATAATATCCAGAACATGCATATGAACACACATAATATGAGTAATATATTGTACAATATATATATAAACCATATATATGTAGAATTTTCTATAAATCCACACAAAAAGATAAATAATCTGAGAGAATAACAGATGAATGAGAGTTAAAGAAAATACAATTTCTAATGAATATATGTAAAGACTCTCAATCTTAGGCACCAGAAAAAAGCAAAATAAAACCACAATGGAATATCATTTAGTGTCCATGAGATTCGCAAAATTCAAAAGTCAGACAATAAAAAATTTATTTTATCATAAGAAGTAGAGCAACATGATCTCTTATATACTGCTGGTAGAAATATAAATGGTTTCAACTACTTTGGAAAAATATTGAACATTTATTAAGTTTGCAAATGCACATACTCCATGGTTCAGCAATCCCATCCCTAAGGATATACCCTAGAAAAAAATCTTACGCTATGTAAGTGGAAATAAGTACAAAAACTTCATAACAGCTTTAAAATAACAGAAAAATCTGGAAATACTCTAATTGTTAATTGACAGATAAATTCATAATAGCAATAACATACACGGCAATGCTAAACAGAAGTGAAAACAAATGAACTTCAGGTATATGCATCTATGAAGATAAAATTCATGAGCCTTCTATGATTGTACTATGGAATGCAAGAATATTGAAAAGAAATGCATATTTTATGATAATATTTATATAAAGTTCACAAACATGCAAAACTGAACAATACTGGTGTCTCTCACTTATCAATTATTTGAGATAAATTTCTTTTACTTGTACTGAATATTCAATAATAGCGGTAATAATAATGAGGGGAAGTAGATGAAAAGAGCTATCTCCAGGGCTCTAGTAACCTTGGGTAGGGTGTCATGAGGCAGGGCAATGCTCTAGAAACTGTATATGTAATTTGTAAATGTTCAGGAGCTGTCAAGAGTGATATACCAACAAAGTCAGAGACAGGAATGGGAGGCATGAGAAAGGAAGACTGCCGAATGCAAAGGTTATATGTCTCTAAAACCTGTCTGGCTCCATTTTATAATTTCCCTCCTACAAAAAATGCATTCCGTCTCTGTCAGGGCAGAGGGTGGGGACAGCAGCAAGAACAGAATGGCAGCTCAGGGTTTTGTGAGTCTGGCTTTTGATCTTGATTATTCTGTTAGCAGAAGCTGACCTGTAAGGACAGGAAGTAATCCTTCCAGTGTATTCAGCAGTGACAATGTCTTGAACCAAGTCACATTCTGATTTGAGAGAAGCACAACTGATAAGAGATGCAGAGTTGGAGAGAATCCAGAGGCAATCAACAAAAAGATGAAATGGCCGAGAAATAGGACTTCTGAGGAAAGGTTAAAGGAACTGGGCTTTTTAGTCTAGAGAAGAGGAAACCCAAGGGGGATATAACTTTGGGAATATGAATGGTTATTGTAAGATGACGGAGAACAGCTGTTCCTCCTGATCACAAAGGATCAGACTCCTGGAGGTGAGCTAAAAACTGCAGCAATAGGGAGTTAATGCCAGTTAGAAGGCTTCACAGAATGTCTGAGATTTACATTCTACCTCCAGTTATTAAAATAATTTAAACTACCTGCTCTGGAAGACTTTCTGAACAGGAAGATCTGCTTTGGGGGATCTGATGAACTCTGGAGGTACCTCTACCCTTATTTGGTTTATATTCTCAATTTCCAGACTATATTCAAAGCTTTTATTCTTAATAGTTCCAGGTGGTAATTGGAGGCTACATGACTTTCTTAGCACAACTGAAAGGAAGAAGGGTTTGGATCTTAAAAAAGTTCTTTTCTCAGTATCCAAACAAACATTCGTATTCATGAGATTATAAATTGTACCTGAAATTAAAGATAACTGTGACTTTAATAGAAACATATTTATATAATATTGAAGAGGAAATGATAAAATGCGTCTTTTGTTTGGAACCAGCAAAGACTTTTCCTTGGAAAAGCACAGTGTAAAAATCTTGGGAAGGCATTCCTGTTTCCTAATTTTTAGTATGTAAAAAAAAAAATACATGGAAACGTTTTATTCTGAACAGATAATATCTGGAATTTTAGCATTTTCCATGTCAGAAAGATAGCATTTACTGTTTTCTGTGGGCTAGAGAGAAGAATCTTAATCACAGCTGTACACAGAGAACATTCCTGGAATATTGTTAGAAGTTGTCTGCATATCCATCCTGAACACTGATGGGATACTCTCGATTATTTCTGCTATTTCATCTTGATATATGCCCCAATGTCCCATGTTGGGATAGTGCTTAGAGGAAATATCTCAGGGAACATGAGAGACCACCACAGTCAAGGAGATACTGATGGGCTTATGTCTTTGCTCTTTGTAGGGTTTCTGTTTGATCTCCAGTCTTCTGTTAGCAGGAGCCCACTTGTAAGAACAGGAAGTATTTCTTCTAGTGAATTTGGCAGTGGTGAGGTCTTTGATGATAAATAATAGGAGTGTAAACCTTTTGACTATGTAGGTGCTTCCCTGTCCTGGAAGCAACCCACCACCACCCATATATTCATGTAAAGATATCCGCTCTCTTTTTGTGGCATCAAAAAATACCATCAGGATCCAACTTCCAAACCACTCTTCCTGTCTTACCTAATTAGTGTTTTACACCTTTGACTGGGGATCCATGTACAATAAAACTTCATTCTTACTGAGTTGTATTTCTCTTTGCAAAACCATTGTGCTGAAGAGCCAGCTCTACACTTTCCATTACTTGGCTCCAGTCCCTGCAGACATTAGCCAAGGTCAGAGCCCTTGTGGTGATCTTTTATTTGTTTTTTCAGTCTCGGAAAAGAATCTAAACAATAGCTTAGACAGTGTAAAAAATGTCTAATTATTCCAATCACTGTTTAATGGTAAAGAAAAAGGCTTTCAAGGGATAGTCAAATATCTATGTTACTCTTTTCAAAATGGTATTGTGATGTGTGTCTTGAGTTGAGCTACTGTTCTTATGTTCAAGACTGAGAAGACTTTGGTCAAGGGTGATATTTGTGTTTGAGTGAGTGGAAGAGTAGTGATTCTGTGTGCAAGTGAAGGTACAGTCAGGGTCAGGCAATTTCAGCGAAGAAGCTGTCAAGCTGTTAGCATGTCTTGTCATGGCCTTATGTGTTCCACCAGAATGGCTGGTGCAAATTTAGGATTTAGCATGGTGCTGAACTGAGCAAAAATAAAAATAAAGTTGTTGTAAATATAGATCATTGTTATAAAGTGCATGTTATAATAACACTCAGTTAAAATTTTCTATTGTTATTGTTATTTCTATTATAATAACTGTTACTGTTTTTTCACTATGGCAGCTACTAGATGACATGGTAGGCTTGCTCTGAATACATTAAGTGGTTCATTTTTTTAATTAAAGTAATGTTGATATACAATCTTATGTTGGTTTCAAATGTACAACACAGTGGTTCAACAGTTACCCATATTATTAAATCCTCACCCCCTCTAGTGAGGTCACTATCAACTTAGCAAGATGTTACAGAATCATTGACTATATTCTCCATGCTGTACTACCGTCCCTGTGACCAGCTTATATTGTGACTGTGAATTATTTTGCCCCTTTATCCCCTTCACACTCTCCCTCTGTCTACCCCAAGCCCTCCCCCTTGGTAACCACTCGTCCCTTCTCAGGTCTATGAGTCCACTGTTATTTGTTCCTTCTGTTTTGCTTTGTTTTTATACTCCACATATAAGTGAAATCATATGTGTCTTTCTCAGCCTGTCTTATTTCATATAGCATAATACAAGTGGTTCATTTATAGAGGTTCCTGAAGGTACTAAAAAGTATCAGAGATACCATAGGCTGGGCACGAACAGGCTTGGATAAAATAGCCCGGCAGTTTGGTTAGGAAATCATATTTCTTGGAGAAATACATATTTCTGTCCTCAGAATGAATCAACCCCTGGGTAAAGGGCTAACATCCCCATAATCTCCTCAACATTTTTGAAAAATGGTACTTATTAAACTGAGGGGGAGCAGAATATCTTCTCTCAGTAAAACCTATTAGGGTTTAGGATCCAAGAATTCCAAAGAGCATTTCAAACTAACTGCAGAGACTCTAAGTAGTTCCTATTCTGGAATCCCAAGTTAAGACTGGATTAAAGATAAAGGGAAACCATTAATAATAGATTTTAACAGAAACACAAAAGTCTTATAAAATACTGTATTTCTACCTTGCAGTGTGATCTTGATTTAGGTGACACATTACAGTATGAGAAAGCTTGATGCTTAATCTGTATTCACCTTATATAGACTCCAAGGAGATGCTAGACTATTCCAAAGTCTTCAAAGAATGGTGAGTAAAATTACAGCCACTATTTAATGAGCATTTGCCTTGTGACAACTTCTCTGTGTGTATTATTTAATCTAATTTTTTGTAACAACATTTAATATAGGAATTATTACCCATACAGATAGAAAAAAAAATCATGGCTCAGAAGGATGAAGTCATTTGCTCAAGGTCATTCAGCTGATAAATGGGGGAACCAGACTTTAAAAGTCTTTGTCAGTATGAATTCAGGTCAGTGCTCTTTTCTTCATGACCCACTTTCCTAAGGACTGATGTAGAAAGCTTATTTCTAGGATAAAAGTTGCAATGGGGATGCTGGCCTTACAAAGTACTGGTAATGTGAATTTCTCCAAGGTAACAACCACTTGCCTGCCCAGAGATTCCTAAAAGAGCTGGGTGTTCATTTTTGCTCTGTGCCCGTACCCGTAAGAGACTGAAACAGTTTCATACCACACATAAGAGAACCAGAGACTCAGATGCCTTTCTGAAGTTCCACAGAGTAATTAAGGTGTGCTGGGTCAGGAGCTAGGCAGGATTCTATTCATAATTGCAGATTCAGAGATAGCCTTATTTTTTTCTCCATTGCTATGGACCATTTAGTCTTTTGCAGATATCTTAGATTTTGCACAGACATGTATTTAAACATTATAGTAGGTAATGGAGTAAAAAGTAATTCAGAGAATTAGCTAAATGTTTACTGACACCCATATTTCAGTTGATTTAATGGAAGAACCCTCACTCCAAATAGAGTATCTCAGCACTTTTTAGAAAAATGATGAGGTATTTCTATAAAGGAACAGAGAGATGAGGAGGTAGTTTGAATAAATACAATTGGAAACTTCGATCTTCTGGGACTTTCAGAAGAGACTGAACCATATGGTGCTCGCCAAATCACTGTATTATATGTGCACATTCTTGAATGTGTTTATTGAACAATAGCTGTGAACTAACATCCAGACCCTAATGGTAACCAGATGAAAGATGAGCTCACCTTTGAGCAAAAGGATAGCTTTGCATGGGAGCGGTATGTGAAGGTGAATATGCAGAGAAATTCCATGATTTTTAAGCCAGTTGATGCATTTGTCTTTTTCTTTAAATTATGACTTCAAAAGAAAAAATGCTATGTTAGTGTTATTGGAGCTATAAATGAAGTAAATCTTTATAGCAGGCAGGGCTATTGGACCCTTGGTCTCTTTTTGTACTGTGGGTGCTCAGATTGATTTCTACGTTTTTCCAGATACCATCTATCTATCTATCTATCTATCTATCTATCTATCTATCCACCTATCCATCTGTCATCTACATATCATCTACCTATCATCTGTCATAATCTACACACACACACACACACACACACACACATACACATGTAGGAAATTTATATGATAGAGACTACATGAGGCACATAAAATTTAAAATATTTATTTTCTTGACTCTTTCAGGAAAAGTCTGTTGACTCCTGCTTTATGAATAAAAATATTATACTATATTTTGGGAAAAAAGATCATTTTTTATTAGCTACTTCTTGAAAAGTCTCATCTTTTTATTTGATGCATTTTATAAATCTTTTACGTAGAACTGTGATGTAAAATAGCTCAGTAAAATAAAGATTTGGAAAAGTAAAAAGTAGTTAAATATACATACTATCTTGCATATAGTTTGGTGTTAAATCATAAACATAAACATATATATATATTTATATACACACACCACACATATACACATGTGCATGCCTTTGTGTGTATATATATATATGTATAAACCTTATTGTTTTCCAATTGATGTATTTTTTATTTGTCAATGATATTGATTTTGCACTTCAGTTTTGACTAGACTGCCAGGCTTTGAAAAATTTCTATGATATTGAACATCAATAGAATTACACTAAAAAGTTTAAAGATACAAAACAAATATTCTTTTAAATGGGCCACGGAAGACCATTTTAGAAACTCTCATTATCTGCCCCAATTCAAAGGATTTTTTTTCTTTTGATGTTTGTGATTTTCATGTGGATTTTTTTAAAAAGGGAAATCATAATTATTTTCTATAACACAGTGTCTAAAGTAAGCCAAATCTCAGGGACTTTGTGCAACAGAAATTGTTTCCAACTCTTGCTACATATCCAAGGAAGGCTGGCAAGGGCCGAGGGTGAGATCTCTGCAGAGTCACCCGGGCAGGGGAAGAGAGGACAGAGAATGGTAAAAGGGGTTTTCACTGTCTCCATCCACAAGTGACTCAGTTAATTTTCCAGAATTAGTGCATTGCCCAGCCTAATTGCAAGGCTGTTGAGAAATACAGTGTTCCTTTTGTCCTGGGAGGAAGAATACAAAATGCGATTTGATAGACATTTTATCTGCCACACTATCCAGAGTTTTATATGAACTAGCTGTTCCACCTACATGATTTCTATTTGACATGGCACTGTGGAAGAAAAGAAACATTTTCCAGAATTCAAGGCTTGTTTTACTTGCTTAGTACCAATTAATTCAAGTAAATTTGTTTGTTGTCTGTTTTGCTGAACCACGCAGCAGTGTGTTTCAGCCCAGAAATGGGATCTGGGGGGAAAGGAAAGTTAACAGTGTGAGAAGCATCACATTCTAGGCTCCTTACACAGATAAGGTCTTTGTGTTAGCCACTGTCCCAAAGAATTGTTTCCTGGAATGTCCCTAAAGATAAGACTGACTTACTCTGTAGCTTGTTGTATGGGAAAAAAATGTCAAAAGGAAAGAAAAAAGATCAAAAAGTGTTTTCTAATGTTTTTTCCCTTTCCCATTTTCCCCATTTCTTTTCCTTTCGGCACACCTCTTGACTGCTCAGATGCAGTGCCCTTGCAGCCTTCAGTTACTCCGGACTTCCCACGCAGACCGACCCTCTCTAGAAATAAACCATCAGACTTCTTTTCTCTCTTTCCCACATCACACATAAGAACTTTTTAATCTGTTCTAAAAGCTGCTTACTGGAAATACAGTAGTAATGGCTTAATATTTTTTCCCCTTGCAGAAATATGTGCATTTAAAAACTGGAATCTTAGGGAAGTAATGCCTCTTATCCAAAGTTATACATCTCTAATGGTGGATTATCAAGTATCATGTCATGGTTGGTTCACACAGTCAGATAGAGTCTTTTCAACAGTCAGAGTCTTTCTTTGATGCCTTCCCAAATTTCATTCAATTTTAAAGTTTTGGTTAATTATTTTCTCTGAATATATTCAGTGTCATTCGTTTACTTATTCAAATAGTTCTTTTTAAATTCATCAAGTATTTGTGTTTCACATACTAGGCACCGGGCACTCTACTCGTAGCTGGGAATGTAATAATATAAGGCTACTGTTTTCAAGGAAGCTCTGGACAGAAATGAGAGACAGATATAAAGATACTGTCATTTAAGTGCTTTCTTTGTTTTCAAAGTCAGTTTTGTTGAGGAATAATTTGCATGCAATAAAATGAACCCATTTTAAATACACAATAGTTTGATGAATTTTGACAAACTTGTGCATCTATGTAACCACTATTTTAGTCATGCTATAGAACGTTCCCATCACCTCAAGAATTGCCAGAGTTATCCCCACCCAGTACTGATCCCGCACTGCTGGCTGCCACTGATCTACTTTGTCTCTATAATTTTGCCTATTTTAGCATTTCATATAAAGTCATCATACAGTGGGTACTCTTTGGTATCCTACTTTTGCTCCGAACAATGTATCTGAGATTCATCTATGTTGCTCTGTATCTCGGTAGTTATTCCATTTTATTGCTCAGGAGTATTTCACTGTAAGGAATGACAGTTTGTTGATCCACACTTGGATTGTCTCCAGCTACAGATTATAATGAATAAAGCTTTTGAGAACATTTGTTTCCCAAACTTTATGTAGACATGTATTTTGATTTCTCTTAGGCATAAAACTGCTGCATCCTGGTAAAGGTACATTTAACTTTAAAAGAAACTTCCAAAATAACTTCCGAAGTGATTGTGTTATTTTGTACTCCCACCGGTAATATAGGGGAGTTTCAGTTGCTGCATATTTTTGCCAACACTTTAGTCAATCAATTTCATTTTAAGCATTTTCGGCAGTATGTACTGATACTTAATTATGATTTCAGTTGGCCTTCCCCTGATGGCTAGTGATGTTGAATATCTTTTCATATCTTTATTAGTCATTTGTATATCTTCTCTGAAAAATGACTTTAGATCTTGTGCCAATTTTTATGGGGTTGTTTGCTTACTTAAAATTGAGTGGCAGGAGTTCCTATACACTCTTAGTCCCAAGTCCTTTATCATATTATGTAATACAAATAATTTCTCCCGGTGAGCAGCTTGCTTTTTCATTTTATTAATGATGTCTTCCAAAGATCAGAAAGTTTTTAATTTTTATGAATCAACTAATAACATTTTTTTTCTTTTATGGTTCATGTTTTTGGTGTCTATTTTATGAAATCTTCACCTGCCCCCAAGTCAAGAAATTTTACTCCTGTTTTCTTTTATAAGTGTTACAGTTTTAGCATTTACATTTAGTCAATTTCAAATTAATTTCGTATGTGGTGTGAGGTAAGGGGAAGTTTCATCCTTTTTTCAGGGTATCTATCTAGTATTCTAGCAAAATTCGTTGAAAAAAATACTTTCTCCTTTGATTATCTTGACACCATTCTTAAGAAATCATTTGGCTCTATATGGGTAAGTTTATTTCTGGACTTTCTATTCTTCTTCATTTACCTGTATTATAATTATATATCTATAATTCCACCAGTAACACAGTGTCTTGATTACCACAGTTTTATAAGTCTTGATATTTCATAGCATAACTCCTTATTTTGTTTTGCTCTTCTGAAACTATTTTGGATATTTTTGCACATCCACATAATTATTAGAAAAACAGGTCAATTTTTAGAAATAATATTTTTGGGACTTGAATTACACTAATATTTAGGCTAACCTGGGGGAGAATGTACATTTTGACAATATTAAATCTTTCAACTCATGAGCATTGTCTATTTCTCCATTTACTTAGGTCATCTTTAATTATTTGCAACAATTTTTTGTGCATATTTAAGTTTATCACTCAAGATTTCACATCTGTAATAATGTAATCTCTTTTCATTCCTGATAGAGTTATTCTGTATTTTCTTTTCTTGATCCATCTATATAAAGGATAATCAATCTTACTGACCTTTTTAAAAAAACAACTTATAGTTTTTTGATTTTTAAAAATTGAAGTATAATTAACATACAATATCATATTAGTTTCAGGTGCATATCATAGTGATTTGTTATTTTTATACATTACAAAATAATCCTCATGACATTTATTTTATAACTGGAAGTTTGTAACTTTTAATACCCTTCACCTATTTTACCCATCCATTCAACCCTCCTTGCTCTGGTAAACAACAGTTTGTTTACTGTATCTATGAGTCTGTTTTTGTTTTGTTTTGTTTGTTCATTTGTTTTGCTTTCTAAATTCCACATATTAGTGAAATCATGATATTAGTTTTTCTTTGCCTAAATTTTCCTGACTTATTTCACCTAGCATAATACCCTCCAGGTCCATCTGTGTTGTCACAAATGGTAAGATTTCCCTTTTTATGGCTAAGTAATATTCCATTGTGTATTCCTTTATATCCATATATTATCTTCTTTATTCATTCATGTATTGATGGACACTTAGGTTGCTTCCTTAAATTGGTGATTGTAAATAATGCTACAGTGAACATAACATAAAGGTGCATATATCTTTCTGGATTAGTGTTTTCATTTTCTTCAGATAAATACCCAGAAGTGGAATTACTGGATCATAGGGTAGTTCTATTGTTTAATTTTTTGATGAACCTCCATATTGTTTGCATAGCAGGGAGTGAGTTCTGTGAGTCTATTCCATTAAGCATTTTAGAAGGGGTATTTATAAGTACAGTGGTGAAGCAACTATTTCTATTTGGAAATGTCCCATGCTGACAGCAATGTCTGTGTTCTACCTATCTAAACACATAAATGTCATAAAAGATCTATTCCACTATAAATTGTCCATGTATTGAATATGAATCCTTATATTCCTAACTCAGTACAGTGTGCTAAATTTTCTGTGGTCCTACTTCAGAGCAAAATAAAGGTGGATGCTAAGAAAACCTTAAGTCTCAGGGACGGAAGAATTTCAAGACTGGTCTTTGCTTTTGAATACCTCAAATTTAAGTGCTTATTTAGTTTCAGAGAAGAACTAAGTTAGAAGGAAGGGTAACTGTTTCTATCTGGGGAGGAATTAGAGAAAACTTAGCAGAGGGGGAGAATGATATTTGAACAGAGCTGTGGAATAAAAAATGTGGAGTTAAGGGAGGCAGTTTTCCAAGAAGCACTGTGTGGAAAGACAGAGTGATGTGCAGTGGCATGGCCTGAGCATGTGAGTTTGGAGAGCATGGAACGCAGGCTACAAGAGAGTCCTGAGTGCAGGACGCAGTGACAAAGTTCAATTTTACCCAGTGGTTGGCAGAAGACTTTACTGAGAGGAGTTACGTGTTTAGATAGGTAGAACACAGGCACTGCTGTCAGCGTGGGATGTTGATTAGCCAGATTCTTAGCTGGAGAAGGGCAATTATTTTGCAGTGTTTTTCAAGTTGCAGGCAGCAACCCCCCATCAGTGAGGTTATAAAATCAATTTTGTCTTTAAAAATGTAATAAAATAGAACACATCCTTATGTATCATATATTAACAGGAAGAATTTTTTGAGACTTTTATTTCACCAATATATATTCAATTTAAATTATGTATGTTTATAATGAGTTATAATGTAAATATATTTCTTTATGGGGATAGAAAAAAGTTTGAAAACCACTGCTTTAGTGAACTATAAAAATTGCCTAGGTCTAAAAACTATTAGGATTAGCCTAGACATTAACAAATGGAAATACAAGGTACAATAATGAAAATGTAGAGACTGCAGAATTCAGAATTTATTGAGTTGTGTGGCTGGAGAGCCACAGAAGAGTACAGGACAGCATCCTTATTCAAGAGGAAGGGCAGGTTTGGGGAGAAATAATATCCATTCATACAAAAAAAAAAGCTAAAAAGACACAAAGGTAGTTAAGAAAGGGTCCAAAACATGTCTAAATTTTTACTCAACATAAAAAGTGAATGCTATAGCTACCCTCATCTGTGCAGCCAGTGGAGATGAGAAATGACAGGAATAAAAGTATAAACAGCAGAGTAACCTGAGAACAGATATGCCAAGTAGATCAATAACCTAAATGAAATCAAACATTTTCTTCTCAATACATGACTTATTCTTTTGTCTAAAGAAAAAAGTATTTGTTGATGAAGTAAAGACCATTGGATGAGTTTGACAAAATACAGCAATATAGAAAGGTAGACAGGAGAACTGTGCATTGATACCTAATATATGAGAGCTTAAGCCCTTGATGACATTAATCTTCACTTGTGAGAAGAGATTTAATAAAGTAATTTATGAGGTCCCTTCTCACTCATGAAAAGAAATGTCATAAAAGACCTATTCCTTCATATATTGTCCATATATTGAATATTAATCCTTATAGTCCTAACTCAGTATTGTATGCTAAATTTTCTGTGGTCTTACTTCAGAGCAAAACAAATGTGGATGCTAAGAAAATCTTAAATCTGGGGGACAGAAGAATTTCAAGACTGGTGGTTGCTTTTGAATCCCTCAAATTTAAGTGCTTATTTAGTTTCAGAAAAGAACTAGCCTTGGGAAATAAAACGGACATGATTTTGGCTAGTTAAATTATGATGCCAAGTAGAATGTGTGTTCAGATGATGAGATAACATTTTGCATGGACCAAGTCTACTTCCCAGTGACACCTCCCTCAGAGAACAACCGATGAGTGTTGGTGATATGATACAAATTTCTCTACTGTTAGAAAAGCAACTCAATTCATAGAATCTACCATATACAAGAGAGCAGACAATTTTATCATCAAATATAAAATTCAACTACTTAAAAGATAGGTATTTAAAAGTATGTATAAAGCTTAAATCAGAGATTGACAAAAAGAGCTAGGGAAATAGAGAATAGTCAATTCTAACTCAATTATTTTTAAAGCTAACGGTAATGACACCAAATTAGATTTAAACATTAAAGTTCTGTTTCATTTTAGTTAGATATTTTAGTTGCTCCTAAAACATTGACTGTTTTCCACCTTTGCCTTTCAGGCTTATCTGCTCTCCAGAAGGGAGCTGTCTTGTCCAATAAATTCTCAGGTGCATCTTTGGTTGCTTGAAACATGAACAACATGATGTAATGCAAAGCAAATATGAAGTGACTTTAGAAATTGACACAAATTCCTACAACTGACACAAAGTGACAGGTCTTTTCAAAGGAAAACTCTCCTGAGATTGTATGGGCTATCTTCCTCAAAGCAGAAACCCAGTTCCAGCAGCATAGGTACATGGAAAGGAATTTTAGAGGAATGGACCGAAGAGGAGGACACGCTTTGACACATGGTCATAGTAATAGGTCCATATAGACTATAGGTTTCTCTGTTAATTAAAAATTCTAACTGGGAAACTTAATTTTTATTCTGAAAAATCCAAAACGCATCTCATATGGAAATAGGGGATTCCAAAAGTCTAATTCAGTTCTAGCTTGTCAAACAGAAATTCTTGTAAGAATATGGCTATGTCCTTGGGGTTGTGAGATTTTGAGCCTTTACAGTTCAGAAACACTTATTTTAGGTAGAAGTGACACTTCAATTAGCAGAATCTGAGCTTCTTTTCCTTCAATGTGTCCTGGCTCCTCTAACTACAGTCTAAGTCCTGGCACCTCAATCTACAGTATAAGCAAAGGCCATGTTTGATAATTTAGTGAGTACAATGTAGTATCTTATAGGTAGCAGGTGCTCAAAATATTTTAAATATTATGCCAGCTTTTAATTACAGATTTTGTTAAAAAAATCTAAACGGTGCAAAAAAATATGTAAAAGCAAAAAATTAGAGATTCCCCTCTTTCACTCATGTTTTTATAGGAGTCACTATTAGCAGATCAGTTATTAGAAATGGACTGCCTTTGCCTTTTAAGAACCCAGTTGAGACTTAGGGAAGAAAAAAGGGCCTTAGTCTTTATTATTGCTTATTACTTTCTTAGTTTTTTTTGTTAATGTCCATTTCAGCATAGAATTAATTAGCATGCTAATATACCTATTTATAGAAATAAACTATCTTTTCTTATACATTGCTACAATCTTGAAATAGTAAAGAATACATAGGTAAAAAGGGAAAACTGAATTATTCCAAAAGAGGAATAAATATTGTTTATTTTTGTTATTTCTTTTTAAATAATTATGATGAAGTTGGTTCTGGGATACTAGAGGTGAATCAGCAGCAACTGTTTTTAATCTCTCAATCTCTCATGAAATGCTGACCAACAGCTCTGTTTTCAAGGGTGGAGCACTTCTGCAGCATTAGACACTAGGGGTATTCATCTATTATCTGCATAACCTTAAAGAAATATCTGCTTAACAAAATAAGGAAGTGTGGAGATTTCTACCAACCATTAACACTTAGCCCTGTTTCAGTGATATCAGATCTTTGCTGACCTGGGCACCGAAGACACTATGTTGTAGCTGTTTTCTAAAATCACTAGAGACATTTCCTTTCCTATCATCCCTATGAGGTCAACTCTTCTATAGTTATATAGTATAAGGTGTCCAAGTAGTGCAATCTTCCCAGGCCTAGATGTGTACAAGTAATATATTGTATTCTGATGAAGTCAATTGAAAAAAAGAGGTAAGTCTGAGAAAAGTAGTGAAAATTGTGTACTCTGAAGTATGTGTAATGTGAAATATATTCAATATGAAACTTTGAAAATATTCTTTAATATGGAAAGAATTGTACCTTACCTCAAGATGCAGAGAAAAAATCAAAACTTCATAGCATGAAAGCAAGGACTATTTTTAAAACATTTCTTTTTACTTGTAATACAAATTTGTTAAGGAGATGAAAAATAATGGCAGTGATAAGATGTGGTAAAAACAGAGTGAACTTAGATGTAAGCAAAGATGAAAATTAACCTAGAAACATGGAAAGATTGCAAAGGAACCTAAAATGCATTAGCACAGTTAAAATCTGCTTTAGAAGCAATAAAGAGTAAAATCTATATTGTAGTAGTAGGAAGTTCATGTGTGGACAAACATGAACATTCTTTCAAGAAAGGACAGCATCTTGTTACTAAAAGTTAAAATATGATTTCACTTACTTGTGGAATATAGATACAAAGCAAAAGAGAATGAACAAAATTGCGTTAGACTTATAGACACTGAGAAGTAACTGGTGTTTACCATGGAGGAGGGGTTGAGGTGGGAAGTTGAGATGGATAAAAGGGCACAAAAGTTCTCAATCATAATATAATCTGGTCACAGGGGTGGCAGTGCAACATGGAGAATACAGCCAATGATTCTGCAACATCTCCCTATGTTGACAGATAGTAGTTATACTAGAGGGGGTGAGGACTAAATAATATGGGTAAGTGTTGAACCACTGTGTTGTATATACTTGAAACTAATATAGGATTATTTATCAAAGATACTTCAATAAAAAAAAGAAAAAAGTTAAAATTGTGTGATAGCTACCAAAAATATAGAAAAAGCTTCAAAACGTACAGATAACCGATGCCGGTACTGAAGTGATGAAAATAAATGAAAAGTTTCTTGAGGTAAAGAAAGACTTCAGTGTGGAGATGAACAGAACGATTCAGGGAAATGTCTTCAAAAGAGGATAATGTTAAGACGTTTCCTGGTGAGTTTATGTTGTCATAAAACATGAAGAAAACCTTCTGTAAACACTTAGAAGAAAAGATTGCTTTAAAAGTTCCAAAAGTCATCTCAATCTTAGATTTCTCTGAAATCGTAGTCATCAGAAATCGAGACAGCAATACTATAGATTCTGTTTTTTTATTGAAGTATAATTGACACACAAATATTAGTTTCAGATGTACAATAGAATGATTTGAGACAGGAAAATAGTATCATCCAAACGCATGCATAGAGACTATGGGAGGGAACCTCAGTTTTCTCAGCATTCAGAATTTCCATCTTTCATGTACCATTCCAAAATTATACATACAATTATACTTCTCATGTACTCTACCTGGAAAAAATAGTCAGGAGTAAATCTACTATGCTCCTTTCCTTAAAAATTTAGGCAGATATAAATCAACTGACCAATGGTTCTATCAAATGGAAGCTCTCAAGAATAGGAAGTTACTTTTTAATTTGACTATAAATTACAGAATTACATTTAAACAATCTTGACAAATATACTTAAAAGCAATACACATATAAAATGGTTCTTGAATGAAAGGATGTATGGTAGAAAATAATAATCTATTAATCATAGTCTGAGTCCAAAATCTTGGATAAAAGCAACAAAATAAAAACATTTTCAGGGAAACGATAAAGGAAATTATAATTGTGTTAGTTCTTCATTTTTACAAGGGTAAGAATCAATAAATGCCTATTTTATTTTGGGTAGTAAATATATATGCATAATGTGCATATGTATTTATATACATAAATCATAGTAAAAATTACAAAGATAACTCTTCAGGTTAATCACATGTGATATATTCTAAATCTCCAAAAATAATTAATAATCTATTTACCAACAGAAAGCAAGGAAAACATCAAGGAAATATTTTTAAAAAAAGCAAATTAGCAAATGAGAAGATCAAGAACATAGGATATGCCCTTGTAAATGAGTCAATTAAGCATCATATTTAGACATAAAGACTAATTCTTAAGGGAAACACCCAAAACAAAATGACACATGAAGATTGAAAAAAGGGGGCAAAGATTTGTCAGGTAAATAAAAAATAAATAATATGAGCAAAAATAATACAACAAATATATATTTTTAAGTTTAAATATAACAAATGGGACAAGGAGATTAATCTTATTTTGTCTAAAGGCATTCTATGAAAATAAGATACAGTGACCAAAATTGTGTGTGTACATGTAATAACACAGCAGTGAAACAGATGTAGAAAGATTAAATTGGGACATACTAAACCAAGGTTGTTTTATTTGTGTGCTTTGTAAAACCCATTACCCTTTCTTAGCTGTTAATTTGGTTGTATTTATAGGAGAAAATTGTATTAGAAGAGAATGTATCACACAGAACACATTATATTAGAAAGATATCAGGTTAACAGAACAAAAAGATTTGTCAGTAAATTTAGGGAGGAGTGTATATGTTGGAGGATGCTTCTGAATAGACTATTAAAAAAGGGAGAAGTCAGCAGAACTGTAGATTTTATTTTGTTTTGATTTTAATCATAGCAGTTTAAGTCACATTTGAAGTTCGATCATGTAGAATGTTAAGTCATGGAGAGATTTCACAGAACCTCTAAAATTTTCTAGTTTCCAAAAAATCCTTATGAGAAATTGTTTACATCAGCAGGCTTAAAGAGGTTTTGCATGTTCCATGTAATTATGAGCCAGAGATTGACATAAATAGAAAGGCCAGAGTCGACAGGAAGATGAAAGAAACCAGACCCCGGCGGACACTGAAAACACCACCGGAACCCCAGGTTTCCTGCGCTAGAAAGGGACAAACACGTCAGTCCTTGGGAGCTCAGAACTCCCAGGAAGGAGAAGAAAAGGAAAATATGGGTAGAGGAGAAAAATAATTTTCCTGAATACACCGTAGAAAGCCTAAGTTTGACCTGGAGGAGCACACATTCTCCTAAATTGGCAAGTTTTCAGCATAAGGGAAAATGGGGGCTTGAGAGAGAGAAATTTATTTCAGTTAGAGAATAATTTATTTACTCCTGAATTGTACATGTATAAAACAGATACATTAAAAATCGGGAGGAAAACAGATTTCAAAACACAAGGATATTGTAAATTGGAATGACAATAATGCTGATTAAATGTCTATCCTAGAGAAAATTTTTTTAACTCTTCATGGAACATTTACATATGTTCAATAAACTTTCCAAACGTAAACAAGACTGTCTACGTTATCTGAGCAGTATTTAACAATACTAGATAGAACAGATAATCCGCCATGACAATTATAAAGTACAAAACTTCAAAGTAGTTCTAGGGTCAAGTAGAAAGAGTGCCCACAGGGGTGGACAGATTTTCTCAAATTGCAAAATATGTCACAAAGCTACAATAACTAACACTTGATGTTGGCTGACAAAAACAGATTTTTGGGGGAAGAGAATACAAAGTCCAGAAACTAATTCAAGAATATGCAATATTTTCTATGTGATGACATAGTGTTTTGAATTAGTGAGGAGGTAAATGATTGTTCAATGAATGTTCTTGCTCCAACTGTCTGAATAGTTGGAGAAAATTTAGGTTACTACTTACCTCTAAATTTCAAATACACCCTAAAGTATTAGGAGACATATAAATGACTATTTACCAAGATAAGAAGGTGGTTTTAATTATGATATCACCAACAGAAAGAATAGCTGCAAATACTGATACTTTTTCTGCTTATATCTAATTATATTTATATTCTTATTGCAAATCCTAAAACTTCCAGAGCAATGCAGAACATTGTACTGATAATGGGAAATTTTATCTCTTCCTGACACAAAGCAGTTCTTTGAGTCTTAAAAATAGGCATCATGCCCTCTGCAGTAAGAGATAGTAAGTATTATTTTAGAAAGAAATCCTTGCACTTAGATTTCAGAATTTTTACTTCCTTTAAATCAACATCTTTGTTGCCTTTTATAAAGTGTTTTTTTTTGGAGTATCGAAGATGGTAATATGATAAATTATATTAGCAGATCTATTGTTATTGATCTCTCTTCGCATTTATAGAATAAAAATTTACTTTGTCTTGGATTATTATTCTTTAATGCACTTGTGAATTGAATTTGCTATTATTTGACTTTGGATATTTATCACTATGTCACCAAAGAGTTTGATTAGTAGTGTTTAGTTGTGTCTATGGGTGTATAGAGGCTATGTTTTTACTATTAATTAGGTTTTACTATTAGGTTATTTTGAACCTCTGTGAGCGATTTTCATAGAGTATCATTTTATACCTCTGCCACCCTTCCCTTCGCCCAGAAAAGCCAGACTTCTGTGATATGAAATATTTAATTCTGAAAACTGCTTCTTCACACCCATCTTACACAGAAGGAAATTGAGAGACAGACAAATTCAGTAACCCGACTTCAGGATGAACTAGCGTAACTGGATTAATATAATCAGAATTCACTTAATTTTTCCCCTCCTCTCTCCCTTCAAAATATGTACCATAGGGCAAATTTTCTACTGCTACTGGATGAAAATATTGGGGACCCTATGACTTTGTAGTCATTTACAGGTAATGTTAAGTTCTATACTCCCTCTAACTCACAAAACAGCCTCAGTTTGGTATTGGAACACCCCATTCCAAACTTGATGGAGAATGAAATTTTTTCTCTTCTTTCAGTCAGGGAGGATTTCAGATAGGCTATTGACACCTAAGTGGGTACAGTCCGTATCTTCTCTCATTTCTGCTGCTCTTCCCTTAGCCTGCCAAGTGGTTTTTGGCTTTTCGTAAGACGGTGTGCAGAGAGGGAGAAAATGAAAAAGGACACAGAAAGTACACTCATATTATGTAGGATGGCCTCGCATTCTCGCATTCAGGTTCACTTTGGCCCAATGAGTGAGAAGCACTCATACCGTCTGTGCTCATCATGGGAAAGAGCATTTTACCCCCAGTGACCTCCATTGTCTGTTGCATCTGCTACCTGAAGACTTACGCTGCTTGCCTTGGATCCCTCAGGATGTGTCTGAGACCAGTCTACTATGTTGCAAGCTGCTGAAAGCCCCACTAAGGCCTCTGAATGGCCCTGTTGAATCCCTTTTTTTTTCTCACAGATAAAATTGAAAGGCACACACCCTCAGATCATTCACAATGGGATCCATAGCTTGGCAGCAACTCTCACCAAAGAAAAGCTCTCCGGAAATCCACCCCTAAGTCTTTCATACTTTCAGAGTGAGGAATTTCAAGACACCTGAAATTGCTCTTGATAATTTTTCGTAGGGTCAAGCCCTACCTCTGGAATCTCATACTTACCATATCCTGGCACCTCACTTTTAATTCATTTCAAATACAAAATTCCTGTCTCAGAGGTTGCCAAGGCCATCTAGAATGCTAAAGAAGACCTTCAGTGGGTTACTTTGATTCCTAGTCAGGACATCTCCACTTCTTCACACTGCCACTCCTTCATTTAAATCATCATTGGCTTGCCATCTGAATTTAACTTCTTATGTCTTGCACTTCACAGCAGGCATAGGAAACAATTGGTATTTCTGTATTTACATTTACAGTCAAGGTAAGTTAAAGTTGTTACAAACTGATAAACCTTACTGACAAAATCATACATGGGCTATATTTGTTAATAGTTGTTTTGTATGAAGAGTATGAAAGTCCATGTTGAAATACAGAACAGTATCTTGAAATATTTGTGAAAATACTGTAAGTGAAACAGTATACTAATTTACAGAGTATTAATAATTAGTTTCTTCTGATATATTGTGAATTAAATATTTTCTTTAACATTTATCACAGTTTGATGTGTGGGATACTTATTCTATAAATTTGGCATACAATTTAATTTGATTTATAGAAATATTTGTCCTCAATTTATAGATAAATTATAAATATATTAAAAATGATAATATCTGAATTTTAAAAATGTAAAATTCAGTAGACATTTATGCATATTATCAAAGTATCATTCACTTCAACACATATGTTTCAATAGTACATTTAAAAATAAAATTCAATATGAAAATATGCTCAGTATAGTCAGTTTTACGGAAAATATCTCCTGAAAAATTGATGTAGTTGTATCAAAGAGTTTTGCTCTGTCATTATTATATGCATAATATGGCCAGGTACTATACACATAAGTAAGGTACACTACCCTTGTCTTCAAACTTTTAATTTTGTTAGCTAAAGAAAAACTTAAAATGGAAACAGTGAATGATCATTCAGACAATAAATACTTAACAAATAGCCTTACAGAAGTAAACATAATGGGACTTTACAGAACAGAGAGAGCTCAGAAGATTGAGGAGATAAGTAAGAAACCGGAAAATGAATTCATCTTGCATGATTGCAAAGAATCAGAGATGATTGGGGGAGACATTGTGAACATACATAGGCACACAACATGAGCACAATTATGAAGGTATGTGTGGCTAATTTATATTTTAGAGGATAGAGGCTACAGCACGAATGAAGAGAACTTATACCAGATGTAAACTGGAAGGATGTTTTGTATCTGACTGTCCATCAATGCCAGGACAAGAGAGATCAGCCTCACTGTAAGGATAGATTCGTTGCATGGGAATAATAAGATAAAATTAACTCTAAGGAACTTTGGAAGAACAATAGTTTAAAGTTAAACTATTGGAAACATGTTAGGAGACTATTGCAGTGGTGCAGATTAAGCAGGGCAAAAGAACTTTATGTCCTACATGGAGAGAAGATGAAGGAGGGGGAGACTCAGGTACACTGAGGAAGCACTGAAAGGATGGGTGAGTGTATTCAAATGGGAAACAGGGAGGAGGAAGAAATCAAAGAGCCAGCAGAGAGACTGGGAGGTGTTGTGATAGCAAAGCATATTGGTTTCTAATCCTAATTAGAAGCTGGCTTTCTTTTGAGGTACTCTAAATATTACTTTCATTTACATATATTTAAAAATGAGCAACTGTTATTTTAATGTTTGTAATTCAACTATGAGAGTTTACCATTAATTTGAAATTTTTACATGCCACTGCCTTGTCAATGGAATCAAATTTTTAAAATGATCTTGAGGAAAGTTTCCTTATTAATATAATCTTTTTAGGTAAACTTGAAACTAATTATTTTAGGGAGTTACGTATTGCACACCAAACTGTATACCATCAGTAAAGTTAGATAAGAGAAAGGTTATCTCTATCAAGTTTATCAGGACTATGAGTTTCCTTTAAATATTTACTTCTTATTTCAACTGCAAATCATGGGTACTTCCTGGAGCAGAGAAAAACTACATTTTCATTCACTGAAAAATGCAAATACCTTTGAAGAATTATCAGAATCAAAGGAAAGCTTTGATAGACAACACCAGCCCTTTCCTTAGGATCCTTCCCTAAAGTCCACATACATCACTGCCCATAGCCCTGCTCCATCAGCCCCAGATAATGACTCACAGTGTTTCAAGACAGCATCTCAGAAGCTAAAGCTTTGGTAACATCTAAATAAAAGACTGCATATTATAAATAGTTGCGGTATGATGTTTTGGAATGAGTCTGCTACAGTTCACCTTTGGATGTTGTACAGTATAGTGTCTGACATCCCAGAAACCCATGTACTGTGAGAGTCTGGCTCTGAAAACAGACTGTGGAGTGCATTTGGGACTGGGATCCACCCTGAGTTCTAGGAATGGATCTCCATGCATTTGTTACCCCATAGCCCTTTACACAAGGCAGTAATAATTTTCATTGTCTGGTTTCCAGCTTTTAATTGTTTATCAGGAAACCAGGAGTGTTTGGTTTTATAAGATCATGACGGTAATGTCAGGAAAGCTAGCTTGTCTACTTAGAACAAACAAACAAACACAAACCTTGAAAAGCTCTAGCTAGGTACTGTTTAATCCTTTCCATTGCAATTGATATTGAGCAAAGTTCATGCGAGACACTAGTAAAAATAAGACTAGGCACACTGTCCTTACTCATGTGCTCTTGGAATTATAGAAGGGAAGTATGTATGTATAGGGGTGTGTGCATGCGTAGCAGGATTAAAGATGTTATAAAATTTAAATTTAAAATGAGGAGGGCATATGGAAGAGAAATATGATTAAATTAAAAAAAGAGAGAGAAAAGGGATTAGCCCAGGTGGGAAGTGGGGTGGGGGGACACTTTAGATAGCTTTACAAAAATAAGCTCCAAACACTAATAAAGAAGTAAAAAGGCTAGACTGAGAGGATGATCTCTACCAGGGAGGATAAGTCATTTTATAACTTTGCCTAGATCCCATGAGAGTTAGTGAGAAAGAATGGCCTGCCACATTTTGGGACAACAGTTTATCCCAGTTTCAAAAAGAGCTCCCTCCTCTTTGCTCATTTAAAAATTGTTTTCTTGCTCATTTAACTTTTTCTGAGCATTATACAGGTGGATCAATGTATATAATAGAGTGGCTAAATTGAATCTACTTTGTATTTTTATTGAATACAATTGAACTCACCTATAGAAAAAAATACCTGTTAGAAGGAGTTTGTATATAAATATCGAGGAATATAATTTTATGCATCACAAATTAGAATTCAATTCAACTTCTACCATATTTTTAATCAAACAATTTTAATCAGTAGTAAGCAGCAAAGGTGCAATTACATGAAAAGCTCCATATTTCATATGTTTAAATTATTTTTCATTGTCTTTACTTATGAGATGTTGAAGGTGGGACCCATTGTTGAATCTTCTTTCTAGTGGTAGAATGAGGTACGTATTGCTCTGGAATGCCACTCAGATCGAATTTATGGTTTGTCCACATGAATTTACGAGCAGCAGGTGGTTTTACTGTTGGAGGATCATCGGTCATGCAGTGAAGCCAACGATGCTATTCAGGGGGCACCATGCTTCCATCCACATCCCAGTATGCATTCTTGCCATTCATTTCAGTAGTATATATAACCCATCGCTGATGGACAAAAAACTGCTTGTTTGTCTTTGTAGTATTTGTTTCCATATTTGTCTTCTCCCACTAATGTACCAACCCTCACATCATTTGCCCTGAAAAAAACTCGTAGCCACGGAGGCCACCGTGCCTGCTGACCTGCTGGAGCCTGGGCTTCAGGACCTGCAGTAACTCCATCTTGCCCCGCAGGCCCACACTCCTGGTGAGCCCCTGAAAACACCATGTAGTGAAATATTTTTAAACTAAAGGATTATATTCTCCAGAACATGAGATGCCCTTCTGTATCAAAACGATAATAAGAATTAATACAAAATTACTGTTATCATAAAAAATTTTTATATATCCTTGTCCATGTTATTACCTCAGTCAGAAATATTTTCTATACAAAAGCATTTAATAAGATGGACCTAGGTCTTAATGTAATCACTAGTAGGTACCTCTTTACCATATCCAAATTCCTTAACAGATAAACTCAAATTTCAGGGACTTTTAGAGTTTACTTTCTTTAGAATGAAAAGTATGATAAAAATGTAGTGTCCACTTCTGAGCAAGGTTCAGTCTTCTTAAATCATATATTGTGAGAGCAAGAGAAACTCCATTTTAAAAAGGCCATCTTAAGAAGGAAGCCTCAACCCCGACCTAGTTCTAAGAAAACTTTGTTCCAATTACTGGAAAAACCACCCATTGTTCCAGTGACCCTCACCCCAGATAGTTCCCTAGCAACGACCTCAAGGTCCAGACACTCCTGTTCCTTAAAGATAACATACCTTACATGTTACATCAGCTGGCAGCCTGGTACCAGCCGGACTCAGCCAATGAAGAATGTACAAGACACCCTTACTTTAAATCATCCAATCAGCATATGCCAAGTTGGAGTTCCCCTCCTCCTGCACCTTGTAATGCATAAAAACCTTGCCTACCCTAGGCTCGGGGCTCTCACTTAGGAACTGCTGCATCGGTGACAAGTGTGAGCCCGAGCTCGAGCTTGAAATAAACGACCCTTGTGTGTTTGCATCGGAATTGGCTCCTTGGTGGTCTTTCAGAGACTCGCTACTTGGGCACAATATTACATGTTATTTGGTATCATACTCTTTTATAAGGAAAATCTTGATCAGAATTAGTGCACTTCATATAGTCTGAGTAACCAATGAGCTTGATTTGCAAAATGACCCCTCAAAAACTGTGGTGTGATTGGTGAGTAGGCAAATGCAGCTTTTAAAATTGGCTGGTGGGGCCCCTCTTGTTCAGACATTCCCTTCTCACATTGGTTGGAGAGTCTTTTAAACTTAGAGCTTGGAAAGCTATCATTTGAAGTCAAACAAAATATTTAATTAAATAAAACAGGACTCTTACAGTGTTTTCTTAGGCATCTATAAAACTCATCTACTGCAGATAGATCAGAGTAACTATTTTAACTGGCAATGGTTCCTGTCTGGAGATTGAAAAAAACCTTTTAGTCATTAGGACCTGCGGTATAACTGCAGGGATTTTTTGTTTTTACTTTTGTTCTTTCTAATGGAATTATCTCTGTTTCTCTGAATATGTTTGGGCCAGGTTTTTAAAGCACAAGACAAGGTAATCTTACTTAACTGCTTTTCTACTGCTTGCATTTTCATCTTGCTCTGTTTTGCTGCATTTGCACATTTTTGCACTGCCTCAAGCTGCTGGGTGGTTTCAATTTCCCTGTCTAGGAAGCAGGAGTATAACTTTTCTTTTTCCTGTTGCACTTAGTTCTTGATGTATGATGTTGACCTTACAAAGTTTTTGTTTCATTGTGTTTATCAGCATTCTCTTCTTGAGTTTCTTCGTGCATGTACTTCATCATGTTACATTTCTCCATCAGCCTCCTTATTCTAAAGAAAGGTCTTATGTCTCCAAGGCTCTGAAGCATCACTATACATAGTGTGGTCCACAGAGCAGCAACCTTGCCACCACGTGGGAGTTGTTAGAAAAGCAAAATCTAAGCTGTGTCACAGACTTGCTTGAGCCAGAGCTTGCCTTTTAACCACATCTCTGAAACAGTTAAACATTTATAAATGAATGCACCGTTCTCATGTTTCCATGACCTCTGAGATCTCATCTCAGTGTTCTCTCTGGCTGGTGTGTTGCATGAATATTCTTCCCATTGATTACTCTAACGTCAAAGCTGGACCGCTCCAGCCTGGAAACAGCTGTTTATGTCTACTTGGATGCTCCGATTCAATGACCGCTCTGGTCTCTCCTCTGAGTGCTTTGGGTTTGTATATTCATCCTGCCAGCCTGGTTGTGAGTGGAAAGGAGTGGATTATTTTAAGGAAACAATAGACTAGGGGTTTCTCTCTGTCATTGTCCACTTTCGCCTTTCAAAACTATCCCCTACTTCTCATCTACAAAGTGAAGAATAAATTACACATGCTTAGTAATACAACTCTTGTTAAACTACTGCCACCCTAGCCACAAAGCTTAGTCAATTTAACTTTCTTTTTCACCCCACAAATAGGTTATTTTTGTGTGTAAATCCAGCTATTTTGATTAAGAGAAACAAGTCTCATTTGTAGGATTGGGCAGATTTTTTGGCAGAACAACCTCAGAAGAGGAGCAATCTATTCTGTGCTATTATAGGGAATGAAAGACATCTCCACTACTGTGTTCCTGCCAATTTAGTTAGAAAGTGGCTTTCTGAAACTTTAGCATCATGCTGTACTATGACTCCTCTTGTATTTTGTAGTTTTCCCTTGTGTCTTGGAGTCCTTGGACTGATCAACTGACATGAAATAAATTTAAAAGGAGAAAGATGTACTGTCCATTTCAGGAGAGAATCATTATGACATAGAAATGGGCTGTTGTTCTTCAGCTGTGCCTCTTCCTTTCCTGGACATGGTGGAGACACTTCACACATAGTAAATGTACAGCCAGGAGGAGGAAAAAAGGCAGATGATGTCTTTATGTTTTTGGGGGAAGTATGCTGCAAATGACAGTTAAACAATTCAGAAAGAAATGAGTAAATAATATATATTATTGTTTGTGATGTATCACAACTATATACACAATGCAATATTCTCTTCAGAATTGTGTGACAGGTTGCTGACAGACAGGTGAGTTGAGAAAGTTGAAGGCTTGTAGTAGAAACTGGTCACACAGAGAAATTCTCAGAATCCTAGTCAATTAAGAATTCGGAAAGTGCATAATTACTAAATCTGATTGCAGGAATCATAGGCCAATATAAAGATGTCAATGTGTAGGGATAACTAATACAAATTATATTCCATGATGTGTTCTCTTTCATTTCCAGAGGTAATTGTACTGTTTATCTAGACTAACATAAAAATCTCTTGTAAAAATCCTATATTATGAGTAAATAACATTTACTCAATACCCATATCTATGTAAGAAAAATGTGTTGCAGAAAAATTCAATGTTTTTAAGCATTGGGTTATTATAAAATATAATTAGACCAATATTAAATTTAACATAAATTACATTTTCAATCAGACTGTATTTCATATTATGTTAGTTTAGGATTTTTGATTTTGAAATGATGTTCTGTTACCTGTTTGCAAAGATGCTATCTAAAGCTAATTATTTAAAAATGAAATTCCTTTCTGCAGATGTACTGTATAAAGAATGTAATTTCCGGCATGTATAATGTTTAAAATTAAGAATTCATTTAAAATACTATATTTTTCATATGTGACTTTTTCATGGATTTGATATTCGTTACCTTGATACTTATGTGCAGAAAGCCCGCATATGACATTCTCTGAGGATGGTTCCACTTTAGGGCCTTGTGAAAGCTGTGGGGACATTGTTCATTTGTGCAGTTATGGAGGAGAACTCATGACATTTATTGGACAGAAGGTAGGACATTAGACAACCTGTACTTCACAGAACGGTTCCTCCAATGAAAAACTGTCCTGAACACTACACGACCTTTAAATGCCCCTCTAGACAGACATTGAGGGAGTTGAAAATCCTGTTGATAATGATCTGAGTCTAGGACTCTCTCAGTCTACATATTAAAGCAAAGCACATATGCATGGTTTTAATATGTGCAAAATTTTCTAAGAATGCAAAAAACATCTAGAATAAGAGTAATCAAGATAATAAGATTTTAATGCTTGCAATTTGGTTTGGAGTTTTACCAAGTTAGCTCACCATCTTGGAAAATTTTGTCAGTCACTAGTAACAATTCTTCATGGAGTCACTGATTAAATACCCTGCATTTTATATGTGTTCATGACAATTCTTTAAAAGGCAAGCTTCTAATTATTCTGTTATGTTATCTAGTATTGTTGTTCCCAAATGTTAAACATACCAAAACACACATACACTCATAGAAATGTACATATATACATGTTTTATCAATTACTAGTTTCTTTTTATTTATTCCTTATAACTAAAGTATTGAGTTGATGTTTAAAAGCTATCCATGTAGGTAGGTCTTATTATCTATGAATTTAGTTCAGGATAATAATGGGAGCATTACAATACATTTGTTATAAGATGGATATGTTGTCTGATAGTGTTGAGAACCACTGTTCTAGGAGCATTTTGTCTCCTAGCAGGATATTTGTAATATGGCCAGTTGTTCAGCAAAAATGTACTTTGGTAGAAGGGCAAAATGACACAATACAGAAAAGAGGTGGGGTCGTGTGTGGGCCTTGAGTTGTTTTGATGCACATTTAAATGCTATGTGATTTGGGGTGAGTCAATAAGTTTCTCTGGGCCTGAATTTTCTTTCAGTTAAATTAAAGTGTTGGAACCGATGGGCCTTAAAATCCCTAACACACCATTTTATTATAGGTAGTAATTTATTTCCATGGTATAGAATTTATACACAGAAACCTGCATAATTAATTTGTAATGTTCACAGCTTCTGACACCTGTACTTTTAATATTCATAGTTCCTGATCTTTTCAAATTTTAAATGCTTTTTTAGTGCTGAATTTGAACCTATTGAGTGATATGAAATTAACTTTTCTATAAATGTATTTTCCACCTAGCAGTAAATCACTAAAATTTTATTTTGAAGAATAGATTAGCCATATGCTATTTGTAATTAATACATACTCTTCCTTGGCAAAACCAACAGCATAGGTTTTCATTTTTATTACACGTACAAACACAGTCACACATATATATGAGAGTAGGTACAGAGGTGTTTACATATACACATATGTAGATTTACCTTTGATATTTTGAAGGGTATATGTAACTGTATTCTAATGGTTGATTTCTTTAAAACTCAGACAAGATTTTCTGAGTGAAATATATACATGGTAATATGTGAGAAAATAACTTCTCCCCAGGTCATATAAAGAGTTGGTTAGAAAAGGCACATTCACCTTGACTTTTGGAGTAGGCCAGCATTCTCTCCTTCAATTCCCGTTTCCTTCCTCCCTCAGCCACGTGCACCTTGCCACCTTTTTTCTTAAAATTATCAAGAGGCGGCCAGAAGATGAGGAATGCTTCACTGCAGGTGGTGATATGAAATTGACAAGTAGTTTATAAACTAGCCCTACCCTATTGCTTGGAGAAGCTTTATAACTGATTGTTTTAATACCAAAATGACACCGAAAGGGGTCAAGTAAATAAATATGCAAGCCTCACCAGTTCAAAATAATAAAATTCCAATGTGTGCAAGCCTGCTTGTTGAACATATGTTTGAGGCACGGCTAAGCCATCTGGCTCAGTGTCAAGCATTTACACCAACTGCAGTCTTACAGTACCTGACAGCAGAAAAGCTTTATTCCCCTGGTGTTTGGGCACAAATGGAGAAATATTATTGAAATGATTATCTGCATCAAGACTCAGATTTGCTTTGACATTTAGCTGGCTCTGTTTAATCCAAAGGGTTGTCTGAAAGAATAAAGAGAGGGGTTCCTCCAGAAGATGCTGTGAGCAGCCAGGGAAAGCCAAATGATTAATGAGACTGAAAGGCAGGGTGGACCTGCCCACCTCCACCCAGACCTCAGTGCCAAGAACTGAATATGAAATTAGTCTAAAGCTTTCCGTGGCTTGTCAGGAAGATTCTTCCACCCTCACATGGTGCTCTCATTCTGGATCTCTGGAAACAAAAGGAACTGATATCTTACCCAAGATGAAAGAAACAGGCTGGGAGAGAGCTTCCTGTTACAGTCAGAACACTTCACATTCAAACACTTTTTGCTTTTAACAGCTCTACCAGATGCATTTGGATAATATGTTAGGAATAGAGACTCTATATAAGAATCAGAAAGCTAAGGCTTGTCAAGTTGTTTCTGTTTTGGCAGCTGGTTTCTGCATGCTACACTCCTCATATCAAGACAATTTCATTGGCTTAGAATGCCTTGTTCCGCTGGTTATTCTGTGCTGTCACTCATTTTAAAATGCTGTATTAAGCTGAGTTTCTTGAAAAATGAGGCACAGTGCTAGTTTTAGCACTCACCTGTGCTAACAAAATTCAGAGATTTAGTCAAAAGGAGACACCTTTTTCAGAATCAAGGGAAGTCAGCAGGAAATATAACAATAATTAATGAATATAATAATGAATGGTAATAATAGAAGAAATACCTTCATTTGGAAATCTTTATCAAAGAGGTGTAGGTTCGCATCTGTATCTGAGTTTCAGGGATACCATACCTTTTAGGGAAAAAGCTTTAGTCATGATTGTTGATTTGGATTTGAAATTACTTTGGTAATTTGGATTTAATAAGAATGTTAGACATGATTTCCTCCTTACTATTATTTTTAATTAACTCTGTGTAGAGATATGAATGAATTCTAATGAACACAATTGGCAAGCTAATTGATTTGTTTCAGAGCGTAGTGAGTGATCGGTATGCTGGCAGCATTGTGGTATACTATTCAGGGATGTCAAATGGTTTTTGGGTTAATTTTCTGGCAGAGGGTAGTTGGGAAACTGCTTAATATATGTACTGTTTTTGATTTTCAAACAAGTGCCTGCTTTTTAAAAAAAATTCAGTGAGTTAAAACATATCTATTGCTTTGAATTTATAGTGTCTTTAAATTATCACATGGCCACAGGGGAGTTGTTTTGTGTATTCTGCATATTAACAGAATACTTTTACATGTGTTATGCACAAGAGAATATTAAAGACAATTTTAAGAAGATAAAGCATTCTTGCTGCAAGAAGAAAGCCAAGAATGTGCTCTTTTGTTTAAAAACTGATTTTTAAAAGTTGCTACAAAATCAAGAGTGGTCAAAACAAATCCTAAAAGCACCTATTTGAAAGACAATAAAGCACAATTCCAAGAGGTTACTGTTTTGTTAGGGATCTCACTTTAAAGGTTTTGCTTAAATAAATCCCGTGGAAATGACATTCTTTTATAGTGTTAAGAACAATGAGCGGGTGAGAAAATATATTATGACATAGTTAAACACAAGGCTATAATTTCTAAACTGCATAAATTACATATTTTCCTCTATTATGATACAGACAGCCAAACTGAACATTTTTGAAAGAAAGTGACCAACGTATGATTAATTGCAAGCTTACAGATTTTGTAGCTTCCAGAGTAAATCAACTGCTAAGAAATGCTAACTTGCTAAAATATAAACTAATTTTAGTCTCTAAATATTAAAATATAATCCATCTTCTTCCTCCATAGGGAAAGCTAATTAGAAATTGTGACTGGCAGAAGGAGGAGAACCCAGAGAACACCAGGATTAAGTTCACGTGCTTAAAACCTGAGCCCGGAACAAGTGGCCAGGTTTTCTTTTCTTCTTTACGTTTCACATGTTCTGAGTTTCCTGAAGCCAGCTCTTGGTAATGGCTGCTGCCCAAACATGCAAGTGACAGAGAAGAGAGTTTGTGAAAAGAACACGTTTAGTTAACATAGAATGCTACAAATATAATGTAGAAATATAGAAAAAAGGTTCATAGATTCTGTTTACACACTTCTCAAAAGATCTGACTGTTCATGTACAATACATGTAAGAGCTAGGGTTTTGGAAGGACCATCAGATAAGGGACATTGTGCTCTGAACCTTTATATTCTAGGAAACCTTCCAAACTGAGTTAGTCTTGGGCACTGATTCCTTGTCCAATGGAGTTTGAGGTGAAAAATGGTAGGGATGGAAAATGCAAAATGAATCAATAGACTGTCTATCCTACTCACATCCAGAACTCTTGCTGACAATTTCAGATTTGCTATTTTATATGGTTGGGGTCTTATTTCATAGGATTTTTATTTTGGTGTATTTTTTAAAATGTAAGTGTACAGTTAAACCTTTGGCAATATGTCTATGAGATTATTCAATTAAATAATGGACATAGCCAAAATGTAAGAAGATTGCCTACCAATATTATGATTTAGTGTGAATAAGTGAGTGAATTAGAATTGTATCATTCTAAGGAGCTACTGTCTTATAATAGTAACCCATTTCATTTACTACTGAAGGAATACATCCAGGAAAAGACTTCATAATTGAAAGAGAAGACCACCAAATGTGTAGCTGGTATTCTACGCACATTTAAGAATATTATATTATGATGAAAATTCTCCAGTGAATTTTTTTATGTACATTGTGAATAGATATACTTACCTGACACTGAGATTAGTTCAATATAGTTTGTAAAGAATAACATGGGTTTCACCAAGGAATTTTCCTTAAATTCAGTATGCAAAACAAGACAATGAATTTCCCAAATTTAGTTATAACAAAACCTATACACATTCCTTTTACTGCCCTTAATGAGTAGTGGTTTTAACCAGCCAGAATTTCAAAGCCTAAGGTAACGTCATAATGAAAATAGTAGTCATTGTGAGAGACGCTTTGCACAGTGATTAAAAACTAGACCACAGGGATTGTTATCCTGGCTCTACTACTTCCTTCTACTATTTCCTAGCTGTGAAATGTTGGAAAAAATATTTAAAATATCTACCTTAGCTTTCTCATCTACAAAATAAGGATAGCAATTATACTCATGTTACAGCATTGTTATGGGGATTAAAGACATTAATATATGTAAAATAATTGGACTAGTGTCTGATACATATAAATATTAAAGCACATACACATCCCAAACATTACAAATTATAGCCAATGTGTAATACATGAGCCTATGGCAACAAAATTTCCCTGTTTCCAATAAAGTTCTTTATCTTAGCGTTTCTACAATGAGTTTGCATGAGATCAAGAAATGCTAGTAAGGTGAAATGAGCACTAAGACAGGATTGACAACTTGCATTCCTCCAGAATCACACTCACTTCTAAGGATAATTGCCTGAACAGCTGGCACATTTTATCATGTAAAGAACATATTATGTCACTCCTGTCTTTTAGTTCACATCTGAATCATTGCTATAATGTTTCTGTCAGAGGTTTTTGATTCAGCACAAAACACGGTATTATTCATAAGGCATCGAACATCAATTCATCAGTCATGTAAAGGTTAACAAGGATAATTTAGCCATTCTTCTCTAGGAATAGTTGCCATTTTGAATGCCTACTTTATGCCAAATACATTTACTTCAGTCGTTGCTAACCATCACCACAATTTAAAATGTTTAGTATTGTTATTATTCCCATTTTAAATATTTATAAAACGTTTCAGAGAGGGATTATTTCATGTATTCTAGGTCATACACTGACTAGTGGAGCCATGATTTAAATGCAGATGTACTTAAATTTAAAGCCAATGTTATTTGTACTACGTCATGTACCACAAGAAATAAGAAAACAAGACTTGAAATCTGACTACACCCCTAAAAAAAATTAACTTTTCTCTTCTTTGATTTAGCAAACTGTAAAATGTGTGAAAACTGGTGACTTTTAATTCTGGATTCTCAGGCTTTTGCCCATATCAAGAATCTGAAATATACTAGGTAAAAGCAGCAGCAGATATCATCTCATTTTTCTGAGGTTCTCTTTTCTCATATTATTTAATTGCCCTAGCAGATCATGAATACTCTTAAGCCAGTGATCTCTGAATTGTATCAAGTTTTCTTAAATATCTTTTATAACAGCACAGCTCAGTTACACACTTTTTTAACAAATCCAGGAACAGATGTTCCCTCTGCAACTTCTTGACCTATGTGACAAATGAAAATGGCTTACATATGTGTCATTAGAGAATGAGAAATAATGGAAATAAAGAATAGAGCATAAGCAATATTTGGAGAGATAATGCTGAGAATTTTTCAAAACTGATAAAAATCAACCCACAGACTCAAGAAATTCTACAAGCCCGAATAGGTCAAATATAACGAAAAACATCCCTATTAGTAAAATAGCTGAAAACCAGAGAGAAAGAAAATACATTAAAAGTAGCCAGAGAAGAAAAGACGTATTACCTTCAACAGAACAACAATGAAACATACAGCTGACTCATCAATAGAAATGATGGAAACAGAAGACAATGGAATGACATCATAAGGTGCTGAAAGAAATAACTGCCAATCTGAGAAGTATATATCCAGAAAAAAAATATGAAATTTCATAAAGAAATGGAGAGCATCAAAAAAGGTAAATATGTGAGTAAATATAACTGTATATTTATGGGACATAATGATACAATAATAATATACAAATATACAATGTACAAAGCAATAATAGTATGTATGAGAAAAATATATTTAGAAATAAATGCATGACAATAATAACATATAATTGAGAAAGTAAATGGAATTAAAGTATTCTAAAATTTTAGCATCATTTCGGAAATGGTAAAATTTTTAATTTTATAAGACTTAAATAAATAATAAATCAAAGACATATATATCATACTCTAGGGTAACCACTAAAATAATATTTAAAATTTTCTTAAAAATATTAAGCTACAGAAGGGAAATAGAAAAAATAATGCAGTCTTAATAAAAGAAAGGAAAAGTAGTGGAAAATAGGTGGTTCAATGGAAAGAAAAAAGCTAGTAAATATAAGCCTAAGTGAATCATTATATACTTTGAATGTAAATAGGCTAAATATTGTAATTTAAAAGACTAAAATTTTCAAGTGTTTCAGGAAGAGGAAAAGTAGAAATAAGAAAGGGTAAAATACTAGACAAAAGCAAAAATAAACACAGGAAAAAAGAGAAACCTGTCTCAATAAAGCAGAGAGCTGTGAGTAGCAGAATAAAACTATTGTAGAAGCAGTAACAAGAGTGTGAAGAAATCCCACCAAGAGTGGTGAAACTTAATGAGAAAGTGACGTTACTATGAAAGAAGGAGAAATAAATTAATTAAATTAAGAAAGAAGTGAGTCAAAACAATGTAGTAGTCTATGAAGAGATACATAAAATTTATTAATGTCTGAATAACTCACTAAGTTTTAAGCTCATTTTTTGTTTCCAGCAGTGTTATTTTTGAAGTTCTTGATAATAAACAGTATATTTATAAAGACAAGGTTAAATTAAGTTTAGTATACCTTATTTTCAGAAATTAGGAAATATGTGATACATTATGGAAATTTTTCCACCCAAATAGCTAAAATAAAGAAGTAATGCTGAAAAAGTGATAGCTTTATATTAGCTACAAATTCAGGATACTCCACCCCGCTGCTCTAATAATTCCCTTCTCTGACATTGGAAGTACAGAACACACAGTCATCATGGTGTGGTGAAATAAGTTGGGGGCATGAGAAGCATTTAAACTCAGCTGATAAGAGAGTATGGGAATGGTCTTAAAATATAAAAAAGAGCTTTCTAGAGTACTGCTTCTCAAAATTTGAAAGGCATATGAATTACTTGAGGTCTCTATTAAAAAGTAGATTCGGAGACTTCAGGGAAGATGGCGGTGTGAGCAGGGCGGCAGAAATCTCCTCCCAACACTATATTTATCTACGAAAACACAGAAAATACATCTATTCCTAAAAGAGAGACGAGAATACACAGGAAAGCGCACAGCGTGCAGCTACACCCGAGAGGACTCGGCACTCCAAGAGGCGGGTAAGATACGGAGCCGCGACCCGGCGGGACCCGAGCCCTCCCCCACCCCAGCGCACCGGCGGGAGGAGAGGATTCAGAGCCGGGAGGGAGTGGAAGTACACCCCGCGAGGTAGCCAGCCCCGGGGATCTGCGCGGGGAGCGCTGACCCACATTGCGCAGTGCAGCGGAGATTGGAGAGACAGAGAGGCAGGATCTCAGCGGGGAACGCGCCAGGGGGCTTGCAGCCGGCTCCGGGAAGGAAAAAAAAAGTGCGCGCTTTCCTCAGCGGTCTTAAAGAGACAGGAGACCAGTGGAGGAGCCGGATCTCCCCAGCACACTCAGCCCAGCAGGCTGGGAGTCCGCGGGAGTTTCAGACGCCTTAGCTGGCGACTGAGGAAGCGTAGCCATACTTCCACTTCTCACTGAGATCAACAGCCTCCTATTCGTTCCCACCCCTGCCAGAGTGATAAAGGGCCCTGCGGAGCGGCGCAGTCACAGCTGTGGAATAGTGGGGCAATAGAGCCACCTACAGCATTCCCACAGAATCTACGTCCTGTGGGCATTTTTTTGTTTTTTTGTTTTGTTTTGTTTTTTTGTCTTGTTTTTGTTTTTTCTTTTCTTTCTTTTTTTCTTTCTTTCTTTCTTTCTTCTTTTTTTTTCTCTTTTTTTTTTTTTCTCTTTTTAAAGTCTTAAAGAGCCCAGCTGACATACGTGGCAACTATCAGTGACCAATTCTATAGCCATGAAAAGACAGAGGAATATGGTTCAGACCAAAATCAACCAGACAACCCCAGAGAGGGAGTCTGAAGGGATGGAAATGCACAGTCTTCCTGAAAAAGAATTCAGAATAAAAGTCATAACCATGCTGATGGACCTACAGAGAAATGTGCAAGAGCTGAGGGAGGAAGTGAGGGAAGTGAGGAAAGACAATGCAGAAATCAGACAAGCGATGGACAGAATTAATAGCAGACTGGATGAGATGCAAGAGACTGTTAATGGAATAGAAATGAGAGAACAGGAATACAGAGCAGCTGAGGCAGAGAGATAAAAGGATTTCTAGGAATGAAAGAATATTAAGAGAACTGTGTGACCAATCCAAACGGAACAATATTCGCATTATAGGAGTACCAGAGGAAGAAGAGAGAGAAAAAGGGATAGAAAGTGTCTTTGAAGAAATAATTGCTGAAAACTTTCCATCGCTGGGGAAGGAAGTAGTCTCACAGTCCACCGAAGCTCATAGATCTCCCAACACAAGGGACCCAAGGAAGACAACACCAAGACACATAATAATTAAGATGGCAAAGATCAAAGATAAAGACAGGGTATTAAAGGCAGCTAGAGAGAGTAAAAAGATCACCTACAAAGGAAAACCCATCAGACTATCATCACACTTCTCAACAGAAACCTTACAGGCCAGAAGAGAATGGCATGATATATTTAACGTTATGAAACAGAAGGGCCTCGAACCAAGAATATTATATCCAGCACAATTATCACTTAAATATGATGGAGGGATTAAACAATTTCCAGACAAGCAAAAGCTGAGAGAATTTGCCTCCCATAAACCACCACTACAGGATATCTTAAATGGACTGCTCTAGATGGAGGCACACCTAAGGCTAAAAAGATGTCACCAGAGAAAATAAAATCATAGTAAAGAAAGCAGACCATCCAAACACTAACTAAAGGCAAAGAATAAAACACCTATTATAGAAAGAATGGAGGAGGAGGAATAAGAAGGGAGAGAAATAAAGAAACAACAGACTGTGTTCACAATAACTTAACAAGAAAGTTAAGTTAGATTGTTAGATAGTAAAGAAGCAACCCTTGAACCCTTGGTAGCCACAAATCTAAAGCCAGCAATGGCAATAAGTACATATCTATCAGTAATCACCCTAAATGTAAATGGACTGAATGCACCAATCAAAAGACACAGAGTAACAGAATGGATAAAAAAGCAAGACACATCTATATGCTGCCTAAAAGAAACTCACCTCAAATCCAAAGATATACACAGACTAAAAGTGAAGGGATGGAAAAAGATATTTCATGCAAACAACAAAGAGAAAAACGCAGGTGTTGCAGTACTTGTATCAGACAAAATAGACTTCAAAACGAAGAAAGTAGCAAAAGATAAAGAAGGACATTACATAATAATAAAGGGGTCAGTCCAACAAGAAGATATAACCATTATAAATATATATGCACCCAACACACGAGCGCCAGCATATGTGAGACAAATACTAACAGAATTAAAGGAGGAAATAGACAGCAATGCATTCATCTTAGGAGACTTCAACACACCACTCACTCCAGAGGACAGATCAACCAGACATAAAATAAGTAAAGAAACAGAGGCACTGAACAACACACTAGAATAGATGGACCTAACAGACATCTACAGAACTCTACACCCAAAAGCAACAGGATACACATTCTTCTCAAGTGCACATGGAACATTTTCCAGAATAGACCACATACTAGGCCACAAAAAGAAACTCAGTAATTTCAAAAATATTGAAATCCTACCAAACAACTTCTCAGATCACCAAGGTATAAAACTAGAAATAAATTTTAGAAAGAAATCAAAAAGGCTCACCAATACATGGAGACTTAGCAACACTCTCTTAATTAATCAATAGGTTAACGACCAAATCAAAACATAAATCAAAGAATATGTGGAGACTAATGACAACAACAACACAAAGCCACAATTTCTGTGGGACTCAGCAAAGGCAGTTCTAAGAGGAAAGTATATTGCAGTCCAGGCCTATTTAAAGAAGGAAGAACATTCCCAAATGAATAGTCTAAAGACACAATTAATGAAATTGGAAAAAGAAGAACAAATGAGGCCCAAAGTCACCAGAAGAAGGGACATAATAAAGATTAGAGAAGAAATAAATAAAATTGAGAAGAATAAAACAATAGAAAAAATCAATAAAACCAAGAGCTGGTTCTTTGAAAAATAAACAAAATAGATAAACCCCTAGCCAGACTCATTAAGAGAAAAAGAGAATCTACACACATAAACACAATCAGAAATGAGAAAGGAAAATCACGATGGACCCCACAGAAATACAAAGAATCATAAGAGAATATTATGAGAATCTATATGCTAACAAGCTGGAAAACATAGAAGAAATGGACAACTTCTTAGAAAAATACAACCTTCCAAGACAGACCAAGCAAGAAACAGAAAAACTAAACAGACCAATTACCAGCGACTAAATCGAATTGGTAATCAAAAAACTACCCAAGAACAAAACCCCCGGGCCTGATGGATTCACCTCTGAATTCTACCAGACATATAGAGAAGAAATAACACTGATTCTCCTTAGTTTTCCAAAAAATAGAAGAGGAGGGAATACTTCCAAACTCATTCTATGAAGCCAGCATCACTCTAATACCAAAACCGGGCAAAGACCTCACCAAAAAAGAAAATTACAGACCAATATCCCTGATGAATGTAGATGCAAAAATACTCAACAAAATATTAGCAAACCGAATTCAAAAATACGTCAAGAGGATCATACACCATGATCAAGTGGGATTCATCCCAGGGATGCAAGGATGGTACAACATTCGAAAATCCATCAACATCATCCACCACATCAACAAAAAGAAGAAAACCACATGATCATCTCCATAGATGCTGAAAAAGCATTTGACAAAATTCAGCATCCATTCCTGATTAAAACTCTCAATAAAATGGGTATAGAGAGCAAGTACCTCAACATCATAAAAGGCCATATATGAGAAACCCACAGCTAACATCATACTTAACAGCGAGAAGCTGAAAGCTTTTCAACTAAGTTCGGGAACAAGACAGGGATGCCCCCTCTCCCCACTGTTATTCAACATAGTACTGGAGGTCCTAGCCACGGCAATCAGACAAAA
>JAVSCE010004781.1:0-51968 GCA_032199065.1 Smutsia gigantea
CTTTTTTCTCTCTCTAGCTGCCTTTAATACCCTGTCTTTATCCTTGATCTTTGCCATCTTAATTATTATGTGTCTTGGTGTTGTCTTCCTTGGGTCCCTTGTGTTGGGAGATCTATGAGCTTCGGTGGACTGCGAGACTACTTCCTTCCCAAGCGAGGGAAAGTTTTCAGCAATTATTTCTTCAAAGACACTTTCTATCCCTTTTTCTCTCTCTTCTTCCTCAGGTACTCCTATAATGCGAATATTGTTCCGTTTGGATTAGTCACACAGTTCTCTTAATATTCTTTCATTCCTAGAAATCTTTTATCTCTCTCTGCATAGCTGCTCTGCTCCTGTTCTCTGTTTCTATTCCATTAACAGTCTCTGTCATCCATTCTGCTGTTAAGCCGTAGTCGCTTGTCTGATTTCTGTATTGTCTTTCTTCAGTTCCCTCACTTCCTCCCTCAGCTCTTGCACATTTCTCTGTAGGTCCATCAGCATGGTTATGACTTTTATTCTAAATTCTTTTCAGGCAGGCTGTGCATTTCCATGCTTCAGACTCCCTCTCTGGGGTTGTCTGGTTTCAGTTGGTCTGAACCATATTCCTCTGTCTTTTCATGGCTGTATAATTTGGTCACTGATAGTTTTCCACACGTGTCTCAGCTGGGCTCTTTAAGACTTTAAAGAAGAAAAAAAGAAAAAAAGAGAAAAAACAAAAAAAGAAGAAAAAAAAGAAAGAAAGAAAAAGAAGGAAAAAAAGAAGGAAAAGAAAAAACAAAAACAAAACAAAAAAAACAAAAAAATGCCCACCGGACGTAGATTCTGTGGGAATGCTCTAGGTGGCGCTATTGCCCCACTATTCCACAGCTGTGACTGTGCCGCTCCGCAGGGCCCTTTATCGCTCTGGCAGGGGTGGGAACGAATAGGAGGCTGTTGATCTCAGTGAGAAGTGTTAAGTATGGCTGCGCTTCCTCAGTCGCCAGCTAAGGCGTCTGAAACTCCCCAGGACTCCCAGCCTGCTGGGCTGAGTGTCCTGGGGCGATCCGGCTCCTCCGCTGGGCTCCTGTCTCTTTAAGACCGCTGAAGAAAGCGCGCACTTTTTTTTTCCTTCCCGGGAGCCGGCTGCAAGCACCCTGGCGCGTTCCCCGCTCAGATCCTGCCCCTCTGTCTCTCCAATCTCTGCTGCACTGCGCAATGTGGGTCAGCGCTCCCCGCGCAGATCACCGGGGCTGGCTACTTCGCGGGGTGTGCTTCCACTCCCTCCCGGCTCTGAATCCTCTCCTCCCGCCGGTGCGCTGGGGTGGGGAGGGCTCGGGTCCGGCCGGGTCGCGGCTCCGTATCTTACCCGCCTCTTGGGGTGCCGAGTCCTCTCGGGTGTAGCTGCACGCTGTGCGCTTTCCTGTGTATTCTCGTCTCTCTTTTAGGAATAGATGTATTTTCTGTGTTTTCGTAGATAAATTTAGTGTTGGGAGGAGATTTCTGCCGCCCTGCTCACACCGCCATCTTCCCGGAAGTCTGGATCCCTGCTTTCCACAAGTGGCTGGAATATCAGTCTCTCCAGGAATTCTGCCTATCTTAGCTTTCCAACCCTGTAATCACAAGAGTATCATGCAAGCACCGTGAATTGTAGGTTTGTGCTCCCAGAGCAGATCTCTGGAGTTAGGCATTCAGCAGTCCCTGGTCTCCACTCCCTCCCTGCTTGGTTTCTCTTCCTCCTACTGGTGAGCTGGGGTGGGGAAAGGGGTTGGGTCCCTCCTGGCCATAGCTTTGGTATGTTACCCTGTTCTGTGAGGTCTGCTCTTTTTTTCCAGGTGTATGCAGTCTGGCGCAGACCTCTTTCCTGTTGCTCTTTCAGGATTAGTTGTATTAATTATATTTTCGTATTATATACGGTTTTAGGAGGAAGCTTGTGTCTCACCTCTCACGCCGCCATCTTTATTCAAATCCTAATCTTGTCTCCAATGCTCTATGATTTTACATAGTGTAAAACATGCAGCATGAAAATATAAGCATTTTAATAGGAAAACTAAGTGCTTTTACCTAAATATTCATTTGGTTTAGAATTATTTTCACTTATTTATTCATTTACTCATTTATTCATTCATTTATTAGCTTACTAAAAAATATTAGATATATAATTTTACCAAGATAGCTGAGTCCAGGTCTGGCACTTAGGGCTGTGTAATCTTGAACAAGTCCTCTGTGAATCTCCAATTCTCTTGGGGTTGATTTGAGAATTTATTAAATGTCAGAGAAAATGCTTTCTAAACAGAGAGATTCATAAATGTAGTGTTATTAACTAGCATTATTACAAGTCTTAAATAATGAATATTCTGAATTATAATGAAAAACATTAATATTGAAGTATGAAAGTAATGTTTTATAGTGTGCATAGATTTTCAAAATACTTGGCATTAGGGTTTCCATATAAAGTAAACCATTAAAAAGTATTTCAAAAGTTCAAATCCAGAATCAATTACTATACATTTAGGACCACCAAACTTACTATATGTATCTGGCTTTATTTCCTGAGTATTTGTTATTATTTGCTAGATTATTACTTATTTCTGTTCTGTAATATAGTTGCTAAGTAGTTGCTATGTTTAAAACATATTTTGTCAAGTAAGTACCCTAAAATTACATACTTTTGAATGATTTAAGTGATGAAGCATAATTTGTTTGTCAAAATGACTCAAGGTGAGGAAAAACTATGGCCTAAGATTTCATGGATGCATTAGTCATCTTCTAGTAGTTATTAACTTAATAATTCAGATGCATTTTATATCCACAGTATCAGCTAAAAATTTTGAGATGCACCTTTAAAATCTGGTGAAATTTATCTTTGTTCATTCTTTCTTGATATCAGAGCTAGAATTTTTGTTGTTTGGTTAAGCACTGGTAAGTGTAAAGAAAGAAATAATGCTGAAGATGTATTTTTATGCCTAAATTATTGATTATAGTAAAACCTTATTAATTTAGGATTCAGGGATTGGGAAGAAGACAACTAACTAAGGAGTACTAGTCCTAACATTTCATTTTAAGTTTCTAAATAATCCTGTGTACCTATTAGCAATGTGTTCAATGAAATTGAACACATCTACAAATTAATATGCATTCTTCATGGCCCTTATTTTCCTTTTTCTTACAGTTGCTTTCTTACTTGATTTGGGATTTGTTTGAAATTAAAATTACCTGGATTTAAAATGGTTAAAACTTACTTTCCTATTGATTTGTATGTTATTTGCATTTAAGTTTAAGATTAAAGTATTAGTGAAATGACGTTGTGCCTGAGATTTGAAGTAAAGTCCTATAAGCCCCCACACAAAACAGACAACAAATAGTTATGAAAAGGCCTTATTCATCTTTGAAAAGTGCTCTACATTCATTAAAATTATCTCAAATTTGTATCAAATCAACATAATTTTGTATGTCATTAAAAGTGGAGATAGCACAGCAATGGAATGTCTCTTTTTGCAGAAGTAAATTATTTGTGTAGAGGACTTACTAGAACATGATCTTCACATATAATGTTCAATATGAAACATATAAGTAATATATCATGACAAAACAATTTTTGTGCTTTTTATATACAAGTATTTAAGTAAAAAAAATGATGTAGCAAATAGGTATAATTCATGCATCATCCATTTTTTTATTATCTGTTATAAGGATTTTACTGGCTCTAAGAAAAAGCTTTTTAGCAATAATATTTGCTAATAGAAAAGCCTGAGTTTTGTGCATGTATGTGATTTTAACTTGAATAAAATTGTATGTCCATTCAATGTTAGACCTGAAGATCAAATCATGAGAAATTTGAAGCTGGTAGGCTAATGTAGTCTAGACCTAAGATGTTGTGTATGGCCTTGAGAAAACCAGAAGCTGTGGAGAATCAGAAGACTGAATAGGTCTAGAGACAGTTTATAATAAGAATAGAATTTGTTAGCTTTTGTGACTAATTTGATATGGGAGTAGAAAAAAAGAGCAGTGTTCTGTGTTTGTGTGTTTGTTTTTCAAGTACTTTAGTCATATGCTTGAAGAAAAAAGACTGGTGATGTTGATTCTAATGAGGTAGTTACTAAGCATTATTTCTGAAAATGCTAGTAAACTCTTCTTCATGGGAAATTGAAAAATAGGCATATTTCTTTTTTCTTTCATCCATTTTGGTACCACACATATCTATTTTAGTAAGTTCGTGTATCATCCTTGTGAACCCATGCTAGTATATTGGGATACAAAGATGTCCATTAGGACATAAAATCCAAGCAGTAGTCTATTTAACTTTGAATTTAAGCAATAGTATTTACTGTCTCTCACTCTGTGACTCTCTTTTTTTGTAAATTTATGATCATATTTTGCTTATATATTTCAAATTTCAGGTTAAATCAAGAGTCTGCAACCTTTTTCTTTATAAGGCCAAATAGTTAATAATTTGGCTTTGTGGGATACATAGGACGTGGCCCATGAGCTGCAGTTTGGCCCATGGGCTGCAGATTGCCGATCCTTGCTTTTATTACTAATATATGATTATTTGAAATTGTTAATTGCCAAAACACCAATAAGGATGATAGAAATCAATCCTATTTAAGAGTGGAGGTTACCCTGCTCCTATCTTTTTTTTTTGTATCAGTTTGTCTCTGTGACCATATAGTAAGCAAATTAAAATTTGTGGGAGTCATTCAGAACTGGCTGGCTGGCTCTCTGGTTTCATTCTCTTATAAAAGTATATAAAGTTTTTAAAAAATTATGTCAGTTTGACATGTATTCCATGAAATTTAATTTATCTATATTTGATAATGAGCAAATTCATTATATTATACAGAAATCAAGTTGAAGGAAAATGGAGCTCATCATATATGTTCTTATAATGTTCTACTTTAAAACTTGTTCTTAAATGGTAAATGTTCTAATTTTATGTGGGATTTATTACTGTTATCTTCTTGCAGCTTGTATAAGTTCCTCTATAAATAGTGAAGCTTCTTTGGACAACGTAGATGATGAACAACCACAACAGCCAGTTGAAACTACCATAGTATTGAAAATTCAGCAAAACATAGGTATTTTATTTCTTTTATTAACTTTGAAAAGATGGTATTTTGGATTTGAGTTTTCTTGTTTACTTCAAAATTATTTTCATGTCATTTTGCTATCTTAAAAGTGCTAGATTAAGCCAATATTAAGTACTATGGAAAGTGCTAAGCCTTGGAGATAGAAATATTTATAAATAATACCTTATCCCAAATACCTTCAAAGGTTGGGCACTCCCTATTAATTGTTTTGGTGTTTTTAGAAGAAAAACATGCTGAGTGAGTTTTGGGAATTAGTATACTAGGGGCAGTGTTTCTCAAACTGGTATTCCCAGGATTGCTGTTGCAGAAGATTTTGATACGTGTTCTGTGAAAAAGTCAAATTCAAGTCTGGAAATTTGTAATGCATTTTAGTATTTTAAAACTCCAAGAAGTGTGACAGTCACTTTCTTGTTTTTTAGACTTATCGATCAAAGAACAGTGAGCCTGTTGTTTAGAGGAAAGCCAATTTGAGAAATGCCTTATAAACATTAAGATTTTTGACTGAAGAGTTGGAAGACAAGTAGCTTTAATTGTTTTTCTTGTTATTTGTTAGATAAACTTAATTACCTAAATTCTTTGTACCTAAGTGTGTGTGTATGTCTGGACTACTCTTGTTAGTTTAGTTTTGTTTTTAACTTACAATAATCAAGAAAAAAATAAAAATAGAAATTAACAACTTAGACTTACTAATTCTTATATTTCATAGTGGTGGAATCTCCATTTCTGTAGTTATACAAATGTCTTTCTATTATAATGATTGAGAACAATTGGAGCTGACATTTTTGGTTTAAGTTAAGGAGCATGAGATGGTCGGAATATCACTATAAGTATTTATAGAAGTCTTTTAAGTATGCGTTAGGTTTTTGCAAAGAGGTGTGTGAGTGTGTATATGTGTGTAAGAGAGACACTTTTTTTAAGGTTTTGCTAAGGTGGTGATGATTACCAGTCCAACCATTGCAATCTAGTTTTTCAATTTACTGCTGTATTTTCCTCTAAGACTTTGCTTCCTTTTAGTATATGTATGTGTGTCTGTAAGTATGTGTTTGTGTGTGTGTTGTTGTTTTTTAGGCCCATCAGTTACCTACATTTCAGAGTCTAGGAGCAGTTAAGCCTTTCTTTTGCTCATTCCATTTCCATTTGTTTTGTGTTTGTTTTACTTTTAGGTGTGATTGCAGCATTTGCAGTTGCAGTCTTTGCTGCTGGTATCTCCTTTCATTACTTCAGTGATTAGGGTGAGGCACAGAGAACTTCCTGATCATCCAGAGAACACTGACCAACCGTTATGAATAATAAAGATGCAAACGATTCATCTGCATTTAAGACAGTTGCAGCCAGATCTGCTGCCATAATGCCTTTTAGGTGTGTTTCTGACTAAAATGAAATCACCAGCTGCCTTGTTTAGTCCTGCTTATCTTATAGGTGGCCTAGGCTTACAAAAATAAAGTTATGCATCTAGGTGGAAGTTGCATGTAATAAATCATTATTATCTATTTTTTTTAATGTTCAAAATGATGGTTTATTTTCATAGATTTTAGTCCTGTTGATCTGGATCACAGATTGATTAGAACATTGAACATTTGAACAATTGGGGTTGACTGAATATTTCAGTAATAATAGGAGAAATTTCTGCAAAGTGGGGAACAACCTACTAGGTAATTCATACTATAGGACCTTCAAATTTTCATCCAGTTCCAAAATACTAATCAAATTCTAATTGAGGAGTAGGAGGCCTTTCCGAAGGGATTTTTATCAGTAAGGATTTTCATAAATCATGTACTTTCTCAGGTTACTCTATCATAACTGTTTAAATATACTACATAAGACTGTTGCTTCCAAAGTACATTAGACTAAGTACTGTAAAACAACTAGATCCTGAATAAAATCTACTTTTGAATGCATCAGTAGGCTCGAAAAAAGTAGGGGACATCTCCAAGAATCATACTTCTACTTTTCCCTACAAAAATGAACACATTTTGAATTTTGTGAATACTGTATTAGGCATACAGGTGGACATTGGTTGCCTAGATAGCAAATACCAATTACAGCACTGCCATATGCAGTTTGCCTTGGACCAGAAAAAAGACATATCTGAATGTGAGATGCTAGGACACTTGAAGTGGCCCTCAGTTTGTAGTACTCTTTTAGCCTCTGGCAAAAGCAAGGTATAAGCCCAAGATTCTCATAGAGTAAGGTAAAGCAATATTTCATGTCTAGAGATCAGCAGATGCCAGTTGAACCTTGATGGTGTGCGAAAGAACCTATAGAAATAACAAACTTTGGATTCAATTCTCCAAGTTATCATCACCAACATAAAAGAAGAATGGAACCAAAAGCAGATCTAAAGAGAAACAAATTGAACTGCTAGAAATGAGAAGCATGTTACTTGAAATAAAAAAAAAACAAAACAGAAAAACCTCAGACATGTTGCATATCATATTAGACTCAGTTGAAAAGACAATAAATAAACTGGAAGCTAGATCTAAAGAAAATGCACAGTGTGTAGCAAAGAGAAATGAATCATAAAAGTATTAAAGAGAAGTTAAGAGAGATGGAGAAAAGATTTATAAAGACTGGAAGTACTAGGAGAGAATAGAGAGGATGGGGGAGTGGCAATATTTGACGATATAACAGGATTTTCCACATTTGTTGGACAAGCATGAGTGCATATATTCAAGAAGCACCATTATCCCCAGTATATATAGATAACCTCCATGCTTAAACTCAATGTAGTGTAACTGCAAGATTCTAAAAGCAATTAAAGGGGCAAAGATCATCAATGAAGGCAAGACAGTCAAATATTTAGTAGGCTTCTCAATAGCAACAATGTACCCAAAAGATGGTGGAATAAAGCCTTCAAAAATCTGAGAAGTAATTATGAGAATTTGTACCAAGCAAAACAGAAATAAAGACATGTTCAGATGAAAAAACAGATTTTACCATCAACAGACCTTCATTAAAGAAACTACAAAAGGAAGAAAGTGATTCCAAAAGGATGATCTGAAATTGAAGAACTAGTGTGCAAATAAAATGTTAAAATATGTAAATCGTGTTGATATAAAACAATGGTAATGAAAGAAGTGTTTATAAGAAGTAAAATTGTAAACAAATGTAAAATAAATAAACATTTTATGCAACATTAATGTGGACTCTTAAAATAGCATGTAATTGAAAACTGGACAATAGCTTATGAGATGGGAAGAGGTGATTGGAATTGAAGTGTTTTCAGGTACTCATTATTCAGATAATGGTTCAAGTTACCTTTTAATATGTTAAATATGTGAAGTCTCAAGTGTAACTTCTAAAATAATAGATATGGAATGAACCATTCCAAAGGAAAATATGTCTAAAATATGAACTAGGAAGACAATAACTACAAAAAAAGCTAAGAAATTAGGGGTGGGGAGGGACAGACTTAATAAATAATAGTAACAAGTCCAATAGTAATTTTTAAATACAAATAGCCTAAACCCAGTTAAAGAACAGATTGGTTAGATTTTTTTTTAAATGCAGCTAAAACCTGGATTTTTAAAAAGGTGAAAAAAGTGCATTGGGCAAATAGCAAAAGAACATTTGTGTTGTTTTAGTGATACTAAATCAAAATTAGGTTTTATGATAGCATTACTAAAGATGGAGAAGGCCACTAGTAAAAGGATCAATTCACTAGGAATGTATAACAATTTTATATACATTACAAAATGGCCTCAAAATGTATAACTATAGTGCTAAACTGGCAAACAATATAGTGGGAAATTTCAACAGCTCTTAATGAAAAATCAAGTGGACCAAAAAATGACTGAATCCACAGATTTGAGTAATGCAATTAACATTGATTCATGGACAAATTTAGAATAATCAACTATTAGGGAATATTCTTAAGCATTGTCTTTTAACAAAAATTGATCATGTCCTAGGCATGAAGTAAGTCACAAATTTCAAAAAATTGAGATTAAATGGATAATCAAATAGGTCAGTGATAAAGGCAACTTTTTAAACTCGCATTTACAAGTTTTAAAAAAACATGAAAGAAGAAAAATACTTAGAACCTAATTATAAGTATATACATTTGGAACTGGGTGATGCAGCAATAACAACACTTTGAGGAAAATTACTTTAAATGTTTATGGGAAAAGGCCAAGTGTGTAACTTGAGTCAGGAAAAGAATAATGTTGAAGCAACAGATACAGGCAAGAACTTGGTGAATTAGGAAATAGATAATCACAATGTCAAAGTTTTTTCATGACAAAACAAATTGGCATAATCATACAGAAAACAGCCAAGTGAACAATGTAAAGATTGATAAAGGGATCCTAACCCATAGATACAGAAGAGGTGAAAATGATGAGAGACTATCAGGTGCATCTTAATGTATTTGGAAATTAAGGCAAAATAGACCAATGTCTAGAATAATGCAGTTCCTTAAATTGGCTCAAGAAGTAAATAGACTAGAGAGTGTAGATAAACTGGATAGATTTATTCAATAGTATTAGATAATAAACAATTTTAGGGTGGTTTTTGTTTTTGACAAAGATAAATCGAGTCCATGTTTACACGTTTTATTCCTCTTTCAAGTACTGTAATAGTTCAGTGTTACACAAGTTCTTCTAAAAGTAGATAATAGAATCATTTTCAACTTTTATGAGGCTGGTATAACTTTCATTGATACTAGAATCAGACACATTCAGTAAGAGAAAAGACAAATCGCACTTATTAAAACTTGTAAAAGTCAAAAACTGAATTCAGCATTACATAAAAAAAGAATGCATCATGACTAAGTTGAATACACTGAAAATCAGGAACATAAGGATGCCTATTACTGCTCTATTCATTGTCCTGTAGAAAAATGAACAAAAGACAGAAACCAGCTATTTTAAGATTATGTGACTGAGCATTTGGAAGGAAGTTTAACCTCATTAAGTTATCAATGAGTTAAGTCTACAATGAATACTGCTTTTCGTCCACTAGATTGAAAAATTATGACAATAGCAATGAAACCATCTATCAAAAAGACATCTACACATGGGGTTGTAAACTGATAACACGGTTTGGAAAGAAATTTGGCTTGTATAGTTAAATGCAGTCTCTAGTGCCTTACTATTCTACTACATACATACATTCAAGAAGTTATGTGCACAAGAGTACATGTGAGAAGATTCAAGGCAGCTCTAATCACTCAAATGTCTATTGAGAGAATAAATGGTGAGTTTTGTAATTTTATTAGCAGGGAGCATGACCTGAGAGATAAAGTGATAGATAAACCAAGTCTCAGAAGCATACAGTATGGTACAGGTTTTATAAAGCTTAAAAACAAGCAAATGTAAACTATATAATACATAGGAATATATGTATTTTTTATAAAACTTTTAATTTTTATATGAAAATATCTGATAGCAAAAATTCAGGATTGTGATTACCATTTCAAGGTGGGAGTGATGGCAGGACAGGAAGGAAAGAAGGAACAAATGAATTGATAAAACAATATTGGTGATGTTTTAGTTCCTGAGCTGAAGTGGGTTTTGTGACGTTCATTTTATTACTTAGTGGCATAATGTATTATTTGGGTTGTCTATTACTGACAGACACCCCCAAATTTAATTGTCTTGAAACAATCACTGTTTCATCTTTCTCACAAACCTGAGTTGACAGGAATCAGTTGGGTGGTTCTCTTCCACGTGGTGTTGGCTAGAGCTACAATTTTCTAGGAACTTGATTGGGTTTGAACCATTCAAGATAGCTCCTGAAGAACATGGTTGTCAGTTGCTGCTGGCTGTCAGCTGGGAACTCAGACATCACACCTCATTTCTCTACGTGACCTCTCTACCTGGCTTCAGGTTCTTCCATCATAATGGCTGGGCTTCATCTTATCATGTGCCACAAGAAGTGACATCCCAAGTGTAAGCATTCCAAGAAGAATAAACTAGAAGCTGTGAGTCCTCTTGAGGTTCTGGTTTGGAAGACTCAGAACGTCATTTCCATTATACTATATTGGTCAGACAATCTATAGGACTAGCCCAGACTGAAGAAGAAGGGTGAAAAGAAACTTTACTTCTCAATGGGCATGCATATATGAGAAGGAAAGGGGTTGGTGGCAGCCATCCTTGGATAGTAGTTACTGTAACATACTCTCAGGTCATATCAATCCATGTTCTTGACAAGTGAGAAATACATTCACTACCTCCCCAAATACCTTAGTCTCATCTCAGTATGTTTTCAAATTCAGGATCAAGGCCCGTAATCTCTTTGCTAAGTTAGTTTCAAGTACACCTTTACTGCAGTTCCTCCCAACCTGAAGATGCATGAACTAAAAGGAAAGTTTTCTTCACCATATTCATCCAGCATATAATGGCAATTCAGGCAAAACACCCTTGTTTGAAAAGAGGGAAAATGAAAGAGGTACAAAGCAGTGAACAGTTTGTAGTAACTCTGAACTTCAGTTGGGCACATGTCTTTATCAGTTGATTTAATGGCAGGGAATGTGTGTGACTTAAGGCCTAGTTCTCCCAGAGAATGGTCTTCAGTGCTTAGCTCTTCTCTACAAATTTTTGACTATCTACTCAGTCATTCTTTTCCCTAAGAAATGGCTTAAGTTTAAAACTGAGTAGCTTTCTCAAACTGCTTCCTGATTTCTGAAGCTTGAAGGCCCAGAAGCCTCTTTTTATTTTGAATTGTCTCTCCCTTGTAGACTAGGCTGATGTGATTCCTTTAAAAATATTGTGTATTTCCTATCAATCAAATTATAATCTACTAAAGGCACATGCACAAATCCATTCAAGACAAGCCTCACTCTCTACTTTGAACTGAGAGGTTGCTGGAAAACAGTATCCTTAAGAATCTTAGATACCCATTGTCTATCTGAGTGAGTTACAGTGTGGGCTCATAAGATTCTTAGAAGTCTTTTTGTCTAGCTAAGATATCCATGAGGCACAGGCTTAAATATTTATGAAGACTTAAAGGTTATTACAGCTGTACCCTTGACCCTAACTTGCCCTGATACTATGTTTTACTAGCAATTCCTTGGATTTGATCTTTGTCCAGAGGTCATTTTCTCCTTGAAAACCTCTAGCTGGCTGGAAAAGGTGATCCGGGCTCTTTACATTTCCTATAAGTTTTGCTCCAAAACTGAACAGGTTCTTACTTAGTTCATCTCCCATCTCATATTTGATCATAGTCAGCTGGAAGTAGTCACTTGGAATTTTCAATATTCTGCCTGGAAATCTTCTTGGCCAGATCCACAAGTTTATTGGTTTACTTCCCCTTAATGATTTACACAGTTTATTAGTTCTACATTTCTCATTACTGCAGGTGTTGCCTTTCATAACAAGGGTTCCTTTCAATAACAATTTCTTTATTGTTATTCTAGCCACCACTTCTCAGTTCCAATGTTAAGGCTACATGATTTGGTTTTGGCCCAGTAGCACCCTTTCTCTAGGTACCAGTTACTAGTTTGGTTATCTCTTGCTTCATAATAACTTCAAAACTTTTTGGCATTAAGCAACCATTTTATTAACTCTCATGATTCTGTGGGTAGACTAGGCTCAGCTGGCTCAACTGAAAGGTTCTTCTGCTCCACATGATGTTGGCTGCAGTTATCAGAACTGTGACATCCAGGATAGCTCATCCACATGGTTGGCAGTTTGTTTGTTTCTCCTGCATGTGACCTCTCCATAGGGCTCACGCTTCTCACAGCATGGTGGTTGAATTTCAAAAGGAAGAGCCCCAAGAATCTGTTCAAAGAAGGAAGTGGAAATTGTTAACCTCTTAAGGCCTGGGCTTAGAAGTGCCAGAATGTCATTCCCTGTATGCTATTGTCAAAGCAAACAGGGAAAAGAATCCCATCTCAAGGGAGGAGTAGCACATGCATACCGAGGAGGAAAGAATTGATGGCATTCATCACTGGAGACTTATCAATAATTAATATATGTCAAATTTTTTATTTTCTAAACATTTTACATACATAGCATCATCAAATGAAGCTTTACTGACATACTGTACTTTGCAGGCTTTATACTGTACTGTGGAACTTAGGAAATTCTGGGTCCAAAAGTGTCCTGTACAAGAATTCTTAATTAAAAAGACTTGACCTCTTAGGAAAATAATATTTTTTACTCAATTTGTTGAGTTTATTAAGGAGATCTTAATTTACAGAATTGTGAAGGGGAGCGTAATGATAAGGGTGAAGGTAGTTTAATCAGCTCTTAGATCCTATTTTAGTCAAATCCAATTCAGTCAAAGATATACCAGGTACCTGTCTCCATGATTAAAATTCTGAATATTAATAAGCTAAGATACTAGTCTGTAATTATCTATATCTAGACAAACATACAAGGTTTGGAAAGAAAGTTTATGCTTTCAAGTTAACATTCTTGAAAATATTTTCCAGATTTTAATTATAAATAAAATAATAGCTAATGATTATGAAGAGTTGAGTTTTACTCCTAGACCTTCAATAAAGAAACAAAACCTTGGGAAGTTACTTAGTTCCTTTGATGTTTCGGTTGGAACAAATCCTAACAATATCAAAGTAATTCTCACTATACAGTTACTTACAATTTACAAAGTATTTTCACATTTGCATCATGCCTTGTTTAACAGTTCAGAAACATGACTTGCTAAACCTATGTATTAAAGGGAAAGGTACTGATGAAAGGCAGTGATTGAGTGTACAGAAGCAATAGGAATAACTGTACAGAAGTAAGAAAACATGAATGTAAGATTCCTAGAAAGATAGGAAGGGGTAGTCTCTAAAACATAGGCAGCTATTGGCATTGAGATAAAGAACATCTAATATGATAACTCAGAGGGAGAAGAAAGTTGGTTCAGTTGTTGGGCTTGTAGGTTTGCTAATAGAAAGCTAAAGATGTTCTCATCTAATGTCTTCAGATTTCAATGAAGTTGGCAAGGTCATCTGCTGAGAGTGGAGAAAGAGAATAAAGAAGATTTCAAAGAATTGTTGCAAATAATGGGAGATTAACTTGACCAAAGAACCCTAGTAAGGTAAAGCCCCCATTAGAGGTTAGTAATAATAAGTGAATGAAATTGTGTGATCTTTTTCCCCCAGTAGTCTTTGCCTTCTCAGATTTAGGAATGGAAAAAATGAATAGCAGTATTTGGGGGTCTTGTCTAACAGCTAAGTTGAAAGCAAAGAAGAGCTAGAAATTTAGGATATTGGCAAGATTATTATGTAAATGATGAAGCATGAAATTTAAGCTGAATAAAAAAAAGTAAAGAGGGGATGGGTTTCAAGGCGGAGATGCCTTGATGAACTGTAAATGTAAAGACTCCAGCAATGGATCTAGAAGAAATCAAAGGCCCAAAATTCTGGTAGTAGTTGACAAGTAAATAAGGAAGCATGATCGTGATCATAAGTAACGATGCTTGGAAGAGTGATTTGAGAAGAAAGAACTCATACATGAAAGCAAATGAAGTCAGTGTCTGAGGTGAAGTAAGTCCTTGGAGGTCAGGAGATAAGGAGATTAAGGAACCAGGATGTCCAGATTAGGGAAGAGTGGTCTGCAAGAATAATGACAGCACCCAACATGATAGGACTCGGAGCATAAGGGAAGCCTGGGTGAATCAAGTACCTGATTTTTGATAAATGAGGGAGAGTGATTAGAAAGACAGTAGTTGACAAGGATGGAGGAAAAAGTGATATAAACAGCATGAGCTTTTTAAAAAGTACATAAGATGTTTTATATAAACAAGTAGGCATAATGGTTTAAAGTAAAGGAGAACGTCAGTGTTACTTGATCGATTAAGGATTGAAGGAATTGTACTGAAATCTCTGGTGGTAGCTTAGTCACATTCCCCTGTATTCTACCAATTTGTACTGTGTATAATTTATGGCATTTTATTAGATATATATAAATTTAAAATTGGTAGATATTGTGAAATGTACTACTTTATCATTATGTAATGACCCTTTTAAAGCTAATAATGCTTTTTCTCGTTGAGCTTATTTGTATGATATTAATTTAGTGGTACTTGCTTTTTTGAAAAAATCGTTTGCATATTGTGGCTTTTTCATCATTTTTCTTCTAACTTTTCTATATCCTTAAGTTTTTTTAAGTTTACTTTGATATCATTAATCTACAATTAAATGAGCAATATTATGGTGATTACACTACACCCTTCACCCGGTCCCCCCCACCAAACCCATGACAATCACTGTCCATCAGCATACTGAGCTGCTATAGAGGCACTACTTGTTTTCTCTGAGTTGTACAGCCCTCCCTGTGACGCCCTAACATTACATCTGCTAATCGTAATGCCCCCTTTTCCCCCTTGTCCCTCCCTTCCCACCGTCCTCCCCAGTCCCTTTCCCTTTAGTAACTATTAGTCCGTTCTTCGGTTGTGAAGGCTGCTGCTGTTTTGTTCCTTCAGTTTTTTTTGGCTTTCTTAGTTCTTATATGCCACATATGAGTGAAATCATTTGGTACTTGTCTTTTCTGGCTTGGCTTATTTCACTGACCATAATACCCTCTAGCTCCATCCATGTTGTTGCAAATGGTAGGATTTGTTTTCTTCTTATGGCTGAATAATATTCCATTGTGTATATGTACCACTTTTCTTTATCCATTCATCTACTGATGGACACTTAGGTTGCTTCCATTTCTTGGCTATTGTAAATAGTGCTGCGATAAACATAGGGGTGCATCTGTCTTTTTCAAATTGGGCTGCTGCATTCTTAGGGTAAATTCCTAGGAGTGGAATTCCTGGGTCAAATGTTATTTCTATTTTGAGTTTTTTGAGGAACCTCCATACTGCTTTCCACAATGGTTGAACTAATTTGCATTCCCACCAGCAGTGTAAGAGGGTTCCCTTTTCTCCACATCCTCGCCAAGATTTGTTGTTGTTTGTGTTTTGGATGTTGGCTATCCTCACTGGTGTGAGGTGGTATCTCATTGTGGTTTTAATCTGCATTTCTCTGATGATTAGTGATGTGGAGCATCTTTTCATGTCCCTGTTGGCCATCTGAATTTCTTCTTTGGAGAAGTGTCAATTTATGTCCTGTGCCCATTTCTTAATTGGACTATTTGCTTTTTGTTTGTTGAGGTGTGTGAGTTCTTTATATATTTTGGATGTCAACCCCTTATTGGATACGTCATTTATGAATATATTCTCCCATACTGTAGGGTGTCTCTTTGTTCTACTGATGGTGTCCTTTGCTGTACAGAAGCTTTTCAGCTTGATATAGTCCCACTTGTTCATTTTTGCTTTTGTTTCCCCTGCGCAGGGAGATATGTTCATGAAGAAGTTGCTCATGTTTATGTCCAAGACATTTTTGCCTATATTTTTTTCTAAGAGTTTTATGGTTTCATGACTTACATTCAGGTCTTTGATCCACCTTGAGTTTACCTTTGTGTATGGGGTTAGACAGTAGTCCAGTTTCATTCTCTTACATGTAGCTGTCCAGTGTTTCCAACACCAGCTGCTGAAGAGGCCGTCATCTCCCCGATGTATATCCAAGGCTCCCTTATCAAATGTTAATTGACTGCATATGTTTGGGTTGATGTTTGGATTTTCTATTCTATTCCATTGGTCTGTGGGTCTGTTTTTGTGCCAATACCAAATTATCTTAATAACTGTGGCTTTGTAGTAGAGCTTGAAGTCAGGGAGCGTAATTTTCCCCCTGTTTTATTCCTCCTTCTCAGGATTGCTTTGGCTATTCGGGGTCTTTTGTCGTTCCATATGAATCTTAGAATTATTTGTTCCAGTTCATTGAAGAATCCTGTTGGTATATTGATCGGGATTGCATTGAATCTGTATATTGCTTTAGGTAGTATAGCCATTTTGACAATATTTATTCTTCCTAGCCAAGAGCATGGGATGAATGTCCATTTGTTAGTGTCCTCTTTAATTTCTCTTACGAGTGTCTTGTAGTTTTCAGAGTACAGGTCTTTCACTTCCTTCGTTAGGTTTATTCCTAGGTATTTTATTCTTTTTGATGCAATTGTGGTTGGAATTGTTTTTCTGATTTCTCTTTCTGTTAGTTCATCGTTAGTGTATAGGAAAGCAACAGATTTCTGTGTGTTAATTTTGTATCCTGCAACTTTGCTGAATTCAGATATTAGTTCTAGTAGTTTTGGAGTGGAGTCTTTAGGGTTTTTTATGTACAATATCATGTCATCTGCAAATAGTGACAATTTGATTTCTTCTTTACCAATCTGGATGCCTTGTATGTCTTTGTTTTGTCTGATTGCCGTGGCTAGGATGTCCAGTACTATGTTGAATAACAGTGGAGAGAGTGGGCATCCGTGTCTTGTTCCCGATCTAAGATGAAAAGCTTTTAGCTTCTTGCTGTTAAGTATGATGTTTGTGAGCTGTGGGTTTGTGATATATGGCCTTTATGATGGTGAAGTACTTGCCCTCTATACCCATTTTGTTGAGAGTTTTAATCATGAATGGATGCTGAATTTTGTCAGATGCTTTTTCTGCATCTATGGAGATGATCATGTGGTTTTTGTTCTTCTTTTTATTGATGTGGTGGATGACGTTGATGGATTTTCGAATGTTGTACCATCCTTGCATCCCTGGGATGAATCCCACTTGATCATGGTGTATGATCCTTTTGATGTATTTTTGAATTCGGTTTGCTAATATTTTGTTGAGTATTTTTGCATCCACGTTCATCAGGGATATTGGTGTGTAGTTTTCTTTTTTGGTGAGGTCTTTGCCAGGTTTTGGTATTAGAGTGATGCTGGCTTCATAGAATGAGGTTGGAAGTATTCCCTCCTCTTCTATCTTTTGGAAAACATTAAGGAGAATGGGTGTTATTTCTTCTCTGTATGTGTGGTAGAATTCGGAGGTGAATCCATCTGGTCTGGGGGTTTTGTTCTTGGGTAGTTTTTTGATTACTGCTTCAATTTCGTTGCTGGTGATTGGTCTGTTTAGTTTTTCTGTTTCCTGTTTGGTCAGTTTTGGAAGGTTTATTTTTCTAAGAAGTTGTCCATTTCTTCCAGGTTTTCCAGCTTGTTAGCATATAGATTCTCATAATATTCTCTTATAATTCTTTGTATTTCTGTGGGATCCGTCGTGATTTTTCCTTTCTCATTTCTGATTCTGTTTATGTGTGTAGATCCTCTTTTTCTCTTAATGAGTCTGGCTAGGGGTTTATCTATTTTGTTTATTTTTTCAAAGAACCAGCTCTTGGTTTCATTGATTTTTTTCTATTGTTTAATTTTTCTCAATTTTATTTATTTCTTCTCTGATCTTTATTATGTCCCTCCTTCTGGCGACTTTGGGCCTCATTTGTTCTTCTATTTCCAATTTCAGTAATTGCGTCTTTAGACTATTCATTTGGGAATGTTCTTCTTCCTTTACATAGGCCTGGATTGCAATATACTTTCCTCTTAGAACTGCCTTTGCTGCGTCCCACAGAAGTTGTGGCTTTGTGTTCTTGTTGTCATTAGTCTCCATATATTCTTTGATTTCTGTTTTGATTTGGTCACTAACCCATTGATTAATTAGGAGAATGTTGTTAAGTCTCCATGTATTTGTGAGCCTTTTTGTTTTCTTTCTAAAATTTAATTCTAGTTTAATACCTTTATGATCTGAGAAGTTGGTTGGTAGAACTTCAAGATTTTCGACTTTACTGAGGTTCTTTTTGTGGCCTAGTATGTGATCTATTCTGGAAAGTGTTCCATGTGCACTTGACAAGAATGTGTATCCTGTTGCTTTTGGGTGCAGAGTTCTGTAGATGTCTGTTAGGTCCATCTGTTCTAGTGTGTTATTCAGTGCCTCTGTGTCTTTACTTATTTTCTGTCTGGTTGATCTGTTCTTTGGAGTGAGTGGTGTGTTGAAGTCACCTAAAATGAATGCATTGCTGTCTATTTCCTCCTTTAATTCTGTTAGTATTTGTTTCACATATGCCGGCGCTCCCGTGTTGGGTGCATATATATTTATAATGGTTATATCTTCTTGTTGGATTGACCCCTTTATCATTATGTAATGTCCTTCTTTATCTCTTGCTACTTTCTTCGTTTTGAAGTCTATTTTGTCTGATACAAGTACTGCAACACCTGCTTTTTTCTCCTTGTTGTTTGCATGAAATATCTTTTTCCATCCCTTCACTTTTAGTCCGGGGGTATCTTTGCATTTGAGGTGAGTTTCTTGTAGTCAGCATATAGATGGGTCTTGCTTTTTTATCCATTCTGCTGCTCTGTGTCTTTTGACTGGTGCATTCAGTCCATTTACATTGAGGGTGATTATTGATAGATATGTACTTATTGCCATTGCTGGCTTTAGATTCGTGGTTACCAAAGGTTCAGGGGTTGCTTCTTAACTGTCTAACAATCTAAATTAACTTTCTTGTTAAGTTATTGTAAACACAGTCTGATGTTTCTTTATTTCTCTCCCTTCTTGTTCTTCCTCCTCCATTCTTTATATACTACGTGTTTTATTCTTTGCCTTTAGTTAGTATTTGGATTGTCTGCCTTCTTTGCTATGATTTTATTTTCTCTGGTGACAGCTTTTTAGCCTTAGGAGTGCTTCCCTCTAGAGCAGTTCCTTTAAGATGTCCTGTAGAGGTGGTTTATGGGAGGCAAATTCTCTCAGCTTTTGCCTGTCTGGAAATTGTTTAATCCCTCCGTCATTTTTAAATGATAATCGTGCTGGATACAGTAGTCTTGGTTCGAGGCCCTTCTGTTTCATTGCATTAAATATATCATGCCATTCTCTTCTCGCCTGTAAGGTTTCTATTGAGAAGTCTGATGTTAGTCTGTTGGGTTTTCCTTTGAAGGTGATCTTTTTTCTCTCTCTAGCTGCTTTTAATACTCTGTCCTTATCTTTGATCTTTGCCATTTTAATTATTATGTGTCTTGGTGTTGTCTTCCTGGGGTCCCTTGTGTTAGGAGATCTGTGGGCTTCCATGGACTGCAAGACTATTTCCTTCCCCAGCATGGGGAATTTTTCAGCAATTACTTCTTCAAAGACACTTTCTATCCCCTTTTCTCTCTCTTCTTCCTCTGGTACTCCTATAATGCGAATATTGTTCTGTTTGGATTTGTCACACAGTTCTCTTAATATTCTTTCATCCTAGCGATCCTTTTATCTCTCTCTGTCTCAGCTGCTCTGTATTCCTGTTCTCTGCTTTCTATTGCATTAACAGTCTCTTGCATGTCGTCCAGTCTGCTGCTAAGCCCGTCGATGGCTTGTCTCATTTTTACATTGTCTTTCCTGACTTCCCTCACTTCCTCCCTGAGCTCTTGCATATTTCTCTGTAGATCCATCAGCATGGTTATGACTTTTATTCTGAATTCTTTTTCAGGAAGATTGTGCATTTCCATCCCTTCAGGTTCCCTCTCAGGTGTTGTCTGGGTCTGGGTGATTTTTGTCTGTACCATAATCCTTTGTCTTTTCATGTTTATAGGAGTGGTCGCTGGTAGGTGCCATGTATGTCAGCTGGGCTCTTTAAGACTTAAAAAAAAGAAAAAGGAAAAAAGCAAACAAGCAAAAAAGAAGGAAGAGAAAGAAAAGAGAGAAAGAAGAAAGAAAGAAAAGAAAGAAAAAAGAGAGGGAAAAAAATACGCCCACCTGGAGTACATTCTGTAAGGGTGCTGTAGGTGTCGCTGTTGCTCCACTGTTCCACACCCGCGGCCATGCCGCTCTTTGTAGCTTGGGCCAGGGCGGGAATGAATGGGAGGCTCTTGTTCTCTGTATAAAGTTTAAGTGTGGATGCTACCTTTTCTCAGTCATACCCAAGGGGTCCGAAGTTCCTCAGGACTCCCAGACCGCTGGGCTGTGCGTGCCGGGGCGATGGTGTTCCCTCGCTGGGCCCCCTCCCTCTCCAAGACCACTACCAACCACGCGTGCTTTCTCTGGTCCTGGGGCTCTGGGTGCACAGACCTGGTGTGTTCCCCGCTCAAAACCTGCACCTTCTGCCTCTCCAGTGTCCGATGCACCACGCGATGTGTGTCAGCACTCCCGGCGCAGACCACCGGGGCTGGTTATTTCATGGGCCTGCTCTTCCACTCCAGGCTCTGAATCCTCTCCTCCCTCTGGGGTGCCGGGATGCATGAGTGCTCCGGTGCCGCCGGGTCGCAGCTCCGTATCTTACCCACCTCTTGGGGTGCCAAGTCCTCTCTTGTGTTGCTGCACGCACGCTGTGCGCTTTCCTGTGTATTCTGGTCTCTCTTTTAGGATTAGTTGTATTTGCTGTTTTTTTTGTAGATAAATATAGTGTTGGGAGGAGATTTCTGCCATCCTGCTCATGCCGCCATCTTCCCGGAAGTCCTCTCCTATATCCTTAAGTTTTAAATGTATCTCTTTTTTTGTAGTTTTAATTGTCATTTATTTTTTTTTTTTGGTATCATTAATGTACAATTACATGAGCAACATTATGGATAATAGACTCCCACCATTATCAAGTCCCCCCCACATACCCCATTACAGTCACTGTCCATCAGCACAGTAAGATGGTGTAAAATTACTACTTGTCTTCTCTGTGTTGTACAGCCCTCCCCATGACCCCTGCCTACATTATGTCTTCTAATTGTAATGCCCCTTTTTCCCCCTTGGCCCTCCCTTCCTACCCATCCTCCCCTGTCCCTTTCCCTTTAGTAACTGTTATTCCATTCTTGGGTTCTGTGAGTCTGCTGCTGTTTTGTTCCTTCAGTTTTTTTGCTTGTTCTTATACTGCACAGATGAGTAAAATCATTTGATACTTGTCTTTTTTGGCTTGGCTTCTTTCACTGAGCATAATACTCTCTAGCTCCATCCATGTTGCTGCAAATGGTTGGATTTGTTTTCTTCTTATGGCTGAATAATATTCCATTGTGTATATGTACCACTTCTTCTTTATCCATTCATCTACTGATGGACACTTAGGTTGCTTCCATTTCTTGGCTATTGTAAATGGTGCTGCGATAAACATAGGGGTGCATCTGTCTTTTTCAAACTGGGCTGCTGCATTCTTAGGGTAAATTCCTAGGAGTGGAATTCATGGGTCAAATGATATTAAACGTATCTCTTTTGAACATTAATTACCTGGTTTTCTGAAAAGTCTAATTTGGCAGTATGTCCCTTTCATGCAGTGTATTTAAGTCCTTTACGTTTTTATTACTATTAGGTTTGGAGCTATTTCTATTTTGAATTTTGCTTATGGAACTGAGAAGAGTAGTACAATAACTCTAATTTCAAATGAATAGTAATTCACTGCTGCTCCACCAGAGGAAAATTCAAGTTGAGGTTTTAAAAGTTTTCCCCATTCCCTCATTAAAACAAAAGCAACAGCAACATGAAAAATCCCTTTTCTCCTTAAATGCTCATAGAAAAAAATGATGCTCAAAAATGGGATTTGTATTTTTTTTTAATAAAATGTACATGTAATGTACAGACTTCTAAACTATGCTTCTAACCTTTGTGGGACTCACACAAATTTATTATGTAAGTCTGTAATTCAGGTAAATTACCTAGTAAGTTCATTTACTAATTACCTAGTAAATTCAATTTCATGTGTGATTATCATTGCCTGTTGAACGTACATTCATTTGTTAGAATAGGAACCCTGTGGGACATAATTATATGTTGTCAGCAATGAATAAAAGTAAATTTAAAAAAATGAATTATTGTTGTTAAGATAACGTGATTAAATCAAGCTAGTATGTGTTCACAGATTAGGAGTGGGGAGTGGACACTCTGAAAAATAAAATAGCCAATGGCACCTGGCTTTATAGAAATGAAGTTTTAGAACTATTGTCTTGTATGCTATGGGAAAATAATAATCTTGAAAGATAAAAAGACTTTGAAACTCATTAAAGCTGAGAGGTTCAGGTAAAAATTAAATTTAATGTTTTCCTTAAATTCTATTACCCAAATAAGTAAAATCCATGATAAAAATTAAGATTACTATGTACTTTGTCTTGCTCTCTCTGCCAGGTCCATCGTCACTGCATTACTTGTTGGGATAATGAAACTTACTAAAGCTGTATCAGGGTTCCATGTAAGTTTTTAATTTTTTTCTGCAGAATTGTTATATGGACCTGAAATATATTAAGACATCTTCTAACGCTAGAGAATCACGAATTTGGTTGTTAAGTTATTCTTTGTGTTGGTGACTGCTAGGTAAGGAGTATGATGAAATGTGAAGAGCATAAGTGCTGGGATTGGGAGGACCAAGGTTAAGGCCAAACTCTACATCTTACTAGCTGTATAAAGCTGGATAAGTCAACTAACCACAAACACTTCAGTTTCTACATTTTCTGTGTTAATTAACTGGGGGATGTCCTTTCACAAGATATATCAGTATCATATCATGCTGTACACTTTAAATATCTTACAATTTTATTTGTTAATTGATAAATAAACCTTATTAAACTGAAAAAAAATGTTCTCCATCTTTCAATAGGACATATTAAAATCATTCTTCTGCCTACCTCATGGGGCATTTATGAGAATCAAATGAGATAATGTATGTTACATATTATTATATTACATAGAATATATGTTAATTATATGTATGTTATAATATATATACATTATAACATACTTTGAAAATGTTAGCTTTGTTTTTTGGGGTCCCCGAAGCTACTATGCCATAGCATGGATGGTATTGTCCTCACAAGAATTCTTTAGCTATTATGCCTTACATTTTGTTTATATATGTGCCTTTATGTATGTGTCAGTAATTTAATGTTTAACTTGTTTGTATAAAGTATTTTATTTTCATAACAGGATATATAAACAACTGCCCATGGCTAATGTATCTGTTCTCAAACAACCTTTCAAAATTTTCTTACTAAAGGCACTAGGGTTACTGAAAGAGAACACACAACACACACACAAAACCCCACATTTAAAAAAATCTAATTGCTGTAAAACATCATCACTTTTGTCATAAAACCTGCATATCTTTATCTAAATTCATCTCAATACCATAGTAGTCTTTATAATCTTTTCAGGTTTCAAACTTCCAATTAGAGATCGGACTCTAAAAATTGACTAGAAAAAGATTGCTGTAAGTTTATGTTCTTTTGAAAGCATATATTTTTCTAGTAATGGGAGGCATAATATTGCCACTTCACATAGATATTTCACTCCCACAAGTCACAGATCATCAAGAAGAATACCTATACCCACAAATATTTCAGAGTGTATGTTAAGAATCTTTACAAATTTCCTTCTTTTTATTTGTCTCACAGATGTGCCAGAAGACTTTCAGTTGCATGGACTGACAGCCTTGGGATTCCTTCATCCATCCACAATCCTTCGTCGATCATTATGGTGTCATTGTGAAGACAGGGAGTCATGGAGCCCAGGTAGGAAATGACTGCAATAGTCCAGGTGAGGGGGATGGGTAGTTAAATTTGCATCACCATGGAACTCAGGACACCAACACTGTGTATTTTGTATGTAGATGTATGCGGTTCTTGCCTGGGGTGATTTTGCTTTCAGAGGACACTTGGCAATGTCTGGAGATAGTTTCAGTTGTCACAGCCAGAGAATGGGTGTTACAGGCATCTAGAGGGTAGAGCCTAGGGACACTGCTATTCAGCATACAATGATCAGGACAGCCCCCATAAGAAGGAATTATCTGGCTAAAATATCAACAGGGACAAGGTTTAGAAGCCTTGGTATAGCTGGTACCTGAAGTGATCAAAGTGACTAACAGAGTCCAAAGACGGAATGGGGGAAGCCAGTCCAAGAGAATACCAGTATAAAAGGACCCTAGAAGGAAGAAAGGCCAAAAGACAAGTCTGAGAATGGTTACAGAAGCAAAGAAGAATCTGGAGAGTGGTATCATGAAATCAGGTAAAGAAAGGATTTCAATTTGAGAGTGGTTAGCAGCATTCAATATACCCAAAAAATCAAGTAAGATGAGGATTGTAGTCTAATGGGTTTGGTGGTTAGGTGGCTGTGTTGGATTATCTTCCATTTAGCTCTAAAGATCTGCTTTCTGTCTTCATCCTGCTTTGTGCCCTGGGAAGGTTGACAACATGCTTTATCAGTAAGGTTCCCTCACCCTCTGGTTTCCAATTGGGTTTGGATGATGGGAAACACTGAAGAGAGAGAACAGGAGGAGAGTTCCAGTTATTGATTTCCCCATCTCTCTCCCTGCAGGGCCACAGATTGGGAGGGGCAGTGTTCTCTCCCCAAAGCTAATGCTCCTGTCAGGCAGTTCTTTCCTATAGCTACATGTCTTGCTGGTTTCTAATCCTCTCAAGGCCAGTGGGTAGTAGTCACTTTCATCTGTTGCTAGCCTTGTGGTGCTTCACTGTCCCAATAGTTTCCTGCCTACTCCCCTGTAAATAGTCTCTTCATTAAACTTCCTTCAGTCACACCTGTTCTGTTTGTGCTGTTCCTTGCCAGGAACTTGCTTGACAACATTCTTGACCTTTATCAAAATCACTTGCAGTGGAGGGGTAGGGGAAGAAAGGTGAATAAGTAAATGGAAAAAAAGGAAGAAAGATTAAGGACATGGATTTTAAGACTATGCAACAAATGGAAAGAGAATGCTAGAGAGTATCATAGCTAGTGAGAATTGTGAAGAACCAGAGAAAATTTTTAATGAGAGATCTCCTTTCTTAAAAAGAGATGTAGATTCCTTTATAGGTGATGAAAAAGAAGCTGATGTAGAAGGAAGGGATAAAATTGTGTAATATAAACAAAAAAAGTGAGATTAGAATGTGATATAATTTGAATAAAAGCACAGATGGCAGAATTAGCCTTGTACACAGAGACATTGTTGAGAGGAATAAAATGGAGAATCGATGGGCTCATAAATGGGAGTAAGTAATTAGGAAAGTTCATGCTCAATTTTTTCTGCAATGTTGAAGGAAAGGTGATTTGTTCAGAGGGGGAAGGATTTGGGAGAAGAAAACTGCAGAGAATAATAAAGGTTTGTAATAGTGGCTGTGGGAAATGGAAGAGAGAACTGTTTGCTGAACAAACTATGACTATTTGAAATATTCAGAAATTTGGGGGTTTAAAAGAAAAGTGCTTTGGAAAAACAAGGTGAAAATATGGAGGCTAGCAGGAAAGTGATGCGATCTCCCAGGTGTCTAGGCTGTGTGAGAAGGACAGAAATCATGAAAATAGAGAAAGTTTAAAGAGAAAAGGTTGAGAACTTAGAGGTCTTCAAGAACATGTGTATTGGGAGTGAAGTATTGAGAGAACTGGATGGTAGATGGGCCATCTGAGAATGGTATAATAGAATTGAAGATTTTAAAAAGAGAGCTGGCAGTGAAAGAGGAAGAACTGAATAGACATGACAGTTATGTTAGCTAATCAGAGGGGCATGAATGTGTGACAGTTTCTTCACTGAAATCTAGTATCAACTGGATTCCAGACATAAGACCTCAAGCAGCAATAAATAAACAAAATAAAAATAAGTCCCCATCTTTTTTAATTTCAGGAAAATGTGCTCTCCTCCTAGGTTGTAAATCCCTTGAGAAAAATGAATAACCATGTCTTAACCATTTTTATCACCCCTCCCTATTATCTAGCATAATGCCTTGTATGTTAGACACTCAAACATTTTTAGACTACTTGAAAATGGGAACAAAGAAAAATCAAATATTCATCATAAGATAATATCTTCCTAGATATGTTCAAACAACTAAGTATATAATCATAATTATATTATACAATAAAGTCTGTATAAAACTCCTCAAAATTCTGTAGATTTCCTTCTCATTTGTTAATGTTTATTTTGCACTGTGTTCAGAACTAATATGACTTATATTTATGGTGGTATATACAGTCAATTTAGAATGGCACTTTCTTAGGATGTCTCTCTTTCCATTCAGTTATATAAAATTTTTAATAAGGTCCTTATATAGAAGAATGTGAGTGGGGTGTTTGGGATAGATGAATTGCATCGTAACTTCTTCATAAATTAGATTATATTTACATAAACATATCTTTAGGATGTTATATCTATGTACTATGTGCTCCATTTTACTTCATATGTATCTGTTAGTAATAACAACATTTAAGTAATACTTATTATGTGACAGGCACTGTTGTAAGCAGTTTACACAATTTACTCATCGTTTCCTCACAATTACTCAATGAGGATGTGCTATTATTAGCCTCATTTTATAGATGAGGAGGACACAGGTACAGAGAGGTTAACTAACTTGCCCAAGATCACAAAATTAGTAAGTGGATTCAAACCTGGGAAGTGTGGCATCACTACTCAGGATATTAACCACAACTACCAATGTAGAAATATAGATTAGAAATGTAGAGCATTTATCATCTATTTCTTGTTTAAATGTGTTTTACCTTGAGCTCCCTGCAGTCAAGTATACTGCGTGACACATTGCGGTTTATCAATAAATATCTTGAGAGCAAATGAATGAATGGCTCACTTCCCAAGATAGTTTTGCTATTCTCCGCAGATTTTCCCATTGTTTTACAGCTAACATTCTTGGTTTTTCTTTCAAGTCTATTCTAGTTATTATTTGAGTATTTTTTTATGAGACATGTTATGACATTTAAATCTTTACCTTTAAAGCTGCATTCTTTTGCTGAGACAAAAATGATCTCTTCCTTTCCTCCTGCCAAACATAATCACAGATTAAGTGTTTACATGAGGGGAGTTTGCAATCCAGGATTTCTGCAGCAGTGGGTTTCAAATATTCTAGTCAAATCCTGCCTTTTGTCTGATTCTTCCTGATGAGTGTTAGCATCAAAGCTTCACTCTGGCGTACATTAGTCACCAAGTGCTTATTTTGGGAGTGGTTGCTATCATCACTTACTCCCTACACAGGTACCACCTAGTTACTTTTGTTTTGGCAATTATGGGTTAAATACATTCCTGGGTTTAGTCTTGCTTAAGCTTGCTAACTCTCCCTTGTAAAGTAATTCATGGTGGGTTATTTCTTACAAGAGTAAAGCTTTCCTTGAACAGGAATCTTTCAAAACATTCTTTTTTCCATAGATGAGAGTCTCCTTTCATTGTTTAGCTATGCTTTTGTACCCCTACTCTACAAAACTCCACAACATTGCAATTTATAATACTATTTATTGAAAAGAACTTCCATTTTATTATTAAAAAATGTTCTGAGATACACGTTTGACTATCCTTCTTCATTGCCTTGTCATCATCTTAAGTATCTACTTTCAGTCAGTCCATGGAGTTAATGTCAATTTACAGAATTGTTCCTCTAAGGAGTTTCTTAATTATAAGCATATAAGGACTCTGTTTTTGCTGTGTTTTTTTAAGTCCAGTCATTCTCTAACAGAGAACTCTGTGAGGGATTAATAAGTGTGTTAGCAGTTACTTGATAGGAGGAAACATGTTGAGCCATGTTTTAAAAGCTCTGTATTTTGTACATAATTACCTGGCATGTCTGTCTACTAGCACTGCATGACACACTGCAGTTTGTGATATCTTTGTGATATGTCTAGTATTTATCAGCTTAGAAATAGACTATAAGGTATTTAAAATGCCTTTCCCAAGTTACAAAAAGGAATCAAAAATGGAATTTTAGATTCATGAACAGAAACAGTACCTATTGCAGTGACTGTGTATTTGGACTGGTGAGTATAAGCTGGTCGTAGTTAGGAATTCTGTCTCTCCCATCTTTGTGTCACCAATGTCTGGTACAACTGCAGACCATCTTTTTCTTTCCCATTCTTTCCTCATTTCTTCCCTTTCTCTAGTTGAGACACAGGATTTTGGAATCTAAGAAAAAGGTAAAGCTGGAAATGCGAATTTGAAAGGGGTTAGAATATAAATGGTATTTAAGGCTAGTACAGGAGGGAGGTACCTAGGGTGAGTATTAAGAGGAGAAGTCAGTAAAGGAGACAAAGAAAGAGAAGTCAGTAGGATAGAAGGCAAACAAGCAGAGTGGGTTTTCAAAGAAGTCAAAAGAGGTGACTCAAAAAGACGGAAGATAGTCAGCTGTAACACGTGTTTATAGCAGATACAATAAAATTAGGAATGATTAGTCACTAAGTTTGACAAGATGACTACACCCATAATGAGAGTGCTTGGGACAAAGGCCTCACTAGAGTGCGATAAATAAGATTGGAAATGAGGAGTATAGATGGTTACGTTAGATGATTTTTTTCCAAGAGATATGATTGTAAAGGAAAGCAGAGAAGCGAGGAATAGCTGGACATTTAAAATTATAGGTGGGTATATTTTAACTAGTGGGAAATTTTAAAACTCATTTATGTGCCAATAGGAATAATATGAATAGAGAAAGGGAGAAATAGATGATGCAGAGAGGGGAAGTAATTGCAGGAGAAAAATATGTGGGTGAGAAGGATAGGAGCCACAGCACAGTTTGATCAGTTGGCCTTAGACAGCTGCAGGGTCACTGAAAAAAAGATGCATGTTTTGCATTGGTGATGGAAAGAGAGAAAGTATGGCTCATCTGGGTAACTTCTATTTTCTTAATGAAAAAACAAGGAGAGTGAAGTGTCTGGGCTGGAGGGAAAGGTATAAAAGGCTTAAGGAAAGAAGAGAAGCTATAAAATAATAATTTAAGAAAGTGGAGACTAGAATTGGTGACAAATGTCAGATTTGAACATTGATCTACCAGGGGAAAGTGTATAAGCCTGTTTAAGCACTCTTCCCAAAGGGAACCCATTTTTGGTTATTGAGCATTATGTATTCAATTACTGGCCACCTACTTCAGTTCTCATTCACCATTATTTTCCCTCTGATTCAGACACTAGAAATTGCTTGTATCTTGCCCTTCAGCTCATTCCTGCATTTAAAAACATTTTTCAAATTATATTTTATTTTGCATTTCCATGTGTTTCGGTAGGAGGATTTTTTCCAAGTGTTTTCAAGGAAAGTAGAATATCCACTTAACTTTTCTGAATTTCAGTTTCTGAAATTATATTTTTAACAAATACTCTTTTAAAAAAACAAACAACTTTAATGCACACATGTTTCTAAGTCTCTTCTGAATTGGTTTGGTTGGAATATGAGATATCTTACAGAATGATTTTGATTTTTTTTGTATTTTGGCTTATATAATGGTTTTAGGACCTTGATAATGTAATACTTGAGAAAGAATAAACTTTATATAGAAAACTTATTTCCTCATAAGACTTTATTTTTATTATACAATCAAAACTGTAATTAATAATATAATTTGAAAACCCCAAATAATAACACCAAGGAAAGAACAAGGAGTAAAAAAGCTAACACATAACTTGAAAAGGATTTTTGAAAACTGTCACAGTATTATTCATATCTTTTTGTCTGCTAGTATGCTGCTGAAGATTACAATGTTTTATAGTAAAGCATTATATTAATTTGAGTAACTAATACTAAAGAATGCTAGTCATATAATTTTAGTGTCAATCTGTTTTTTTCCAAATTAGAATAGAGCATTCTTGATGTTCTCTAAAGAAATGGGGATACCACCAAAATCAACGTTCAGCATGTAAAGGAGAAATATGAGATGCTGACACAGTGAATGTTTATTCAGTGTCTTCTTCCATATTGGTTTGCTCTAGGGCATGTATCTCTCTTTCAGGTAGTAACCCATATTCATTTAGGAAAGACTCCACATCCCCAGCAAAAAATTCTTCAGCAAACTGTTCAGTAACACTGAGAAAATTGCTTATGAGCTCCCCACCTTTGTAGATGAGCAGTGTGGGGAGCACATCTGAGGAAAAGCGGTCCCCAGCCCCTGTATTAGAAGCTTTTATTTTACAAAACTTGACCATAGGGTATTCAACTGCAAGACATGTTAAGTTACTGTTTAGAGCATCACAGCCCTTAATGCCATCTTCATAAATGTGAACAAGAATTGTGGTGATTTTATGCTCCTTTGCAATGGTTTCCAGGAATTGCTCCCCAGTTTCCAGCTCGTACACAAACCCATACCTAGGCCCAAAACTCAGCTTTTGGTGCATGGCCTGCATACACTGCCGACGGTATTTACGAAGGCAGTTTTCATCTTCTTTGTCTTGGTGGATTAGTTTATATTCTTGAACACTCATCTAAGAATAGATGAAAGGAAAGATAGAGAATATTCAGTCAGAAATTTATACTCCAAACTTAAGTTTACATTTGCTGTCGTCTCTCCCTAGTTTTGCCCCTTTCCTGATGTGGACTTGCTCCCCATATTCAAGCGTTTGTTCAAATGCCACTTTTTGATTACTCTGCCTAAAAGAGTCCCCACCCCACACTTTGTATTCCTTATACTAGTATATTTTTCTTCATAGTTTAATTATTTAATATTAGTTTTTATAACTGATATGTTCCATGGGAGCAGGAATTTTGTCTCATCAATATCTGCTATAGTGTCTGGTACATAATAGGAGTTCAGTAATTATTTCATGTTTAAGTGAATGCATAAGTATTGCTGAATATAGATGAGTTACAAGATGGTCACAACAATCTCAGTAAAAAAATGTATCACTTAACTACCCATCACTTTGGGTGAAAAACACCCCAGCAAGGGACTTTCATTAACACACACACACACACACACACACACACAGATTTAAATGTGTCCCCAGAAAATGCCTTTGGATATTAGCGTTTCCTCCACAAAAGTTGTTAAAAAGAAAATCTTTTAACACACACTGATTTTTTTTGGAATATGTAGGATGGAATTTAAGCAAGATGGCTTTTACTATTATTTGGAGTTCATCAGATTATTCAAGAGGTTAATGCTGGACCAGCAACATCATCACGGGAGAAGTTCTGAGAAATGCACAGTTTCGGGCACCACCCTAGAGCTATTGAATCAGAATCTGTAAGGGTGGGGCTGAGTGAGCCATGTTTAAACAAGCCCCCACTGGTTTAGGCTAAAGTGAGAGAAGACCTAACTTCCATCTTCTAAGACAGCTATTTTTAAAATTTTTTATTAAGGTATCATTAATATACAATCTTATGAAGGCTTCACGAGAAAAACAATGTGGTTACTACATTCACCCTTATTATCGAGCACCCCCCATACCCCATTGCAGTCACTGTCCATCAGTGTAGTGAGATGCCACAGAGTCCCTACTCTAAGACAGCTACTCTTTACTACAGCTGGACATGAAATTACCTTCAGAGCCTTTCTTAATAGCTACACGATTATTAACTTATTAAATAGAATATTAAACACCCATTAATCCCTCCCACCCCCACACACAAATTGCTAATGGGAAATAATGTGATAAAGAGATGGGGATTAGCCCAGAACCATGTTGGACAACTCCCAAGGGGGCTCACCTCTGCTGCTTTGTCATGAAGGAGCCCCTCAATCAGCAACTGCTGACAATTTTTAAGAGTAGAGGAGTATAGAAAAGGCGAGAAACTAGCATTTTTGGAGAATCTACTATGTCTTAGTATTATACATGATTTTACTTACTCCTCACAACAAACCTCGCAGGTCAGTATTATTACTCATTTTACAGAAGATATTGAGATACAGATTAAGTAGAAGGAGCTGGTGCTTTCCTTACTTCTCTTGTTTCTGTCTGTTGTATTTGTTTTTCTGATGACCTCATTCCTTCTTTTATTCATATTTCTTTCTGCTTTAAGGCTATTGTCCCAACTTAATTTTGTTTTAACCCTAAAAATTGTTACATGTTTGGCATAATTTTAAGTTGCTACCATAGTTCTGTTAATTTAACTGATGGACCCACACAAATACTGATTTACATATGCATTCTTCAGAGAGCTTGTCCAATTCACATATTGAGGTATGTGGATATGTAGGCATTCAGATACATTTCTAAAGCTTAACCTTAGTAAAACATCTTTAATAATTGTGATGTGACACATTTGTATAGCATTTTACATGTATCAAAACACTTTCATGTTTATTATTTCTCCACATCGTTTTAAAACAAAGGGAGGGAGGTGTTGTCTCAGTTCCAGTTCCTCCAGGTTCTGTTACAGTTCCTCTTTTGGGAAAATTTAATTTTCATCCCATCACATAGTGACTCAGTGAAGGAACCAAAACCTGAAAACAAGATCTCAGACTTAAAAGATTTTTACAGTGGCCAGAAGTCTAGAGCCAAGTATATTTCTGATGCACAGTCTCTTTTGAATCAATATACAAGAACTTATATACACTGGTTTGGAGATAAATAATCCACTAAAGTGATCATTTTTCCCACAATGGAAATCACTTTATGGTTTATTTATTAATATTATTGTTGTTGTTATTTAAATCATACATGCCAACTGCAAGGGTTAAAAATGACCTAAAAGCTAAAGGAAGTAATAAATATGAAATTTCACCTCTCTGATACTTTGAGATAATCTCCATGAACATTTTAGAGATCATCTTTTAATGTATCTCATTATGCATCTAGACATACACATTTATATAACAAGTAAACAAGTGAGTTTTTTTTAATGCTGCTTAAAAAATGTAATGGGTACTTTAAAAAAAAATGTGTGGCTTATTCACTTAGCTTCTCCTCTTCCTCAGAAAGGGGAAGTTGAGAACTCTCAAGCAATCCCACCCTTCCAAATAACCAACTTGGTGAGTGTCTTTCCATACTTTTCTACATACACATTCATATAATCACAAAAGAATAAAAACATGAACAGTGTTATTTTTTCTCATTCCCCTAGAGAATGGGAGCATATAACTTAAAATTCTCTATATCTTGCTTTCTCATATTGTGGAACTGCCTCTCAGTCAAATCATGTATTTGTAAATCATTCTTTTAATAGCTGCCACATATTTTCAGTATGGAATGCTTTCATAGTCATTCACTGCTTTCCTTTTTTTCCTCAGTACAAACAATGCTGTCATAATTACTTTTGAAATATATCTGTATTCTATAATATTTCTAACGTGATCCTTTAGAGTCACTTAGACTAAAAACACATTGTAGATTATTTATTATCGATTGGTCTTGTCTTACCTTTCTGCTGAATCTCTCTTTTGAGTCCTTGTTAACGCCACTCTGAGGAGAAGACATTTGCCTGAGAATTTCCTTCTTTCTAGGTGGGACTGAATCATTATCTTCACTCTCTAGTTTAAACTTTCTCCAATCATTTATTACCCCTTTGGGTCCTGAAAAAAATTAAAAACATATTGTTTCCTTTTATATTTTCAAAAGCATTGTTCACACAACTTAAATTTATATGAGTATCACCATGGGAATACATTTGTTATCTTCTGCATTAGAAACAAACATCTTGTTTGGGATAGAAACTTCTGACTCCCTGCTCATAAAAATGATCTCCACATTAATCTTATTAAATGGGTTTTGGCTAAGAATCTTTCTGAAACATCTGCATTAATTCAAACACAAATTATGCACTTTGAACTACTGGCAAAAATTGGGGATAAAGTATTTTTAAAATTAGGTTATTTTAGATAGAGCAACTTGAATTTTAGAAAAATAGCGCTTCTATTAAGTAAGAAAGAAGCTTTAGTATTAAACTAAAATTTGCACCATGCTACTAACAAAGGAAAATTGGGTTGTTGGGGAAACAAACTGAAATCTTATCAAGATCCAGAAAACAAAAATATCACATAAAAGACAGCTAGTGAGAGCAAGGCCTGACTTCAATTAACAGAACTAAAATAACTTTAAGAAAATAATTGCATAAACACTCAATTTCTTCTAAGATTCTAAGAATCTTTTACAAATATGGAAAAATGCAATTCACAGATTTAGGAACTTAAGTCAAAGATAATCTAAGTGAAATTCTTATACTCAGTTTCCCTGATAAATAATGAGTACTTGGAAGAAAGTTTAAATTCTAGAATATACACAGTTTTACATATCCTTCCCTAAAGCTTAGTTGTATCTATACCTTGAGTATTGTATTATATATGTGGTTATATTCTGTCTCCCACATGTTTCCTAATTATTTACTTATATAATTTTAAAAGTAACTTATTCCTGTTCATTTCTAATGTTGATATTGCTATGTCCTTAAATAGCATGTAGCAATTTACACTCCTACCAATAATATATGAGTATGCCTCTTTCCAAAGTTATTCAACCTCTTTTTACTTTTAAAAACTGTATTAAAAAAATGTACTTCACAATAGTATTGCTTTCATAAGTGCACTTTTTCTCCTCCTGGCTAATCTGTCCCATATTTGGCCCATTTCTCCCTTTGGTTGTTGTTTTTTTCTTACTAATTTGTAGGCACTTTCAGTATATATTCGGAAATTAACACTGTTGATTGAGTTGCAAATGTTTTCCCCCAATTTGTTAAATATTTTTTTGGATTTTGCTTTTGGTGACTTTTGCCAGACAATACACATTTCCCTCCTCCCTCCCTCCTTTTCTCTTCCTCCTCCCTTCCCTCTTCTCTCCCATCTCCACTCGCCTTCCTTCCTCCCTTTCTTCCTTCTTTCCCTCATTTCTATAGCAAACTTTATCAATCTTCCTTTCTGGTTTCCTGGTTTTGTATTATTATACTTAGAATGGTATTCTTCACATTGCCTTTATAAAATGAATTCCCATGCATTTTTGTGTAGTACCCATGTGAATTAATTGAAACTTCTGTCTAAATTTAAAGGCTCCAATTCATATTCTTAAAAAAGAGAGGGAAATATTAGTCAAATAAAATTGAATAGAGGCAACCCCGGGAAGATGATGGCGTGAGCACGGTGGCGGAAATCTCCTCCCAAAACCATATATATTTATGAAAATACAACTATTCCTAAAAGAGAGACCAGAAGATACAGGACAGCACCCAGCCTGCATCTACACCTGAGAGGACTCAGCACCCTGCGAGGCGGGTAAGATATGGAGCCGTGTCCCAGCAGGAACTGAGCACTCCCCCACCCCAGCGTACTGGCAGGAGGAGAAGATTCAGAGCCAAGAGGGAGTGGAAGTACAGGCCCGTGAAATAACCAGCCCTGGTGATCTGCACCGGGAGCACTGACACACATCGCGCAGTGTATTGGAGATTGGAGAGACAGAGGGTGCAGGTTCTGAGTCGGGGAATGCACCGGGTCCTCACAGCCGGCTCCCCGGGACAAAAGAAAAGCACGTGCTTTTTTTAGCGGTCTTAAAGAGACAGGGGCCCAATGGAGGAGCAGAATCATCCCAGCATACTCAGCCCAGCAGGCTGGGAGTCCTGGGGAATTTCGGACCCGTTGGCTGGAGACTGGGAAAAAGTAGATGCACAGACTTCCCACAGATATCAGCAGCCTCCCATTCATTCCCACCCTGGCCAGAGCTACAAAGGACCTGTGAAGCAGTGTAGCCACAGCTGTGGAATAGTGGAGCAAAAGCACCACCTACAGCATCCTCACAGAATCCACTTCGGCAGGCATTTTTTGGTTTCTTTCGTTTCTCTTTTCTTTTCTTTCTTTTTTCTCTCTTTTTGTAAAAGTCTTAAAGAGCCCAGCTGACATACATGGCACCTACCAGTGACCACTTCTATTGCCATGAAAAGACAGAGGAATATGGTACAAAAAAGCTTATCCAGACCAAGACACAAGAGAGGGAGTCTGAAGGGATGGAAATGCACAATCTTCTTGAAAAAGAATTCATAAAAAAAGTCATAACCATACAGATGGATCTACAGAGAAATAAGCAAGAGCTGAGGGAGGAAGTGAGGGAAGTCAGGAAAGACAATGCAGAAATCAGACAAGCGATCGACGGGCTTAGCAGCAAACCGGACGAGATGCAAGAGATTGTTAATGGAATAGAAATGAGAGAACAGGAATACAGAGCAGCTGAGGCAGAGAGAGATAAAAGGATCTCTAGGAAGGAAAGAATATTAAGAGAACTGTGTGACCAATCCAAGCAGAATAATATTCACATTATAGGAGTACCAGAGGAAGAAGAGAGAGGAAAAGGGATAGAAAGTGTCTTTGAAGAAATAATTGCTGAAAACTTCCCCATTGTGGGGAAGAAAATAATCTCACAGTCCATGGAAGCCCACAGATCTCCCAAAATAAGGGACCCCAGGAAGACAACACCAAGACACATAATAATTAAAATGGCAAAGATCAAAGATAAGGACAGAGTATTAAAAGCAGCTAGAGAGAGAAAAAAGATCACCTTCAAAGGAAAACCCATCAGACTAACATCAGACTTCTCAACAGAAACCTTACAGGCGAGAAGAGAATGGCATGGTATATTTAATGCAATGAAACAGAAGGGCCTCGAACCAAGACTACTGTATCCAGCACGATTATCATTTAAAAACGACGGAGGGATTAAACAATTTCCAGACAGGCAAAAGCTGAGAGAATTTGCCTCCCATAAACCACCTCTACAGGACATCTTAAAGGAACTGCTCTAGAGGGAAGCACTCCTAAGGCTAAAAAGCTGTCACCAGAGAAAATAAAATCATAGCAAAGAAGGCAGACAATCCAAATACTAACTAAAGGCAAAGAATAAAACACGTAGTATATAAAGAATGGAGGAGGAAGAACAAGAAGGGAGAGAAATAAAGAAACATCAGACTGTGTTTACAATAACTTAACAAGAAAGTTAATTTAGATTGTTAGACAGTTAAGAAGCAACCCCTGAACCTTTGGTAACCACGAATCTAAAGCCAGCAATGGCAATAAGTACATATCTATCGATAATCACCCTAAATGTAAATGGACTGAATGCACCAGTCAAAAGACACAGAGCAGCAGAATGGATAAAAAAGCAAGACCCATCTATATGCTGACTACAAGAAACTCACCTCAAATGCAAAGATATCCCCAGACTAAAAGTGAAGGGATGGAAAAAGATATTTCATGCAAACAACAAGGAGAAAAAAGCAGGTGTTGCAGTACTTGTATCAGACAAAATAGACTTCAAAACTAAGAAAGTAGGAAGAGATAAAGAAGGGCATTACAAAATGATAAAGGGGTCAATCCAACAAGAGGATATAACCATTATAAATATATATGCACCCAACACGGGAGCGGTGGTATATGTGAAATAAATGCTAACAGAATTAAAGGAGGAAATAGAAAGCAATGCATTCATTTTAGGAGACTTCAACACACCACTCACTCCAAAGCACAGATCAACCAGACAGACAATAAGTAAAGACACAGAGGCACTGAACAACACACGAGAACAGATGGACCAAACAGATATCTACAGAACTCTACAGCCAAAAGCAACAGGATACCCATTCTTCTCAAGTGCACATGGAACACTTTCCAGAATAGACCACATACAAGGCCACAAAAAGAACCTCAGTAAATTCAAAAATATTGAAATTCTACCAATCAACTTCTCAGATCACAAAGGTATAAAACTAGAAATAAATTTTAGAAAGAAAACAAAAAGGCTCACAAATACATGGAGATTTAACAACATTCTCCTAATTAGTCAATGGGTTAACGAGCAAATCAAAATAGAAATCAAAGAATATATGGAGGCTAATGACAAGAAAAACACAAAGCCACACTTCTGTGGGATGCAGCAAAGGCAGTTCTAAGAGAAAAGTATATTGCAATCCAGGCCTATTTAAAGAAGGAAGAACATTCCCAAATGAATAGTCTGAAGACAGAATTATTGAAATTGGAAAAAGAAGAACAAATGAGACCCAAAGTCTTCAGAAGCAGGCATGTAATAAAGATCAGAGAAGAAATAAATAAAATTGAGAAGAATAAAACAAAAGAAAAAAATCATTAAAACCAAGAGCTGGTTCTTTTAAAAAATAAACAAAATAGAAAATCCTCTGGCCAGACTCATTAAGAGAAAAAGAGAATCTACACACATAAACAGAATCAGAAATGAGAAAGGAAAAATCACGACGGACCCCACAGAAATACAAAGAATTATAAGAGAATATTATGAGAATCTATATGCTAACAAGCTGAAAAACCTAGAAGAAATGGACAACTTCTTAGAAAAATACAACCTTCCAAGACTGACCAAACAAGAAACAGAAAAACTAAGCAGATCCATCACCAGCAACAAAATTGAAGCAGTAATCAAAAAACTACCCAAGAACAAAACCCCCGGACCAGATGGATTCTCCTCTGAATTCTACCAGACATATAGAGAAGAAATAACACCCATTCTCCTTAAAGTTTTCCAAAAAGTAGAAGAGGAGGGCATACTTCCAAACTAATTCTATGAAGCCAGCATCACTCTAATACCAAAACTGGGCAAAGACCTCACCAAAAAGAAAACTACAGACCAATATCCCTGATGAACGTAGATGCAAAAATATTCAACAAAATATTAGCAAACCGAATCTAAAAATACATCAAGAGGATCATACACCATGATCAAGTGGGATTCATCCCAGGGATGCAAGGATGGTACAACATTCAAAAATCCATCAACATCACCCACCATATCAACAAAAAGAAGAACAAAAACCACATGATCATCTCCATAGATGCTGAAAAAGCATTTGACATAATTCAACATCCATTCATGATTAAAACTCTCAACAAAATGGGTATAGAGGGCACGTACCTCAACATCATAAAGGCCATATATGACAAACCCACAGCTAACATCATACTTAACAGTGAGAAGCTGAAAGCTTTTCATCTAAGATCGGGAACAAGGCAGGGTTTCCCACTCTCTCCCCTGTTTTTCAACATAGTACCAGACGTCCTAGCCATGGCAATCAGACAAAACAAAGACATACAAGGCATCCAGATTGGTAAAGAAGAAGTCAAATTGTCAGTATTTGCAGATGACATGATATTGTACATAAAAAACCCTAAAGACTCCACTCCAAAACTACTAAAACTAATATCTGAATTCAGCAAAGTTGCACGATACAAAATTAACACACAGAAATCTGTTGCTTTCCTATACACTAACGATGAACTAACAGAAAGAGAAATCAGAAAAACAATTCCATTCACAATTGCATCAAAAAGAATAAAATACCTATGAATAAACCTAATGAAGGAAGTGAAAGACCTATACTCTGAAAACTACAAGACACTCGTAAGAGAATTAAAGAGTACACTAACAAATGGAAATGCATCCCATGCTCTTGGCTAGGTAGAATAAATATTGTCAAATGGCTATAGTACCTAAAGCAATCTATAGATTCAATGCAATCCCTATCAAAATATCAACAGCTTTCTTCAATGAACTGGAACAAATAATTCTAAAATTCATATGGAACTTCAAAAGACCCTGAATAGCCAAAGCAATCCTGAGAAGGAGGAATAAAACAGGAGGAATTACACTCCCTGACTTCAAGGTCTATTGCAAAGCACAGTAATCAAGACAATTTGGTCTTGGCACAAAAACCGACCCACAGACCAGTGGAACAGAATAGAAAATCCAAACATTAACCCAAACATATTCAGTCAATTAATATTTCATCAAGGAACCTTGGATATACAATGGGGAGATGACAGCCTCTTCAGCAGCTGGTGTTGGCAAAACGGACAGCTACATGTAAGAGAATGAAACTGGACTACTGTCTAACCCCATACACTAAAGTCAACTCAAAATGGATCAAAGACCTGAATGTAAGTCATGAAACCATAAAACTCTTAGAAAAAAACATAGGCAAAAATCTCTTGGACATAAACATGAGCGACTTCTTCATGAGCATATCTCCCCGAGCAAGGGAAACAAAAGCAACAATGAACAAGTGGGACTATATCAAGTTGAAAAGCTTCTGTACAGCCAAGGATACCATCAGTGGAGCAAAAACACACCCTACAGTATGGGAGAATATATTCATAAATGACGTATCTGACAAGGGGTTGACATCCAAAATATATAAAGATCTCACGCACCTCAACAAACAAAAAGCAAATAATCCAATTAAGAAACGGGCAGAGGACATGAACAGACACTTCTCCAAAGAATAAATTCAGATGGCCAACAAGCACATGAAAAGATGCTCCTCATTGCTAATCATCAGAGAAATGCAGATTAAAACCACAATGAGATATCAGCTCACACCAGTGAGGATGGCCAACATCCAAAACACAAACAACAACAAATGTTGGCAAGGATGTGGAGAATAGGGAACCCTCCTACACTGCTGGTGGGAATGCAAATTAGTTCAACCATTATGGGAAGCAGTATGGAGGTTCCTCAGAAAACTCAAAATAGAAATACCATTTGACCCAGGAATTCCAGTCCTAGGAATTCACCCTAAGAATGCAGCAGCTCAGTTTGAAAAAGACATATACACCCCTATGTTTATCGCAGCACTATTTACAATAGCCAAGAAATGGAAGCAACCTACGTGTCCATCAGTAGATGAATGGATAAAGAAGAAGTGGTACATATACACAATGGAATATTATTCAGCCATAAGAAGAAAACAAATCCTACCATTTGCAGCAACATGGATGGAGCTAGAGAGTATTATGCTCAGTGAAATAAGCCAATCTGAAAAAGACAAGTATCAAATGATTTCACTCATATGTGGAGTATAGGAACAAAGAAAAAAGGTGAAAGAACAGAACAGCACCAGACTCACAGAACCCAAGAACGGACTAATAGTTACCAAAGGGAAAAGGACTGGGGAGGATGGGTTGGAATTAAGGATTAAGGGGGGAAAGGGGGCATTACGATTAGCAGATGTAATGTTAGGGGGGCACAGAGAGGGCTGTACAACTCAGAGAAGACAAGTAGTGATTCTATAGCATCTCACTACGCTGATGGACAGTGACTGTAATGGGGTTGGTGTGCGGGACATGATGAAGGGGGTAGTTTATAAACATAATATTGCACAGGTAATTGTAGATTAATGATACCAGAGTAAATTATTTTTAAAAAATTCAATAGAGAAAAAATAAACCTGAATTTTAAAATTTGGGCCATTGTATTCTTTTAAACCCAAAGTCTCGTATAGACGACCATACTGTATTTATCAGATTAAGAAAACAGGCTTTTGATTAAATGAATTGAATTCTTAGGTTTTCTGGAAGAATATTGAAATTTACTTGATTTAAGAATGTTTTATCGTTCTCTTTATTTTTTTCATATTCAAAAAATTAAAATTAAAAACTCCACTTATTGACCTTTGGTCTATTATTGTTTATATCAAGGAAAGTCCATAGTGGAGGAAATTAGGAGGAAAGTAGCATAATTGCAATGTAGTCAGAGAGGTATTATAAAAATTATATTTGGGCAGCAAGAAATTCTCAATAATGTGTTTTTCTCATTCTTAAAACTGTTTTCAGTGTATTTGACTTCACATTCATTTACTCATTCAAATATTTTTCAGATGATTCCAGCAAACCATTCAAAGGTACTACTTAAGTTTCATACTAGATGGCAATAAGTACATTAAACATCTCCAGATTCAATTTTAATTCATTGTTTTTTTTTTTCTTTTTGCTTTTCTTACCTGTATGTGTAGCCTGTCCTTCAAAGTCGTTCTCCAAACTCTGGCTTTTGGCTTTTTCCATTGTAGGGATTAGATTTGATATAATCTATAGGATGAGCAAATAAGTAATGATTACAGAAGATTTCTAGGATATACACACACTCCTACTGCCAGGTTACATCGTAAGGTTAAGGGTTATCACTAAGTGATGAAATGTCTAGGACATTTTAGTCTGCTTTGTACAAACATCAACTTAATACTTGTGCTGCTAAAGATATTTGGATATAAAAATCCTTATGTCCAAACATCCTTATGTCCAAATAAAAAAAAATAGTTTTTACTACTGTTATCAAATTTCATAAAATTATATCCCAATATTTTATGTAATAAAAATGTTTTAATAAATAATCATTATATTCTTATATACTATGAACAACTTCCTATGTGCCAGACATTGTTCTAATCATTTTATGTGTAAAAATCATAATTCTCACAGAGCTTCATGTGACATGGACAATTGTTAATGCCATTTTACAACTGAGGAAGCTGAAAGGGAGTTTAAGTTCCTTGCCCAAGATCCCGTAGTAAGTGGTAGAACAAGGATTTGAACCTAGATCTGATTGCGAGCTAAATCTTAAACCATTACACAATTATGGAAGTTCACATATTAATATACTATAATAGAACTGTTCTTCTCAATACGGCTTGAGAAATCCAAGTTCTGAATTGGCATTAAAGAATGATGACAGAAAGAACAGTGCTGTTGAAAACATAACACCATAACATCTCTCCATACCGTAAAGCAAGTTTTGGTGATGTTACCCACCAAGGGAATGAAAATAACCAATAACTATGCCTATAGAATTTAAGAAACTAAAATATGTTGGAAGTCTACCAAAAGCACGTGGAGTTTTATTCATAGGAAACTCCGTGATGCCCTCATGTAGAACCTATTTATTCTTAGTTCAAACTCAAATCCAACCCATTTGCTTATTTATCTTTCCATTATCTAGAAAACACTATTATTATATATATATACTGATACATTCTCTACGTGGTCCATATAGCTGTGATTTTTCTTGAAATTTTCAGGTTAGGGAGGATATACAAACAATGAATATACTTTTTATTCTTTCTTCTTCCTCTACCTTTTCCCTTTTGCCTCTTTCATTCAATGTCAGTTTTAAGCAATGATATAATCCAGCTTACGCTTCCGTCCCATCTTAGTTTTTCATTGATTCGTATGTCAGCATCAGACTTGTTCTTTTTGGTGTTTTCCCAAGGCACAGAATCATAATCCTGAACTCTTTGTCTTGATTCCTTTTGCTTTGACTTCTGCTCCCAACATGTGGACTGGCCTCATAATTTTATTGTTTCCTCAGTACTATCCCTACCCAGAATCACTGGAAGTTGAAGGTCTTTGCCAATTTGATTTCACCTACTTGAGTGAGAAAAGGCTTTTAAGAGAAAGCTGTCAAGGAAATACCAATTCATTCTGGAATACTTATGTAACTATAAATGTAATAAAGGATATTAAATTTGTGTGGGTTAAATAATCAAAAGGAATAAAGGAAAATGGGAATAAGGGAAAATGGAAATAAGGAAATGTTGGCTAAAAGAAGCTACTTAATTACTTACTGGAATTATTTAAAAATGATTTTTGGATCTAAGAAAAATGAATATTATTAGTTTACTTCAAAAGAACACTACAAAGCAATGAGAGTTTATTTGATAACTTTAGTAGCTGTTTAATATCCAGAAAAGCAGATACTCAATTCAAACCCTTTTATTTTGAGAGAGTAGATTGTTAACTTGGAGTAGGAATTCCAATAAATATACATAACATTTAAGAAAATAAAAAAAAATTTTTATTTCAAACGTTGAAGAGACAGAAGCATAGCTTGCTTCTTAACTTGCTTCTGGCAACCTAGTTGGGAATCCAGTGAAAGAGAAAATAAATTTCATTTTCAAAAAGCACTTGACCAATTTCAAAGAATCTTTTTATTGAAAAGAAAACCCTATCACTTGGGAAAAGCCTGATTCGTTGGTTGAATTAGTATATGTTAAGAATAGACTATATGCCAGGAATCTTGGGCTCTGAATTATTTGAAAACCAAAACTTCCTATATGGCGCTTACAAATCTAAGACTTAAGTATGCTGGATTGCTTATTTATTTAGTAAAGGACAGAGTCCATCCTTACTTAGTGTCTTCATTTGAGTTACAGTACAAAAAAGGCTGGTGAAATTTACTACTGTTCACTACTAGGGGAACCAGTAAACAGATGTGGAAACTGGAAGAAAAATATTAAGAAATAAAGTATATTTGCTTGCACTTCTTGAAGAGTCTTTAGAGGAAGACACAGATGAGTATAATTAGCTATTTATGTATTTGATCTATACTCCTATGAATATCTCCTGCTATCACTTCACTCTGGGGTTTTCTGATTATCTCAAATAACTTACCTTTTACAAAATTTGCATTATTATCCTAAAATTAATTGAATTATCCTAGAATTAATTGGAAGGTGCTTAGATCCTGACACATAATTAGTGCTGTTTGAGTCTACAAAATAAAACAAAAATATATCATTTATGTTTGTATGTACAATGTAACAGTCATTTAAAAAATAATGATCAACATTTGGTTTGCAATGGTATTATCAGTGGTTAAAAAATTTAAAATAACAATAGGATTATTACAATGGGATTTTAAATAACAATAGGATTATTACAAGACTGGGAAAAACATCTGTGTGTGAATGGAAATTGGTGATAATGTAGGGCTAGGAAGACAAAAATCTGCTACCTTCACCAAGGTTTACTGTGGCTCAAGAGTTACTGTATTTTCCATCTTATCTAGTATGAAAATCCGTGATGTTCCTTTTTTATTTTAGACAGTTAATAATTTATGTTTCAAATAAAATCTGTGTTAAGTAAAAATTATATTTGGATGACCTTTGACAGAAGATCATTCATTAAAAGGGTTCTACAAAACTCTCCAAAAGTGAAAAGTTAATATTGGTGAGAAATATAGTTTAAATGTAACTCTACCAAGTTAGGGTTTTATTTCCCTTTTAGTTTAGGGTTTTAATAATAATTTAAAATAATGGCTTATGTGGGATAACAATTCTCAAACTTTGTCCTCAAAACTCTGACAACTCCCAACCATGGCTTAGTAATTACTAAGAAATAAAGTGAGACAATTTAAAACATAAAGGATCTAAGCACCTTCCAAGTACCAGTTCAACTGTCTTGTACTTCCTCTTTCACACATAATAATGATGAACTAGAATAGAAAGGAAGTATGATACTTAACCATTAGTTTTAAAAGTCTCCTTTAAAAAACTCAAATCTACCCCCAAATATTTCATTTCCATCATTATCCTGCTCACATGATACCATGGTGATGACATTTAAGTGATTGTTAATCACTTAAAAATATTATAATCTAATCAGAATATCTAGTTTAGTGGTTGGATGGGTAGAGGAAAAAAAGAGACTATCAATTTGGAATTGACTTGTAGATTCTGAGTGTTCCAGAAGAGCTTTGCTTTTAATACTAGCTATTGTAGTTTACTGGTAGATTTTCAAATAGTGGGATCTAAAGCTTTGGAGCCTCTGGATTTCCCAGGGTTCCCCATCTATCCTCTAAGAATTGCAGTTAGGGAAATGAGACATACCTACAATTAACTTGTTCATTTTTTAGATTCTTCACTAGTTTTTTCCCTGCTTCTGGATCCATATTCCTGGGATGCCACAGAAGTTCCTATAAACATATAGGCCAGGATGCCCCTGTATGTCAGATAATACAATGTCAATTATTTCCTTGGCCCGTCTCTGGGTTGTTCTTATTCCCTAAAGAAAATATTGGTGTTCTGTATTAACTGCAATAGAATCTAGAGTATTGATTTAAAAGAGTAAATCAGAAGAATGATATATAGATACCTTGTATGGGCTCACCTTAGTCTTGGTCAGATCAAGTATCTACTAGTGCATCTAAGGATACATTGTATAGCAGCAATTTCCACATAGAGGAAAAAATTTTTTTGAGCATTTCAATAACTATTGGTTTCAATTGAGAAATGAAAGGTATAAATGCCAGGGAAAAACAGTCTCAGTAGAAACATTCCATTTTAGTTAGTAGGGCTGAATAAATGAGCCTTCATTCCTTTATTTATTTCATTGAAATTTAAGATTTTAGAGGCTATCTGCTGATACTGATTTCCTTAAGTACAGAGTAAAGAGGTTAAACAACCAAACATTAAAATTACCTCTCTATCTAAGACATACATGGCATCTTTCCATGGGCATAAAAATGCAGAAAATGTAAAGTACTGAAGTAGCTCCAATGTGAAATTTCCAATATAAGATAATTTTTTGTTGTGCAATTTAAAACGAATAACCATCCTTCTTTGTTACACATGAATGCATATGTTCCCTTTTGGATACAACACATGGAATAAGAAGCTGTTTCAGAAAAGGTGTTGTATTAAAAATGGCATTATTATATGTGAACATGATTAACCATAGGATATAAATAAATGGCTGGGAATCAACTACTGAAGTGCCTGATCAAAATAATTCTTTAACTCAACTAAAGTGAAATTTAACAAATTATCTGTCTTTAAGGCACACTACTGTGTTAGTAGATGGCTGAAACCAAGCATAATTGCTACTGTAAGACTACTGGAGTGGATCCTTACTCGAGACCCGGGATAGGCGACGACCCAAATACTCGCAGGAGACCGGGCTTGATGCAAACAGCAAGAGGTTTATTGATTTGCCAGCGCGCTGGGGTCGAGACTCGTAACCCACGCAAGGGCAGAGGAGTTCGACCCCGAGCAGAATTCTCCAGAGGCTTATAAAGGAAAAAAAACCACACCTTCAAAAACCACACCAGGAGAAGGAATGGGGGGAGGTCATGGAGCTCTTGCGGGGAGGTCGGTTGCAGATAACAAGACAGCAAAAGCATTTCGGTTAAAGGTTAAAGTCTCACAGGGCCTCAATATTCTTAACTTTATCTTTACAGGCTCATTTGTTCTGTGGTTACACTCAGGGCCTGTTTTACAAACTATTGTACTCAGGGCCTGTTTTGCAACTCAGGCCAACGTTCAGAGCAAACTTAAAATTTTTCCATTCTTTCATTTCCCACTTCTTCTTATGCATAGCTCTAATCATAGAACTAGAGTCCTGTATCGTTATAAAATTTCCTCTCAGAATCAGGTAAGGACTGATAATGTTGTCTTAACATTAGAATCTGTACGGCACTAACCCGTTCTCTAACAAAAGCTACTAACTTATTTAAGATGCAAGGGCCAAGGGTGAACAACAAAAACAGAATCAGAATAGGTCCTAAAAGGGAAGATATTAGAGTAGTAAACCAAGGAGATCTACTGAACCATCCTTCAAACCACCCCTGCTGAGCTTCTCGGTCCCGTTGGCGCTTGTCTAACCTTTCTCTCAACTTGGTCATAGAGTCTTTAATGACTCCAGAGTGGTCTACATAGAAGCAACACTCTTCTCTCAATGCAGCACACAGTCCACCATCTTTCAAAAACAGCAGGTCTAGCCCTCTCCTATTCTGTAACACTACCTCTGATAAGGAAGTCAGAGAATCTTCTAGTTTGGAGATAGACTGTTCTAAGGCTCGTAAGTCTTCATCCATTGCGGCTCTCAACATTTGGAAGTGTTGAGGTCCTTGTATTAAGGCTGCAGTTCCAGTACCTACTCCAGCTGCTACTCCCAAGCCCAAAAGAACGGCTAGAGTTAAAGAGACCGGTTCTCTTTTGTACCTAGAGGCCCGGCGGTCAAACTCAGAAACAAAAAAAGAATCTTCAGGGTGGTAGAAGACTCGGGGTACTAGCTGTGCCAACACACAATAATCTTTAGAATTGTTAAAGACAGCTGTGGAGACGCATGGAGTCAGGCCAGTGCTGCAGGCCCACCACTTATCTAGGCTAGGTACTAGGCAATAGTTGGAAGAGGTCTGAGGGCTCTTAACAGTGGTATTACATAAGTGTTGGTATGCTCTAGGCGGGGTACCTAGGCATATTCCTTTCCCCCAGACCTCTGTAAGAGTGAGCTTTTTACCCGATCCCCATTTACAAAAGTCATGGCTGATAGTTTTGTTATAAGTCCCAGTAGTAGCTATCCCTTCATAATAAGGAGGACTGGAGGCCAGGCACAGCCAGCAAGACTTAGTGGCATTAGGATTGGTACTATTCAGGACATTGAAGGCTCCTTGTATCAAATTCAGCAGTCTCTGCCCTGTACTAGGTAGAGAGATAGTTGGCACCTCAGAGGAAGTCTCAATCTGATCGGGGGCAGTAGGGGTCTCTGTACTCTTCTGAGGGGGCGGTGGTGGAGCGGGCTTAGGAGGGCTTTTAGTTGGTGCCGGCGGCCGAAGAGGCGGCGGTGGCGGCTTTTTTTCAGGTAACACTCTGTTGGGGCCAATTGGCTGGGCCGGGGGGGCTTCTATCTTTAGTCTAACTAGGAGGATTCCTCCAGGGTCTCTAGGACCAACCCGGGTTTTCTCATACAAACGAATCCCCCACATCTTCCCTTCTTCCCACCCGGTAGCTTTCCGTCCCTGATTGGTGAATGTTAATTTTATAGGATTGCATTTGCCGTGGATTTGTCCCACAGAGTCCTTGATCTTGGAGCATGTGGGTTTACCTGCCCTGGTTAAGGAGATTAGGTCATCCTTAATTGGGGCCGCCCACCAGGTATGCCCAGTGGACACACAACTCCATGAGGCACAATAATAACTATCGGCCCCCCCCACAAAGTTTTTGTTTAGAAAGGTCAGAACCTGGGCAAGCGTAGAAGTGGTGTTGCTGTATGAATGCATCATCCCAGGTGATCTGTAGTAGGTCGCCTAGATCAAACTGGAGGTCGGGGAACCACGTGCCCCTAGGGACAATCTGGGAAGTCTGATTGAGAACTTCACTAGAGGCAAGATTAATGACTTTCCAAGTGGATTTCCAGGACTGATGGGGGTTAGAGAGGGTCAGGGTTACGGCGCAAGCGAAGCTTAAAAGGATTATCAGTCTTTTCCACTTGCCAGGACTCATCTTCCTCTGCCTCCGGTTCAGCTTTTAGGTGGGAGGCATGGATCCAGGCAGCTATTCCTTCGACCTTCACTGCAGTGGGGGTTGTCAGCAGGACTAGGTAGGGTCCTTTCCACCGAGGCTCAAGATTCCCAACACGGTGTTTGCGTACGTAGACAGCGTCTCCCACTTGGAACTGGTGAGGGACGGTGGTGGTCTCAGTGGAGTAGGCCTCTTTCAGTTGTTCCCATGCCTGTTGGCGAACTACTTCTAGGGCTTTTAGATGGACGAATAAGGATTGAGAAAGAACAGCATCAGGGTTATGTATTTTTCCTGTTTCTACAAGGGGGGGTGGTCCTCCACATAACAGTTCATAGGGGGTTAGTCCGAAACGCCCTGGGGTATTTCTTACCCTGAACAGGGCAAAGGGAAGGAGAGCTGTCCAGTCATTCCTGCCGGTCTCTAAAGCTAATTTAGTCAAGGTCTCTTTTAAAGTTCTGTTCATCCTCTCTACCTGTCCTGAGCTTTGGGGTCTATATGCACAATGTAATTTCCAATCAAACCCCATTTGTTTTTGGCCAGTCCCTGACTTACCTGAGCAACGAAAGCGGGCCCGTTGTCAGATCCAATTACCTTAGGGATTCCAAACCTGGGAAAAATTTCTTCCAGAATCTTCTTGGCCACTATGCTGGCAGTTTCTGTCTTAGTTGGGTATGCCTCTACCCATCCTGAGAAGGTATCTATAAAAACTAGCAAATATTTATTCCCATATTTGGCAGGTTTTATCTCAGTAAAGTCTACTTCCCAGTAAGCCCCAGGTTGATCTCCCCACAATCTTCGTCCAGGGGGGTATCAGTTGGAGCCTGCATTCATCATGGCACAAGGGATACAGTTTTTAACTACCGCACTGACAACTTCAGGAAGTCAAATTACATAGTAGGGGGATGATTTTACTGTCTTCTTCAGGTGTTTGGTCCCCAGATGGGTGAGCTGATGGAGCTGTTCCACGTATTCTCTAGCTTCCCTCTGGGGAAATATGATTTTCCCATCCCCTGTCTTTCTTAATCCTTGAGGCATCTCTATAGTATACCCTAGGCGATTCATGCCCTGGTAATCTTCTCTAGTGTACTGGAATCCCTCAGGGCTAGGTCCTGCCCCACAGTCACACATTAGTGGCAATATTAGGGTTCTTTGAGCAGCTCTCTTTGCTGTCTGATCAGCCAACTGGTTTCCTTTTGCTATTTTATCAGTGGCTTTTTGGTGCCCGGGGCAGTGTATAATGGCCACCTTTTTAGGCCAATGCACTGCCTCTAGTAGACTCAGAATTTCTTCTTTATTTTTAATCTCTTTACCTGCCGACGTCAGTAATCCTCTCTGCCGATAGATGGCACCATGTACATGTGCTGTGGCAAAGGCATATCTACTGTCCGTATAGATATTGATAACCTTTCCCTCAGCTAGCCTCAAAGCCTGTATCAAGGCTATGAGTTCTGCCTTCTGAGCTGAGGTCCCTTCAGGTAGACTGCTTGCCCATACTATTCGCTCTCCATCTACCACCGCGGCCCCAGCCATCCTCTTACCTTCAACTATGAAGCTGCTACCATCCATGAACCAAGTGGTACCATTAGGCCAGGGGGTGTCTGTGAGGTCACTTCTGACCCCAGTTTCCTCGGCCAGTATGTCTGCACAAGTATGAACAACTGGCTCCTCAGTGTCCTCGGGCAGCAAGGTAGTGGGGTTGAGGAGGGTAGGCTGGCCAAAGATGATTCTCTCCGTCAGCAATAAGCTCTGGTATTGGGTCATGCAAGCATTCGTCATCCACTGATCAGGAGGCTGGTGGATAACACTCTCTAGGGCATGGGCAGCAATTACAGTCACCTGTTGTCCCATAGTCAGTTTGTTAGTGTCCTTGATCAGGATCGCGACTGCTGCAATGGCCTTTAAGCAAGATGGCCATCTGCTGGCCACTGGGTCCAGTTTCTTTGACAGGTATGCCACCGGCTTCTTCCAGGGTCCCAAGGCCTGGGTAAGAACTCCCCTGGCCACCCTCCCCCTCTCATCTACATAGAGGGTAAAAGGCTTGGTCAGGTCTGGTAAGCTCAAGGCCAGTGCTGAGAGGAGGGCCTTCTTAATTTCATCGAAGGCCTGCTGGTGTTCTTTTCTCCATTGGAACTCCACCCTTTCCTTAGTTAGAGGGTAGAGAGGGGCTGCCAAGGTAGCAAAGCCTGGGATCCAGAGTCGGCAAAAACCAGCAGTGCCCAGGAACTCATGTACCTGTCTAGATGTCTTAGGTACTGGAATCTGTGTGACAGTCTTTTTCCTGGCCTCGGTCAGCCATCTTCTTCCTTCTTTTAAAGAGTAGCCCAAGTAGACCACTTCTTGTTTGCATAGCTGAGCCTTTTTGGCAGAGGCTCGGTATCCTAGCCGGCCCAGCTCAGAGAGGAGGCTTCTAGTCCCTTCAAGGCAATCCTGATAAGTCTCTCCTGCCAAAAGCAAATCATCAACATACTGGAGGAGAGTTACCTTGGAATTTTCGGCCCGGAAGGGGGCCAAGTCCCGATGTAGCGCCTCGTCGAAGAGGGTGGGAGAATTCTTGAATCCTTGAGGTAATCGGGTCCAGGTCAGTTGTCCTGTTTGCCCAGTGTCAGGATCCCTCCATTCAAATGCAAAGATGGGCTGACTTGATGGATGTAATCTCAGGCAGAAGAAGGCATCTTTTAAGTCCAGCACAGTGTACCAGCCCCTTTCTGGGG